>CM062833.1:1837121-2354207 GCA_031772345.1 Himalopsyche anomala
AGCAGAACGCAGTTACTCTTATTTTCAGATTGTACTTTATTATATTTCAACCTTTTCTCTTGGGCAGATTTCGTCTTCAAATAACCACTTTTGTTTGACATGTTTGGTATTGTTGATTGAAACATAAAAGTATTTTAATGCAAAATTCCTTTAGTTATAAATGCAAGCAATGAAATAGTGGGCATAAATAGATGCCCAATACAAAATAGATCAAATTCAATTTGGAATCAAATGATGCCCGCCGCGTCGGAAGGGTTGTAAAGATATGAGAGTTTTTTTTGTGCTGTTTTAGTTTAAAAGTTTTAGAAAATGGTTTATTTAGTAATCATATAAAAAATAACTATTATTGCCTTTCAATGATGTATTATTATTTTAACGAACCCCAAGTTATTTATAAAAATCACCCATTTATGATTACTAGCTGTAAGCCCGTTGATCTCAACGGGGGGATTTTTGTTGCATTTTTAAGTAGTCAGAAAATTTACAGGCGTCAAAACTAAATTACTAACCTATTTATTGAATCGGGGACAATTTACAGACGGACGGACGGAAGGACGAACGGACATTATCGACTATTAATATATAGATTATATATTTTATATTAAATATTGAAACACACATATTAATATATTCGTCCAGTATTTCGATCTTCAATTTTTTATTTAAAAGTCAATTTTTCATATATTTGTTACTGTAGAGCAGTGTCTGCCAAACTTTTTTACTCCACGGCACACTGGTGAATGGGAATAGTACCGCGGCACACCAAATAATGGTTTAAAAAAGGAAATGTACCATTGGAAAAGAAAATATGGAAAATGTGTCGCGTTGACCACTATGTACGAACGTGACAAATACTCGTTTGAATGCTTAGATGTTGAATTCAATTAAAATTGGAGACAATTTTAATGAATAAGTATTGTTTAAAATTAAAAATTTTAAGGCTTCTTCCACCGCGGCACACTTGAGACTTCTTGCGGCACAGTAGTGTGCCCAGCACCGGCGCAAGGTTATTTAGCCCCATAGGCAACGGTTATTGGCGCGCCCTTTTTTTAATAAACTGGAATATTTTTTTATATGCATGTCCGCTTATAATGTGGATCATATCGCCTCTTAATGGAGGTACTAATCATAATTTTTACGAGAACTGTTTGTTACTCAGTCGCCCAACCTCTCTTTTTCGAAGTAAATAGTATACGGTACATGATAATAACGAACCAATACAAGCATAAAAAACGTACTATTATTTGTTATTAGATTATAAAAAATAATTTGGTTACACAATTTATGCGCCCCCTAATGATTTGCGCTCTAGGCGATTGCCTATTTCGCCTGTATGGTGGCGCCGGCCCTGAGTGTGCCGCGGCACACAGTTTGGCAGACATTGCTGTAAAGTGAAGTTATATATTAAGAAAAATACCAAGTTCTTGTTTTAGCAATTTAGCCTTAAACCCAGCTTATATCAAAATACCCGAAGATCTTAGCGCTCTGAGGTGGAAATAGCAATGCTTAGTCATTGTTTCGACTAGCATGCAAAATATATTTCAGTAAACAAATTTCAAATACTACTATTACATTTAATTATTCCGATTTTAATGGACGAAGCGATTTAAATTGTCTTTTCCGGAAATCCTTTGGATGATTTTCCAAGGTTTATTCATAAATGATGCATTTCCATTAACTATTCTGACATCATGAATGAGTCCAAACAGTTAAACCATTTCAAATGACATCATTTTTTCACTATTAGTAATCTACGTTCTATTTAAGAATTGTTTTTGCTAATGTTAATTAATTTTAAAACTAAAATAAAGCAATTGTTTTAAATATGACTATTAAAAAGCATCGTCTACATTATTGGGACGAGAAATACGTCATATATTCAATGGTCAAATCTTTAAGACAATGGTGAGTTAACATCAGTGGCGGATTACCCTATAAGCGCAAGAGGCGCGCGCTTGGGGCCTCCAAATTTCCGGGGCCTCAGAGATAACATATAGTATAAAAACCCTTATATTTTAATTTCAAACTGCTGTGGGCTTTTTGGATTTGAGTAAGTTTTGAGACTAAACACGTTTTTGTGAATGCGTTTACTCTATATTTAGAGAGGTTTTGAAATCGAAAATTAATCGATTATGTAGATATTAAAATAAAGAACAAGTTGACATCAAAATTTGAAAAAAATCATTAATGGTAGGTTTTGAAATTGAGGACCTTAATTAACAGTTCTCGCAGAAAAAAAACATCAGTTGAAATACTTTCATTAAAAGTCATCTACTCCACATTGGGAGCGCACATGGATTTTAAAAAAATACTCAACTTTTAAAAAGAATGGTTTAAAAACGTCTTATAGTTAGTTATATCACAAGAGATTAAATTAGTCAGAAACAAATTCGTTATATATGAGTTTAATCGTAATTGGAGACCTTCATCTATCATTAAAATAAAATAATAGGGATACACAATAGCAGATAATGATATTAGGAATAATTACATGACCATGGTATTGTCGTTCGGTTAGATTAAAATATATTTTTAATTGGTATTTAACTCCGTTTTTTCGCTTCGACATTTAGAGGACATCTCTAGACAAAGATGGTCACCATTTAAACATTAACACACTGATAAGTTATCATTAGTTTTTTTAAGTTAATTTTTTTTCATAAGGAAACCTAATCTTATTTTTTTTTTATTTGCAATAATTCTATTGTCTATGGATTCAATGGTTATTTATTTACGATTTTTGTAAGATATGATTAATCTATGGGAAGAAAATTACCCACTTTTAGCTACAAGGTTTTTCTAATTTGATTTTAAACACGCAATAGTAAAAAGATTTTTACTAAACTAATTTGATTATTTATGTTTTAAACATCACTGACTTTGGTAACGTTAGTTCCGGGCTCAAATCCCAGTACGGACAGTTTTTATAAACTGATTTTGATATCCATTTATGATTTTTTAAATTAATAGCTAAGACGTCTTGGATGGCATTCCCCACTACTCATATAATACTAAAATAACTCTTAGACAAAATCTGCTGAGTTATGTTCTACTAGGAGACCATATGCTACATATTGAGAGCTGAAATGGATGAAAAAAAATCGTTTATTATATACATGTATAGCTATATTATATAATTATAATAGAATTAAGTATAAGCTCGTATTTTTATTGTCGGAATTTATATTAAATGTTCATAATACATCGGTCAGTGTAAACAGTCATAATTTATATAAAATTTTAAAATAACCTAACCTAACCTAACAAAAATGGTTATAAAATATTCTGACCGTATAATATTTTTATTCTGACCAAAAATTTGTTTTAAATTCTGACCATTTAATTTGTTTCCTTAAGTAATTACTAATCATGCCCTTGTACTATTTTTCTACCCCTACTCTCATTAAAAAAAAATATTTGATGAATAAATTACACGAAGAATTTAAAATAAGTGAATGGTATAAATGTTATGTTTGAATATTATTTCATGAAATATAACCACCCCTGCATATACATACAAGGGGTGCATTGATCCAATGCCACATTGACCGGCCGCTACTGCTTTCGTAAATAGAATACTCCGTACACAGAATATTTCGAACATTAAACCTCATAATGTACGAAAAAATATGTGTGCGGAGAATTCGTATTCCGAAGAATCCGTTCCCGAAGGGGTGCATTGATCCAATACCACATTGACCGACCGCCACGGAGTACAAAAGAATATTGTGTTTTTATTAATGGGATGGACATGGTTAAGCTTACGAAGGGCAGTGTTAGTGAGTAACTTTCTGGGCACCCTGTGCTTGAGGTTGTATACCCACATAGTTAGCGAAGTCGTAACTATTTTATCAGCGAATAATCACAACGACAAAAACAATAAAAATAAAATCACCGACCTTCAGTTGTTACATCACAATGTTCTTCGAGCGGGGCGCCTTATCAGAGGATTCATCTCCAAACTCATTACTGTTACAGCTCGAATCGTATTGCCAAGGTTCTAAAACTTTCGCAACAAAAATTGAATGAATTCAAAACAGTAAAATGGACGGCTTTAATCCTCGGGCCGTTTCCGCTTGACATAAAAGCATGCAAATGGCGGCATATTTGAATTTATCATTTTGATTTCATCTTGTGAATTTATTTTGGAATGAATACTAAAGGATCCATCTTGTGCAGCTAACAATCCGGGAAATATCCGTTATTAAGTATTTTATCACCTACTGCATTTTCCGGCTACGTGGTCGTTAGCGTCGTTAGCTTCGGTTACAGAGGTCACGGGTTTAAATTCCAATACGGACAGTTTTTATAAATTGATTTATAGATTTCTGTCAAAAGACATGAATTTTTGTGCTGTCTTAAATTCCTTCTCTCACTTTCTTAACTCAAAACAGGCGTAGCGAGATCGATTAGCTAATCACAAGACCTATCTTAGACATATCCATCCATGTTTACTCTCATTGAAAAGAGAGAGTAAACACCTAGGAAAGGACTAGTGGTTAGCTAAACGAGGCTGTTCACGTAGAGTTTAACTTTATTAGGAGTCCATATTCTCAACATTGGTAACAGAAATGGTTAAAAAAAATATTGCTAACAGAAAATTATCGGTATTTGAAAGAAATTGCGAAAAAAATCCGATTTAAGTTTACTAAATTGGATTTAAGTTTACTAAAAAAAGGACTTTTAATAGAACATTTCAACTGTAGCTGTTGTATAAGAACTGCTTGTTGTCTAGTTGTTCAGCCTCTCTTTTTCGGAGAGAGATTAGGATAGACGGATGGGCTAGTACATAACCGGCTTATGGCTCCCCTAATCAAACCTCTCTTTGAAAGAGAGTAGGGATGGAAAAGATAGAGCTAGGACAGAACTACTGATTTATTAATCACTCACATTACATCCCATTATTTTAAGATTGGAAGTCTGTGATTTTTTTATAAAATATCACAAACATCTATGCCTACAAGCAGATTGAAAAAAATGCTGTCCGTACTGAGACTTGAACTCGTGATACGTCAGGAAAGCCAACGACGTTACCCACTGCACCAAGAACCCGATAAACTGATTAATTGTTGTTTAATATTATCATGATTCAATTTGGTTGATTTTGTATATTTAACTTCTATTTTGTTATGTGTTTTTCACATTATCAACCAAATTTAAACAGTTTAGGAATCATTATAACGATAAAAAAACACACACTTAATCGTGTCTCCCAAACGGCTACCCGAGGCACGTAATTTAGTGTTTTTTTTTTCTGCACACTTTTTTGTGTTGTATCCGCAATCGTTAAAGATTCTTGCCTTCTTTGTTGACATATTTACTGACGTCACCGAAATAATAGAAATACAATATTCTTACATTAATTGACCAAAATAAAAAATATACATTGTTCAACAAATTACCTCATACTATTTACATTAATGACCTAATAGCGAATGTTTTTTTACGTACAACTAATTGAGTAATTAGTTTTTTTTACAATATTTAAAAGAACTACATTACTTCTTTGTGATATTGGTTTTTTTTAAATATGTTGAATTAATTGATCAATTCAAAGTAATTGACTTACCAAAAAGCGTGCTTAAGATTTCAAATTTAAATAAATATTAAGCAACCGCATGATACTTGTTGTTAAAATCAGTATACCTATCTTTAATTTAGACCAGTGATGCACAAACCGCGGTCCTTTTAGAATTTTGAGGCGTTCCTTAAATCTTTTTCTCAGACATATTTTTTTCACGTAAAACATTTATTTAGTAAATGTAAGCAAGCTTTTTCTTCAATGAATGAGAATAAATCGGTTTATAGAAACAGGTTTACAAATATGACGTCAAATTTTAAAAAAATAGTTAAAAATTAACAAATACCAAGAACGCATTAAATTATGAATTGCATATAAATGAAACATACATATTTCACAACGAAACGATTTTTAATAAGCAAGTACTCGTAATCATTTTTTGCATGGCTTCTTTATTTTTGAAATAACACGGTCAAAATAATATAATGGAACCTATTAATCATTTATCTAAATTCACTTAATCTTTTTTACACGGTTTTAAGGCTGTTTTACATGGAACTTACATATGTTCTGTGTAACAAAGAATTGAGCGTACTTTAAATATTATTTTTTTTGCGGCCTAAACCCACGATAATTTGTTTTATGCGGCCCGCTAGAAGGTAAAGGTTGTGCATTACGGATTTAGACCAAGTCGGTAGGTCAGGAAGCAAACTCAACTGAAAAAGCAACTGAGTAAGAATCAGTTCTCGTAGAAAAACTTCTGTTGAGATACTTCCATTAAGATGCCATTTGCTTTAAATTGAAGGCGAACATGGATTGAAAATAATAAAAATACAAATGTGCAGCTTTACAGTGCTTTACACAATGTATACAACTTGATACACGATCTATCAAAGGATGTAAACTGCAAATGCCAAATTAGTATCTAAATTTAGCATTCAAGTTGGGCTTGTAAAAATCGATAACAAAATAGCAAGATAAAACAATACCAGGTGTTAGAAAAGGCATCCAGTGACTATGATTGTTTTGAGCCGCACATAAAAGCTGAATGTTTGCAGGTTAAGCAAGACTAGCATAATAGATCGGCGCTGACCACTCGGTTACGGCTCCGGATTTAACAAAGCAACAAACAAAATTCTTTGACTTTTTTTGTATTCTGATCTTGAAGGTGACACTCAGGGTTGTAGAGAATTAGAGACTATTTTAAATTAACTACATAATAGTAAAATTATTATAATAATATGTCCGAATGAACCCAATTATGCGTACAAAGTCAAGAAAAAACAATGAAAAACACGAACAAAAGACTGTATACGTATTGAAAAAAATACAATATTATGTTTCATCTAACCTAGTTTCAAAAAAATGTTCACGAAGATTTTCATGGGCATTTCTGTAATAAACACGTCAAATTAAACACCAATGAAACGTTATCTAATAAATTATTTTTTAAAAGATTTATTTCCGATACTATTATTATATGAATTAAATATTTTGTACTGTTAATCACTGAGAAAACAATGTTTATAATTTTTTTTTTGTTGTTGTTTTTTTAACCATTGTAATATTGTAGATAAACACAATTGGCTTTATCCAAATCACTATGTCTTGGGTGGAACTACATACATACAACAACGTACTTGGTTAAATATTATTTAAATGTCTTGGCATAAACAGAACAAATGTTCGCTATTTTTCATTTTCATTTTATTGCCATGCTCGATTCCCTATTTATGACTCCATACAACTTTGTGAATATTTTTTAAAAATCAGAAAGCTCTTAAATCGGCTCTCAAAAATTTCCCGTGCTGTCCAATAGTTTCTCCTGTATCACCAGGCAGCGTTAGTATATGAACATTCTATCAAATTCTGGGTTGCATTTAGGTTGGGATTAGGGCTTCCAATTAACCGGACATTTAAACTAACCGGTTTTCGGTTTTTTTCAAATAAATAAACCGGGTAACCGGTTTTAAACCGGATTTATTTTCAAAAAACCAATTTTAGTACCACACTAACCAATGTTTCAAAAAAAAGTTTTTTGATTACTTAAAAAACAGTCAAGAAGTGCATAAAATTAGAACTACCAATTTTCACTATGCGCAAACATGCATTCGAGTCCTTACGATTGTATGCCTAACATTGTCACAATTTTAAATAATTGTTTAAAATAAATGTAACGCATATTCAACTAGTGTTCAATTGTATAACACTTCGAATACCTTTTTGCTCGTCTTTATTATTATTTTTGTTCACCACATCTGCATATTGGAAAGATACCGACTCCTTAAAGTAGCCGATGATTTATGGCACCGATTGTTAGAAAATAAAAAAAAAACGTTTTAAAATTGAATTGTTTTATAACTTAAAATATAAAATAAAACATGGGCTTGGTCACTTAACCTTTTTATGTATGTATGCTGCAAAAAAAGTGAATATAAATTGCCATCTTTTAAGGTTCAGGTACTTACTACTTTCCCGGAATAATATCAATCTATATTATACAATATTTAAGTTCCATATCCAATATTATATTGTTAATAATTATAAATAATCCGACTAATTAAGATCAAATGAATACGTGAAAAAAATGTAGATTATAAATTTTTGTTTACTAATATTTAAATTGCTTTGTAACATGTTTTCGGTTCGGATATTTTTTTCATTTAAAAGATATAATGATGAAAGTATTTTTGGTTCAGTAAGGTTCACTTGTTTTATTATCATTGATATTTTGAGAATCCTTTCGTATTACAGATATTTGATTGAAAGCAGTATAGTTGTCCATGATTTCGACTACATAGTTGTTATTAATATGTCACAGAAATTAGACAATTGAACAGTAAAATACTTTATTATATTGTAATACTTATAATACTTTTATTATATACAACATTTTAAAATATTTATACTCTACATATGAATAGTTAAATAAAATCTCGTAGTGTTCAAAGCGGAAAAAGATTTTTTTATTAACCCGGTTAACCGCCCAAAATAAACCGGTTTTCGGTTTTTTTCAAAACACCCGAAAAACCGGTTAACCGGTTTCGGTTAAAACCGGTTTGGAAGCCCTAGTTGGGATGCAATTATTTACTGAAAAATAAAACGAGGTCACTGCTAAAGCACGCCACTAGCTTCCTGGTCGTTTTTACTGATAACTGTAATAATTTAATTAATTAATTAATAAAAAGGAACATTTTTATCAACTGGAAAGTTTTAAAAAATTCTATTCAACTCGATTTTATCAATTACATTAATTTTCGCAACTACCAAGATATTAAAAGGTAAATGTACTGGTCTACAGCGACATCTGCAATTAAGACGAATTATTAAATAAATTCAAAAAATGAAAACATCTGTACAATTGATAGAATCTAGCTATTAGGATTTTTAAAACATCCCAGTTGAGTTAAGCATGTCTTATAATTATATCATAATAATGATTACTTGTAAAAATGAACATAGAGCCAGTGGCGTGCTTAAGCAGTGAATTATTATTTTTTTCCAATAAAAAAATCACAACTCAACCAAAACAAAATATGATTGATTGAATTTGCGTTTACGGTTTACAACTTAATAATTATATAAGATAACATAAGAAATATGAGATAACATTAATTGCCATTTCAGAATCGCATCATCTCGCGAATTGATAATGATACCAAAATAGCTGTTAACTATATGACACGATATCTATTAAATTAAATACATTGTGATTTTTGTCACAAAATGATTATTCGGATATTCTTAAAAAATCTCAAGAAAATTTCCCTGATAACATTTTGTAAAATACGAAACGTGACTTTTTCGTTTCCTTTGTTCTAACCACAGTTCTCATTTTTTTTTAATAGTTCAATAAATAAAACATTCGTTTATACTAATTCCAATTGAAAATGCTTATTATAGGGCAGGCACGTGCAAACTGAGGCCCGCCGCGTACTTTTATGCGGCCCGCGAGGAATAATATATTTTTGAAAAAGATTCATGTTTTTTTATCATTTAACGCATTTTTACAAAAATATTGAAAATAAATATAATAATCGTTATTTTTGGACCAATCTATACAGGTGAACAAACATTTTCAATCCTGAACCTCAATAAAAACTCTTTACGATCAAACATCACTGATGAACATTTACTACAAAATTAACACCTGAATTTGAAAAAATGTTAATAGATGTAAAACATTTCTATTCCTCTCATAAGATTGTTTTTTTTCATGATTAATAGTATACATATAAAAATGGTATTTTACTTGCGGCCCGCCGCTCATTTTGAATTCCTGAATTTGGCCCTCCGTCCGAAAAGTTTGCCCCCCCCTGTTATAGGGTATAGCAATGGTGGATTGAAAAAATACCTGTTTATTTGAAATTGATCTTTTATTTAACTGTTCCCTAATAATTTTTAAAATTGATTAGTGAAAAAACACGTACGAAATTTGAATCTACAAAGTACCATTAGTCGAAATTTTAAATTCATGTATTAAAAAGAGTTATAAATTATCAACGAACATCGCTTAAATACATATTAAAAATAACTGTAAAATTACTAATTATATTGTTTCTATTTAAGATAAAACGTGTGAGAAATCCTAAATCAGCCAAATTCGTACTTTTTGTCTCGTATCAGTTTACGTGTAATTTTTTAGACATTTGAATTGGAAAATGTTACGAACAATACATGTTATTTTTTATTATATGTTAATAGAATTGGTGTCAGTGACAAGGCTTATATAACAATCATTATGCAATAATTATGCTTTGTTTTTTCGATGCAAAGTGAGCGAAAATTTTTAATAATGGCCCTTCGCTACCCTTCGAGCATTGCACGTTTACGTGTGATTATTTTTATTCTAGTACCTATGTAGGTAAACAGTGACGTTTGTAGGTTATGTGCCGCCCCTAGGCAGAGCTCTAAAAAAGCGCCCATTTTTTTCACTTACTTCCCATTATTCTAAGAACACATTTACAAATATTTATTTATTTATTGTTAAAAATTAAAATTACAGTACATGACATAACAGCTGACGCCAATTTGCCATGTACTTGACAAATATAAAATAAAACTACATAATACATCAAAATCAACGCACAAAATCAAGAAATAAAATAGTAAAATTTAACAAACAGTTCACAAATACTATCACTAAAAATATCCACATCTCTAGGCAATGAGTTGATCAATCGAACGGCCTTAGGAACTGGTGACTCATACCTCCTAAGCGAGGTATAAGTTTTTAGAAATAAAAGTTTTTGCTGATAGTTTCGCCCACGTAAGAATAAATTGAGAGCATGTAAATTAATAGTCATGAGAATTTCAGGATTATTAACTCGGCCCCGAAGGAGAAGAGAAAAATGCTTTAAGCTTGAAAACGATCTTCGAGCTTTAAGAGATTGAAATGATAACATTCATTAAAGAAATTTGGTGGGGTAGTATTCCTTAGAAAGACGTATTAGATATTTTTATTAATATCTTGATTCTGAGCTGCATGGAAATGACGATAATTTTCTCTAAGCTCTGTTTTTTTGAATGAGTACTTTAATATTTAATAATATGTCATTTTTGATCTTAAGTTATTAAATTAGGTCAACTAATATAATTTGACTGTGGGATCAAATGACAGTCGTTGTGGAAAATATGTTTTTAACTTAGAATAGAAATTACTAGCTGAGTAAATGTACGTTTAAAGCATAGTTCTGACGATGGCGTAAGCCGAAATAGCTATCAACCTTTAACTTTTAAAAAAACTGTAGAACTGAAATACCTTGATATTTTACCCTATTAAAATGAAGTTCTACCAAGTAAATGCCAAATCAATAAATAAATAGAAATTACAATACCGGGCGAACATATCAGTACCAGTATTTCAAAAAATCATTCAAACAAAGCAAAAAATACTTCAAATTAAAAGCAAAATACAGGACAAGAAAATGATAATCGGTATTTTGACATTATCATAATTAAAAAATAATTCAAAATAAAAAATGAATTTGTTCATTAATAACTTTGGTTAAAATGGTTATTTAATATAATAATACACTACTGAAATGCCTTTGAATTCCAAAACATGTCATACAACTCTTGGCATATTTTAAGTATTTCAATTGATCTCAAACAATTGTATTATAATATGTAGTAGTTTCTGTACATTAAAAATTCTAAACATTTTTTCCCATGTCCTCTTCCAATCTGGAGCATTTGGCTTTCTAATGGAGTATTTTCAAATTTAAGTTTTTTTACGACAACTGTTTGTTACTCAGTCGCTCAAGTTTTTTTTAAATAGGTAAAGATAGTAGGATAAGGCTAGGAAAGGACAAGTGTTTAACTAATCCCTCTCGCTATGCCTAGTTTTTGAAGGATAAGAACGGGTGAGAGAGAATTTTTTCGACATCAAAAACACCCATGCCTTCGAACAGATATCGATATATGAACCGAAAAAATATTGTTCGTACTGGGACTCGAACTTGTTTTACTTGAACCGTAGCTTTACAAATATGTAAAAAAATAATATTTAGTTGATAGCTATTTCGGCGTATGTCTTCATCAGAACAGTTAAATACTTTGATATTTTTCACATTATTACAATGGAGTTCCACTTAGTAAATTTCAATTCAATCAAAGAAATTTACTAGTCAAACGATATTGTTTTTTTAACTAACATGTAGGTGGTGCAAATGTCGTGTTATACAATAAATGCAATTTCACCGATCGGCCAAACGTACTCTGTTATAACATCAAATTTTTCTGTTGAAGATTAAATTCCTACATCGTCATGTCGAAGACATAAAAACATTGCATTGTTACCTCATCTCCGTATATCTGTAAATTTTTAAACCGATCAGAGACGAGGAAGTGGCTTAAAATTCACTCACAAATTTTGAACCGCTAACTAACCAAATGAGGTGGTGAATTTAAATACAAATTTGTGACAAGAGTTAGACTGCACATGCAACTAAACAGAACAGAACATTATAATTGCAAGAACGTTAAAAAAAGAAGAAACAACACACATAGTGTATGGTTGAAAATGTTCACCACTCTAATCAATGCACTTATCACCCGTAAACCCCTTACAACTGACATCTAATATGACGGACGCTATGAAAAAGTTAAAAAAAAAAACAAATGGTAAAACATATCCAAATAAATGCAGGTTTAAACATAGTTCTGATTACGACACACGCAGAAATAGCTTAAAACAAACTTATTAACCTTTTGAGTACCGTAATGTTTTAAGCTTAGGAACACTCACATACCAGATGTTTTTAATTATTTTTTAAAAATAGGGATCATGGATTTTATGCATTATGTTAAAAATTTACCTATAAAATTTTATATCAAGTTGTAATTTTTCAAATTGCATTATCGAAATTTTGTATATTTGATTTTTTTCAGGGTTGCTCAAGCATAAATAAATATATTTTTTACATTTTTATAAAAAAAAATATGAAAAGTAAAAGGGACAAATTCTTGAAATTCGGGTATTAATTTAAAACAAAAGAATGGATCCTTTATGTCAATTTCACCATAAGTGGTAGCCCTAGTGACACCTACTGCTTGACTTCTAAAATAGTACCGTTTTCAATAGGATCAACCAACGGCAGAAAAATCATTTTTCTTGCAGAGAAAGTGTATAGATGTAGCTTGCCACACAAAAATAAATATCGTTAAAATTCCCACTGGAATAATTTTTAATACAAAGTGTCCTTGCGGTGTTAGTGGTGCGCATATGTAGCGGCCGCCAGTGGCCTTACGGTACTGAAGCGGTTAAATTAAAAAAAACAAACTATTATTTTTGTTAATGATCAACTTTTGCCAGGACGATTTTGTATAAAACATTATAGTAAATATTTGAAACAAAGATGAGAAAACATTATCTTTCAAAGATGAAAAACATCTTTTTGTTGTTGTGTTGATAATCGATTCTTTAGTGGATCATTTGTTTTTTTTTAACAGTGGATGAATTAATTGGACGACTTTTTGTTTGTTTTCATTAAGAATTACTTTCGAAAACAAAAAAAAACTAGCTCATATAATATAAAAAGTATGCCAAAATAATAAATTCGAAGCACTCGTTGTAATTTTTACAACAATTAATCTTATTTAACCTTTCTCTACAGTGGTGACTCTCAAAATTTTTCGTGCAGTGAACCCATAAATCTGAAATAGCCCACGGACCCCTTGAAAAAATAGATATATATATATCGCCTGCTGTGGCCCAGTGGGTTAGAGCTTGCTCTACTAATCACGCAGGTCTGGGTTTAGTTCCCGGTAAGATCACAGTGAATTTGAGAATTATTCAAATCAAAGTTGCGATCGAAGACTGGGTGTTTGTGATGTCAATTCACATAATTTCCTCTCCTCCCATCCTTCTGATTCTTTAATAACTGGGTGTAACAATAGCGATTAGTCAACCACTAGTTCTGTTCTAGCCTTATCCTTCTTTCCCTACTACTCACTTTGAAAAAAAGTGAGGTTGAGCAACTGAGTAAAAAACAGTTCTCGTAGAAAAAAATTCTGTTGGGATAACTCCATTAGGAGGCATATGCTCCACGTTGGAAGCGGATATGGAAAAAAATATAATCCATGTTCATTTCCAATGTGAAGCACATGGTGTCCTAACGGAGAAGTTTTTCTCTGTTTGTTATTCAGTCGCTCAAACTGTCTTTTTCGAAAAGAGTAGTAGGTATAGAAAAGATAAAGCAGGACAGGACTGGTTGGCTAATCATTCTCACTAAACTCTGTTATTTTAAGACTGGAATGGTGTGGAGAGAGAAATTTTAGGCGCAAACAGTCTTCGAACAGAAGTAAAAAAATCGATGTTTCGATTCGAACCTGTAAAGTTAAAAAAAACTCTGAACCCCGGCAGAAAACCTGCTTGGGAGCCGGACCACAGTTTCGGAAACACTGTTCTATAGAGTGGCAAAAAAAAGGCAACCGAAAACACAGTGAGAACTTTGTTAAGTTATTAGTCGGTTCGTAATTAGATTCGTGATGAGTTTAAATATAAATTGTTGATTTTAACAATTAAGCATTTAGCATATGAAGCAGGGCCGCATTTGTTTGCTTTTTCATTTGCCTTCGTTGGACTTTCTTCGGTTATACTTAGAGCATCTAATACCGGGATCCCGACTAATTTTACGATCCCGTAATCCAGAGACTTTGACAATTCTAATCCAAGGATTTCGGGATTTACTGGAGTCAAATCAAAAGCTCTCATATTTTTTAAATAATCGTAGAATCTGTCAATTCGCAACTTTTTTGTCTAAACAAGCTAAAAAAAGTAAAGCTCTCAAATTATTCAATAATTGTGAATTCTGTAAATTTCCAAATTTTTTAAGTTATCGAGCAAAGCAATTGTTTCAGCCGAAAATTATTTTTAGAATCTCTCAATTTCTAATTTTCATTTTTTATAGAGCAGGAATACAAATTAAAATATTGCAAATATTACATATATGATGCATTATAATCAGGGCTGTGGAGACGGAGTTGGAGCCGGAGTCGGAGTTGTGAAAACTGAACGGCTCGAAATTTTTTTGAAAAATATTTTTAATGATGTGTATTCAAACAAAATAGGCATTTCATGCTTGGCTGACTAAAGATGATCTGATGGAATACATATATATAAGTTAAAATATTTTTGTTTGAAAAATTTCTTTCCTCGTATCAGAGTCGGAGTCTTAGATTATTTTAAAGCTAGAGTCGGAGTCGGAGTCGTCTTTTTTTTACACGACTCCACAGGCCTGATTATAATTCATATTTTGATCTCCAAAAAGGCTACACAATACGATTGCTTTGCTAAGAAATATACAGTTGGCAAATATACAATTTTTTATCCATGTCCGCTCCCAATGTGAAGCATATGGCCTCGTAATTGAGGTATCTCAAAAGTTTTTCTACGAGAACTGTTTGTTACTCAGTTACTCAACCTCACTTTTTTCAAAGTGAGTAGTAGGGAAAGAAGGATAAGGCTAGAACAGGACTGGTGGTTGACTAATCGCTATTGCTACACCCAGTTATTAAAAGATCAGAAGAATGGGAGGAGAGGAGATGATGTGAATTGACATCACAAACACCCAGTCTTCGATCACAACAATTTTATAATTCTCAAATTCACTGTGATCTTACCGGGAATCGCACCCAGACCTGCGTGATCGGTAGAGCAAACTCTAACTAACCGGGTCACTGCAGGCGACATATACCGTTATTGCCTTTTTTCTTGTAGTAGGCCTATGTTTTCATTTTTTTTTTTTTTTTTTTTTTTTTTAATATTTGACATTACAGCTTACGCTAATCTGCAAATATTTTGAAGTTGGAAGATCATACGAGATATACTCGATGAGAATTTTCGAAAGTCACCTGAGATTAACTCAAGAAAAATTAACTTCACAAACACCCATGTCTCAGATCTCAAATTAAAATTGAAAAAATCCAATTTGACACTGATCTTACCAGGGATAGAATCCAGAGCCACCTGATTGGTAGAGCAAGCTCTAACCAACTAGATCACAGCCGGCGACAGATGTTAGATCGACGGCCAAAGTTACCCGTATTGACTGTAATTGAATGGAATATTTTTTACTATACTGAATACACCACTGTCTGCATTATAATAACATTGCCTACTGGTTAGTTAGTGGCAATCAGATTCGCCTAAAATGAGATCACGCAATTATGACTGGGCGTTTGCAGTACGGTGTCATCAAATTTCCTATTTTTTCGCCAAGCCGCATTCAAAATTGCAGTGACAACTGAGTTTTGAATGTCAATCGTAATTATTTCGAGGTGTAGCAGAATGGACAGTAAATCTAAAAGTGATGTAACCTAGTAATTGGTCTAATGATAGTGATATGTGCAGACAGTGACGTTCCTAGGCTATGCGCCGCCCCTAGGCAGAGCCATAAAATAGCGCCCCATTTCACTTATTTCCCGTTATTCTAGGAATACAAACATAATATCGACTTTGGAAAAGAAAAAGGACGTAGCCCACAGTTTTTTTTTCGATAATCACAATGTATCAAATTTGATCATTCAAACACCTTCTATCAAAAGGATGCAAGCTGAATTAGTATCTAAATCTACCTTTTTAAGTTTGAAGTTATGAAAATTGAAATCATGAAAAAAAAGGTATTTTCTGGACAGTTTCTTTAATTAATATTAGATAATATCAATTAAACACCAGTTTAGAAGTGTCCGTGCACTTCAAGGTAGTGTATATTTCATAATTTGTATATGGCCAAAAATCATCAAAACACGTTTTTTGTGTCTCCTGTAAAAATTGCTATGTGTGGGTGACGTCCTTTTTCCTTTCCACAGTCGATATGTACTCAGGGGTGGGCTGGAGGGGGCTCGGAGGGGCTCACGCGAGCCCCTTGTTGAATTTCACTAAGGCCGGCGAGCCCCTTGTTAACTCAAGAGAAAGCAATATTCTCATATCAAATTAGTATATAACTAATTTATATATTATCCACGACAGTTTCAGTATACACAATAGTACATTTTTAGCTATTTAAATTGATAATTTGACGGTAAATTGCATATTATTACATGTTATGAGTGTATTAAGTAACAATCGATTGCTTATTTAAGTATTGCATATAATTGCATAGGAGCGATTAGAAAATTCACTCCTTACTCAGAACACTCAGAATTGCTTCGAGATTAAGCAAGCCCCTTGTTAAAATATTGGCAGCCCACCGCTGTATGTACTTACAATATTGTTATTCTTTCAATCTGTCTTTCCAAACAAAACCAACAATGATTACTCTTTATGTAATATGTATGATGGTTGTTGTCTCTTATGGAGAGCACGGTATACGCTACTGAGCTTTCAATCCGAAGTATGATTTAAAAGTCTTTATGAATCACCTCAGAAGAAAAGGAATTCTGAGACAATTGTATTGAATTTTTAGACACAGATGTATTTTTTTTCACACCGTGCTTACGTAAGTATAGGATTTTAAAATAGTTCATATAAAACGTTTCGGTTGAAACAGAAGAACGTCAGTCGTTCACCAACCGTAAACCATAAAGCGTCGTACCATAGACAACGCGCAACCTTAATCAATAAAACAATAGAGAATACTATAAACAAAAACAATTGTTAGCAAGGCATGTAGTGGTCCATTCAAAAAATGCAAATTTAAGCCTATAATGGTACGTCATATTAGATTGGCGAGTGATAATGCGTTGAATTTAATTCATTTGGCGGTTTGTTTAATGTACGAAAAAAAAAATGTGTTTTTAAAGTGATGTGGGACCGTAATTAAAAAACGGAATAGTGAATAGAATTGGTAATAAAAAATAACGGTGAACATTCAAATAAAAAAAAAAAACAATATTAATAAAGTAATAAATTTTAAACGAAAATAAAGTGTTTTCTTATAATAATGTTTTATATTTGAGAAGCTTGGGATCACAAAATGATCAGATTCAATTATTTTTTTATACAGATACAAACACACTTTTCTTTTAAATAAAAACAAAGACAGTTTTTATGATAAGGTCATATTTTGAGCCTTAATTGCATGGAAACTATGAGGATTATAGCAACGCTGTGGAGTCATTAGGAAACAAGATGACTTCAACCTTTGCTTGAAACACGACCTTAATTATTTTTTTATTCTAAGTAACATGAATTAGAGCTATTTTTGACTCTAGAGATTTGAATAGACATTTTTTTGAAAAGGATTTGAAGTTTTTTTGAGTCCTACTCCAGTTAAAACAGTCCGAATCCATGACTCCAACTCCACAGCTCTGATTCTCAGCCAGGTTAAAAAATAAATTCTGTTCTTTTGAAACAGTATTATAGAGATATCTCATTTTTATCTTAAAAAATAGATTTGTTCGTGTTTGATTCTTTTGCTAAGCATTTAAAAGTATTTCAAAGTTAATAACAATAAAATGACAATGTGAAATTATTACGTCAAAATTAGAAACTCAATTATTGGAATAACAATGTTATCAAATGAAATTGTATATTAAATATGATATTCCATAAAGATACCGACGACTACAGTAAAAATAATAAAAGGATAATATTTGGAAATAAATCAGAAAATTACAATATTATGATCTAGTTTCCTTTCGTTCATATAAATATTATAATAACGAGTGAATGAACACAATCTTACACTAGTATACTGCCATTTACCTTTTTTAATGCTGTGTCGATTCAATACTAAATGAAGTTCTCTTAAATCATCTTTGATGTCGTTTTTATTACAATGTGATTCATATTGTAAACAGTATAATTCCGATTTAACTTACACAGAAATCACGTAAATTTTAATTTAATTGAAATTCTTGCAATCCCATTTCATTTAAAACTAAACCGGTACATTTAAAGTCAGATTTTACGGTTTTATTTCCCGAAATTAGCACCTGGAATATTCAAAATTCAATTGAAATAATGTAAATATTAATGTAAATTCAAGGATATTATGTCATTTTGTTAATTGTGATGACGTACACTACCAAACCTTCAAATAAATGCATTGAATCAAAAGAAATTTATTTGAACGACACAAAAATATAAACTAAGCCAATTTGCATGATTTTTATGTCGCGAGTTAAATTTTTCCCTCTATTCGCTTTTTTCGTTGGTCTATCCAAAAAAATCGAATGCTTATTTTACTCTAATCGTACTGAAAACAATTACTAGAATCATAATTAACATAACAAATTGATCTAGGCGTAAAATATAAATAAAAAAGTGAAATATTTATGACAGATTCTTAATCAAAAGTGTTTCAACAGTGGAGTACCGTTATTAAAATGTGTGTGACGTAAAGTAAACAATGAAAATGTATAAAATATCATTCAGACTGTCGTTGATCCAAATTTTGATATTGGTATCAAATATTTTAGTTTTAAGAGTAAATCCATCTGTGATTATTGTCGAAGACGCCAAAGGTAATTGAACGATTTTGTTTCTAATATATTATATATTAAGAATGAAAAGAAATGCTGTCAAATTCTGTTTCAGTGACATCTTTCAATCACAAAAAATAGTAACTAAAACACTACTCAATTATTTTTATGGAGGTATTGCATAAAAAACATACATTTATTTGTAGTAATTTAACATTTTTCAATTTAATATCAAGACTGTTTTCGATTGTAGCGTCAATTATGGGACTAACCCCAATGCTCGACATTACCATCTGATCACTTTTAGGGTGTTCACTGTCAATACTTGTTGGAAAGGCATTATATTAATAAAAACACAATATTCCTTTGTAATTTATTCCACTTTATTTAAAAGGTCAGGACCGGATTCGCTCATTGCGAGCATTATCATCTGAGTTCAAGAGCAAAATCATTCTGTCAAATTTTGAAAAAAATAGCGAATAATAACCTATACCTTAGAAAACACAGTTAAATAAATAAGTTTCTTCTGCTTAGAACTAGTCGTATTACACCTCTAATGCTTGTTCTGATTAATTAATTACTATCCAAACAACCCAAAGAGTCTCTTGACTATAGTTTCAATTACTGGAAATTAATTAAATAAATAAGTTTTCTTCATTGTTTTGTCTTTTATCAAAGATTTGCAGTCGAATTATTGTAAGTTTATTTGCTTAGAGCTGGATTACACCTCTAATACTTATCTTTCTTCCTTAATTACTATTCAAACAAACCAAAGAGTCTCTCGGCTATAGTGTCAACTACTGGAAATTGTTTTCTCAATATTAAGCATTCCTCAATTTATCAGTTTGACCTTATTTATTACATTCAGTGTGAAATGTTTTTTTTATGCTCGAGACCCATTGAAATTTTCCGAATAAAGAAAATAATGTTATGGCCACTATAAATTGTGACTCCTATACATAAAAGTTTTGCAAGTTTCGGTATTATATACGGACGCTATTGAAAAAAGCTTCTATATTTTAATCAGAGCCCTGTATAATTCAAATCATATTTTTTTTACTCATAATACTATTAATATGTTTTAATCAGTGCTTGTACAAATGATTTTTGACTGTAATTATTTGTAAGAACTATTAAAAGCAATTCTGAATATCGTGTAGCCGAGTGGTGAACGCTATTGGTATGTTTTCAATTGCAGTAATCACGTATTAGAATAATTTGTTTACAAAATAGAGATAGAAATAAAAAAAGAAGACGTAATTAAAATTATATTAAAGTATTCTGTGAATCCAAATATTGAGAAACCATGGAGGTAGATTTTTTTAAATAAACAATTTATAGATTTATGTTTAAAGGGAAATGTTTTTATCATTTTAATCTAAATTAAAAATATGGCTAACTTGAATGATTATCTAAAACCAGTCATTCCCTAACCTAATCGTTATATTTATAGCAACTGAGAAAAACAGTCTTCTTACAGCAGTGTTTCCCAACCTTATTTGGGCCACGCCCCACTTCATTCCTTAAAATATTTTCATGTCCCCCCTTCCCCAATCAAAATCTTATAGGGTTCTACCAAACAAATTTGTAAAAAATTGTAAAGGCTTCAAATAAAATATTATTTATTTAAAACTATTTTTAATTTATCTTTGGGAAATAAATAACGCCTGTGTGGTCGAGTGGTCAACGTCATTGGCTACCGTTACGGACGGCACGGGTTCGAATCCCAGTACGAGCAGTTTTATAAATTGATTTTTCAATCGATTAATGAAATTCTGTTCAACGACATGGATGTATGTGATGTCTTGAATTCCACCCTCCCACCCATCCGGTCCTATGAACGGGGCGTATCGAGAGGGATTAGCTAACCAATAGTCCTTTCCTAGCCCTTTACTTCTATTCCTAATCTCTTTGGAAAAAGGGAGGTTGAGCAACTGAGTAACAATCAGTTCTCGTAGAAAAACTTCTGTTGAGATAAACTCCGTTAGGAGTCCATATGCTCCATATTGGGAACGGACATGGTAAAAAAAATATGTCATAATTGGTAATTTTAAATATTAATGATTTGTGTATCGTCCCCCAAAACATTGACATTGCACCACGCTGGTAAACACAGGCTTACAGCAATATATACATACTTAAAAGCTTCATTAGTGAAAGATGACACCGAAAAAAACAATATAATAGACTGTCAAATTACCTGTCAAATAGTATTTGACAGCATAACATTATATTACAAGTAACGTTAGAGCGTTGGGTAAAAAAAAACACAGCTGTTTTGTAAAAAAATATATTCATATTTTAATGCCCGCAATTTTTATTGACATGCGCAACAAAATCGCTTTGTAAAACGAGTAGCGTTATTTCGAAATTGGCGTAATTTGGGCAATTTTTATCCAAAGTGAGGATGCTTGAGGCAAATAGCCTCGGAATCAAACATTTTCGTGCAAATAGTTTTTTACAAATCATACCGCAATGTCGAGTGATATTAAAAATAATTATTTATGGTCATTCACTGAACCCTTGTTTGGTAGTGACTGAATTTTGAGATAATAGTTATAAGTGTATTTGATAATGTTTCATATCGATTGGGGAAAGGAAAAAGGACTATCAAATTTTACAGGAGGCGCAAAAAACGTGTTTTAACGATTTTGGGCCATATGTAAATTATGAATTATACACAACCTTGAAGTGCACGGAGACTTCTAAACTGGTGTTTAATTGACATAATCTAATATTAATTAAAGAAATTGTCAAGGAAAACCTTTATATTCTTAAACTATTTTCTTGGTTTTATTTTTTTACAAGGTCATCCTTTTCAAACTTAAAAGCTAAATTTAGATACCTATTCGGGATTTGCAGCTTGCATCGTGTATCGCTTGTATCAAGTTTGATACATTGTGATTATTAAAAAAACCTTTTTTGAGAAAACTGTGGGTTATGTCCTTTTTCCTTTCCACAGTCAATATTAATCGCTTTTTTATTAAATCTATGTCTGCTCCTAATGTAGAGTATATAGCTCCCAGAAATAGGTAATTGTTTGTTACTCAGTTGCTTAACCTCTCTTTTTCAAAGTGGGTAAAGATATAAGGACAGGACTAAGAGAAGACTAGTAGTTAGCTAATTCCTCTCGGTACGCCCGTTTGAGAAAAGGATGAGTGGATGAGAAACTCAATACATCACATACATCCATGCCTTTGGGCAGAAATCCATAAATCGATTGAACAATCATTTTATAAAACCTATCCATACTCGGACTCGATCCTGAAACCTCCGTGTTCTAAGTGAACGACGTTGACACTTACCTTTCAATTTATATTGGAATTTAAGTATAATCTCAATCCTTTTTTTTACACGGTGATACGTTATTTCTATAACAACTGTGTAAAAAGAGATGCAGTGAATATAGAATAAATAAAAAAGATTATATTATTATAACGGACCGTGTAAAAATAAACCGTGCTAAATGAAGTAAGTCGGGTCCGTGGTTCATTGGTCAACGTTGTTGGCTTCCGTGGCGAATCTCACGGGTTGAAGTCCCGGTATGGGTAGATTTGTTAGTTGTTGTGATGTCTAAACGTTCCCTCCCACCCTTATACTAGTAACGACGTGTCACGAAACCGGTTCGCTAATCACTAGTCCTGTCTGCACTATCCTTTATATCTGTACTACCATAACAAATAAAACAGTTTGAGCAGCTAAGTAACACGCATTTCTCAATGTTCAGATACCTCCATTAGAAAACCATATGCTACACGTTGTGAGTGAACATTGATATTTTGTTTTTTTTTGATTACTCTACAATTTTATCAAATAAATGATCTGGACCGGTTTCATTAACTTTTCCGGTTCTAAGCTCAAAAAATGCGACCCCAATACCCACATATTCTTAAATATCTATTTTTATATGGGTGATACAATGTTTATAATTAATTTATTTTTATATCATAGTTTTTTGGACCTTTTGTAGTTTATATAAATACGCGATAACGCGATAAAAGGATAACGAGATAAGCGCCCGCTTATCAGCGATCGTTCGTAAGATAGCTGGGCTAAACGCGTCAGTTGCAAATTCATATTTGTGCTGGGATGAGGTCTTTTTTTACGCGCAACTTAAAATATGATTATTTATTAAAAAAACATGGATTTTTTATAAAAAAAATGTATGAGGAATGATGCAAAGAGATATTTTAAAGCCCTTAGACTATTTTTTTTATTATTATTCATAAGAATAAGGCCAATAATGAGGAAAGCACTAGGGTCCCTAAACGACCCCCATCGGCAGAGAAGTATTTTTCTAGTCTCCGAGCCGCGAGAGTTAAGCGATAGAATTTATAGCTGAAATTGTTTTTTAGTAAAAACAATTTTAATCATTATAATTTGTGAGACAAGTACAAAAAAATGGGTTTTATATTTATAAATCTGTATATGGGAGGTAAACTAGACAATGTCGAAAATGTCAGTCATTAGGACCGTTATAGCTTGTGATGGAAATTCACTGATTTTTTTTCTATTATTTGTGCTTAAAGTATTTGTATTATTGAGTTGCAAAAATCATTCTGGACAATTTTTGACGAAAATGATTTTTTTATCTTTATCTTTAATCTTATCTAGTAACATATGACGAGTAAGAACTTCAAAATATAATACTATCTGTTGAGGAAACCATTTCAAAAATTTTGATAATTTGCAAAAAACCACAGCTTGAGAACTGAGTTATATATCAAAACATTGCATTAAAATTAAAAATTAATCTTAATAATTGTACAGCTATTAATGGTTATTTATTATTTACAGCATGCTACAGAAGGGTCCTGGCTGGCAAGAGAGTAGTGGATAGAGTTGTCCTGAGAGTAATCCCCTGCGAAAGACTGGAAGATTGCCAAAGAGAATGCGCAGGGGAACGGAGATTTGATTGCGAGACCTTTAACTACAGGTAATTATTTTTGAACTACTCTCAAGCCCTTTTACTATATATTAAGAATACTCTAATGCAGTGGTTCTCACGTGAAATTTCATTGTGGCCGCATTATAAGCATCGGCGGTCCTATGGAAATGTCTCGTTGCCGCACCAAATGTGATAACAATAGCAGTTGCATTTATTTGATTTACTATGAAACTGTTGGTGGCCGCAGCAAAATCCTCTGGTGGCCGCACATGAGAACCACTGCTCTAATGTCATATAAATCTTTTTTTTGAGTTATTCTCATGCCATATCATTATACTTTTAGAGAACTTCCCCTATTATTCCGTATTTGAATTAATCTCGTGTCATAATACGCTACGCGATTAAATGAACTTCTGCTAAGATTATTTTCACTAATAACAAATATATTACACAAAAAACATTTGCATAAAATTATCCCACATTGAAAAATATATTTGAGCTTTGAACAAAAAAAAATTGCACAAACGATAAAATATTTTCACTAAGATAAATTTTTCGCACTTTGAAGTGGATGTTTTGCACGAAGAAATATGTAATTGTTTATGTAGCGCTACTGTGGTGTTTTTTGTAACTAAACCAAACGTCATTTACTTTAATGAAAGAAAACGATGACACCAACGATAATGGCGTCCATCTCTACTTATCAAGCCAAAAAGTGTCTAAAACTTTATCAAAATGTATTTTAGCGATTTGCATCGATTGTAGATATCAGCTGATGGTCGATTACTCTCGTGCTTTATCTATTATTACTCTATTTTTCGATTTATCTCATGCCCTTGTCATCTATTTTTGAAATACTCTTATGCACTATTTACATGATATTTTATTCTATTTTTGGATTACCCATATGCCTCGATATTTTGACTAATCATTTTTTGTACTTTCATGCCCAATTACCTTAATTTTTAATAACTCTCGTGCTATATCACTTTATTCTTGTTTTTTTACCTACTATATTTTTGCATTACTCTTATACCCTATTACTATACTCTTAGACTGTTCTATTCATTTGTTGATCAGATAGTAGGTTAGGAAGATAAGATATCACAAGCATCTATACCAGGGGTGGGGAACCTTTTCGTATCTAAAGGCCGCATTCATTTTTCTGATTCGACATAAGGCCGCAGTAAACATTGACTAGGGAATCTTTGGCCGGAAACAGAAATTTACGGTCAGAATATGCCACCTGTGTGGTCGAGTGGTCAACGTTGTTGGCTGCCGCTACGGAGGTCACGGGTTCGAATCCCAGTACGAGCAGTTTTATAAATTGATTTTTCAATCGATTTTGATTTTCTGTTCAAATGCATGGATGTATGTGATGTCTTGAATTCCCCCCTCCCACCCATCCTATCCTATGAACGGGGCGTATCGAGAGCGATTAGCTAACCACTAGTCCTGTCCTAGCCCTTTCCTTCTATTCCTACTCTCTTTGGAAACAGAGAGAGGTTGAGCAACTGAGTAACATGCAGTTCTCGTAGAAACACTTCTGTTGTGATAAACTTCATTAGGAGTCCATATGCTGCACATGGGAGCGGAAATGGTAAAAAAAAAATGTCAGAAATTTACATGAATTTACAGAATTACAGAACTGTCCAGAAGGCCGCACCAGAGTATCCAAAAGGCCGAAGGTTCCCCACGCCTGATATATACTATAAAATCAATCCATAATAATGTAGTGAAAATAACTCCACACCGCGGCAAATAATAACACTACCAATATTAATAAAATAAGTTATTGTAATTATAATAATTGCACACAGGAGGTGATGATAATGATTACATAACAGTTCTGACTAATTACCATTATTATTTTACAGCGTAATACGTCACAATGTGTATTAAAACGGAGATAAAATCAATTCTTAGTCCCATTATAACACCTATTAAACTCGTTGCTGAAGTTATGGTACAGCGCATGACTTAGTCAGAGACGAACTTGCGTAAATTCAAAGCGTTTTTTAATGAACAGGTCTGTAAACTTATGATTTAAAATGATAATTTAATTTTGTTCATATTATAAGTATTTATCGTATATATCGATATTGATATCTGGTAAGTAGTCACTTTAATATTATAGTTTGAACTAGGGCTTGTCGGTTTTCAAAACCCGGTTTTTTTGGCAAAATTTGTGACATCGATTTTTCAACATCGTAACCGGTTGTGCCGAATTTTCTATAATCGCGTCTATAAACAAAAGGACAGTAAATTTGGATCTTTTATTTGATGGCTTAAAGACCATATGCCCCATATTATTACCCAGCGAAAGGGTATTTTCGATATCAGGAAATTTTGTTACAAAACGATCAGTGGACGCTTTGTGTTTTCTTAAATCATATTTTCTGAGTAATACCAAATAATTTCTTTAACAAATAAACAACATTAAAAAAAATAAACTTTTTCTCGCTATTTGAATTGTTTTCGAACAATATTGATATTAAAAAAACGGTTTTTTTATAAGCCCTAGTTTGAACGTTCGAAGTGAAATGTACTTGGCTATACATTTCTTTCGACTTACGAGGCCAAAATGTGAGTTCTACCATGCTTGAAAATGCGAAACTAAATGTTCCTGATTATTTTTTGAGACATCGTGGACATGAATTGTTTGTTCTCCCAGTTTTTAACAATATTGCTTCGGATGTCGACATAATATCGAATTTCGATTAATGTTATTTTTTATGAATTTTATGAAGTTTTCAACTTTTCTAATCGTAGGATTCCGAGATTGAACATTCACCATAAAATCGTGTAGGATTTCGAGATTGAGAAATTTTTGCTCGGCGATTTTGAAATCCTGTGAATTTATGGATTTCCGAAAATTAAAAAATGTGACGCATTTTATTTAGCTCTCCCTAAGAAAATTCAATTTCAAAAACTTTTTTTTAGCTGTCACGCGAATTTCTTAAAAAAAATTCTGGTTGCATAGTAACAACAACTTTTTGAAAATTTTGCACTTCTTGTCCTCAATCCGGAAATCCCTGAATAAGTACTATTAAAATTTCATGATCACAACATTAAACGGGATTCCATGATTAGAGACACTAGTGTAGATATTAAAGTAAAAAAACTTTTCCATTTTACCTGTACAAACAAGCTTATAAAAATCCATTTATATATAATAAATTTTTGATGACAGCGATATGAAACAACAGCCATCATATAAAAGTACGTTTGACAAGCCATATAATGCAAAAAAAAAATACCGTTAAGTTAACCCTAATATTTTTATTTCGTTTGTCGACCTATAAAATAAACAAAGGTACTCTGAGGTCAAACATAAATGAATAATTTCTCACTATTCTTAATTATTCGTAAACATTCAAGGTATTATCAACACAATATATTTATATTTTTACACTTCTCTGAGCACAGAACTCATACGCCATTATATTTATTAATCCGCGCACTGCTTCCACAGGATGGTATTGTGTTTACCAACACTGCGTTCTTGACGTGAAGGTAAGATGTCGATTGTGCTCAGTGCCTAACAATCGATCCGCATGTATTATTACGATTGTTTATGTAAAAGATGCTGTAGGTACTAAATAACAAGAAGGCTTATCCTGTGTATGGTAATTAAAAACGTAACAATGTGTAATGAAAGTTTGTTCAAGTATCGTAAAATGATTTTAAGTCCTTGCTTTTGGTAAAATGTCTGAGTTTTGCTATAGTAGTCCGTGATTATTATTGCCTTAATTGCGCATTCAAACTGGTTCTATCTCACTGATAAAACAATGCAGAATAGTAACGCTCTAGGGCTTTCGTCTTACTTGGTTGAAAATTCAAGGGTTCTAATACTCAAGTCAATTCTCAGTTTCTCAATCTCTCGTTTTCGTAATGAGTAGAGGCAGCAAGATATGGGGTAGGACAGGACTAGTGGTAAAATAATCGCTCTCGCTACACCCTGTTATGTTAAGACTGGAAGGTAATTAATGATTTTTTGGACATCACAAACAATCATGCCTTCAAACAGAAGTCAATACATCGATAAAAACTGTTTGTACTAGAAATTCAAACAGTGAGATCCAAAGACGTTAAAAACTGCGCCACAGACTCAATTACTTTTCTATGTATTACTGTTTATTAAAAATTGAACGAAAATAAATTGACATTAAACACGACCTGTTGATAAAATTTAAGATATTTACCGAGGTGATTAATATAACACCATCGGTTTCATTTTTCGGAATATACAGTTATTTAAGTGCAATGATTAATACAAGACATTACAAAATTTGAACGATTTCAATTAACTATCCGTTGAAAGCTTCATAAATTTCAATTTTTCTACACAATAACGGCGACATTGTAAATCAATCTTTATAAGTAACTTTATTAAATCTCTAATGCACCAGAAAAGTTTGGCAAATCCAGACCCGCTTTCATTATACACCACATTGAAAGGTGGCAAGGTTGAAACTAAATACAGTCAATCTTCTTTTTATACGGTAGATGCATTCTACGATATATCGCATAAAAACATACTAATACTATCAGGGGTGGGATGGAGGGGGCTCGGAGGGTCTCGCGCGAGCTGCTTGTTAGATTTTACCACGATCGGCGAGCCCCTTGTTTATTCAGGAGAAGACCATATTCTCAGATAAAATTAGTACATAACTGCAATTTCTGTCTTATATTTATTATCTACGACAGCTTCCAGTAAACACAGTAGTACATTTTTAGCCATTTATATTAAGTGTATGGTAAACTGCATATTGTTGCATATTATAAGTATATTAAGTAACAATCGTTTGCTTATTTAAGTATTGCATATAATTTCATACGTGTGATAACTTGTTTTGAGATTAAGAGAGTCCCTTGTTAATGTATTGGCAGCCCACCGCTGCTTGAATTCCTTAGAGAAAGTGGGGATACGGTCCATAAATTTCAGAATACGCATAACTAACTCTATCGCGTTTCGCATAACTATCCAAAAGACAACTATAGTGCTTATTATTATAGTAGAGTATTTTTTTTTAAATTTGTATATCTAAAAATCCGCATAACTTCGAAATCGCATAAAAAGAAGATATAGTGATTATTTTGTGTTAATAAAGTTAATAAAATAATGTCTCTTTAAAACACATGTAATTTATTTTTTATATCAATTACTGTAACAATATCCAATTATTCACTATATAATAAACACTAACATTCGGGGTTAAAGTACACATTTAATTACAATTAAAAACTGATTAAATTATGATTGGATTCATACAAAAGAATCTTAATGACATGCAATTATGCTTTTAGCGCTTAAGGCATGAACACGAGTGCATGATATATCACAGTTTTGGCATTAAGCAGGTTAAGGCCGAGTCATGCTTCGAAGATCGCTTTTTGCGCAATTCAATGCAGCAGAAAAGCTGATTAGCATCTTAAGCTATTGTTCTTATGGCACGAGAGTAGTAGGAAAATCACATAATATAATAATGTAGTATTAACTTCATAATTTTCTACTATAAAACATATTTGATATTTTTCATTCTACACGTCGACTCTGGAAAGGAAAAAGGACGTAACTAACAGTTTTTTCAAAACAGCTTTTTTCGATAATCACAATGTATCAAACTTGATACACGTTCTATCAAAAGGATGCAAGCTGCAAGTGCCGAATTAGTATTTTAATTTAGCTTTTAAGTTTGAAAAAGACGACCTTGTAAAAACCTAAAACCAAGAAAAACGACTAAAATAAAGGTTTTCCTAGACAATTTATTTAATTAATATTAGATTATGTCAATTAAACACCAGTTTAGAAGTATCCGTGCACTTCGAGGTTGTGTACAATTCATAATTTGCATATGGCCCAAAATCATCAAAACACGTTTTTTGCGCTTGGGTTGTATGGGTTACGTCCTTTTTACTTTTCACAGCCAATATCCAAATATACTCTCTTTGAAAAAAAAGAGGTTGAGCAACTGAGTAACTAACAGTTCTCGTATACCAAAATCTGTTGAGATACCTCCACATTGGAAGCGGACGTGATTAAAAAATCGAATAAGCGCTTGCATTCTACCAGTGCTAATATACAGTAGTGAATCATGACACCTGATGAAAAAGCAAAATTTCTGAATCGGTTCTTACATCTTAAATCTTTTACAATCTTATTTTGATTTAAAATAAAATATGACCATTGTAAGTTCGCATGACAGATGCTAATTTGCAATGTATTGATTTTTAAAAGAAATTTCATTGGGAAAATCAAACGAATCCCTCGAATAATATGTAATAAAGAAAAAGCAAAGTTTCTGAATCAGTAAGAGATATAAAAAAAAATGTAAAAATCTTTCACAATCTTCCTTTTGATTAAAAATACAATATCGCTACTGTAAGTACGCTTGACAGATGCTAATTTACAATGTTTTGATTTTAAAAAGAAATTTCATTGGAAAAATCAAACGAATCCCTCGAATGATGTGTCATAAAGCAATATAAATATTTACAATACAATATTGTCATATTTTGCAAAATTTAAAATAAAAAATACGTTTGATTGAGTTTTGAGTTGTCAACAGTGTTATGCATAGAAATATTCGTTTATAATTTCTACAGGGACGCGATAATTTCCCGGGAAATGTCAATTGTATGTCTCGTATCCCGGGACTTAAAGCAAGACACACCATTCGACTAAAAGACGAACACCGCAGTTAACACAATCAAATTGAACAATATTTTACTTCACAGACTAGACAGAAAAAAAATGTGTTGAATTCAAAAATTTTGTAAGAAATGATGCTCCGAAGAATGTTGATTCACTTGGTCATTAAAAAATTCATCTCGCAATTACACATTATTTCACTTTGCACTACAACAATAAAAATATTTTTAGGTTTCGCGTCTCACCGGCCGGTGATGTCACTCGTTCATTTTCACATATTAACTGGAAAATTTATGCGACTTCCGTTCCTATAATGAAGATCAAATTTAATGATTGCTATTCGGCGTGGTTCTTTAATGTTTAAAATATTTTCGGTGGATTAACAGTAACTTAGTGAAAAAACATTTTTAGTATAAATTTAAATTTGATAACTTTGTTATTTCAGTCTACAAATGATTCTCAAAGCGGCAAAACAAGTCTCACAATTTTAAACACAGTCAGTGAAAAAACAAAATTGACAAATTTAGTTTCAAATTCTTAATTTTTTGTTGTTGTTGAAAATAAAAGGTTTGGTTCTTAAAACGTGGTGTGTTATTTGTTTATCCATGTCTACTCCCTCCGAAAATATGGCCTTCTAATGGAGGTATCTCAACAAAAGTTTTCTACGAGAACTGTTTGTTAGTCAATCGCTCAAACTCTTTTTTTTTTCAAAGAGAGTAGTAGAGATAGAAGGATAAGGCTAGGTCAGGACTAGTGGTTAACTAATCACTCTCGTAACGCCCACTTACTGAAGGATCAAAAGGGTGGGAGAGAATTTTTAGATATCACAGTCAAATGAAAAAATAAAGCAAATATTTAAAATAAGCTACTATTTCCAAAATGAGCGATATAGAGTTAGGTATGCAGATAGGGTAATTCAAGCCTAAGGAATCGACTGATCCTGTTAGTTTAAATATAAAATGTCTACAGGACTGTCGTTTTCAAATTGAAAATAATATTTTTTATGAAAATGTTATTTTGTTTGTATTATTCGTTATAGTATTTGACTCCACTGAAAAGTTTGAGTTTTGGACATGGTACGTTTTGCATTATAACCTCACTATTGTGATATCTTTATTTCAGATAGAATCGTAAGAATATTGCTTTACAACACTGGTTAATTCATTAATGTGACCTATTCATCGTGGCAAATTAATTTTCTGATGCGATTTTCAAAACACAGATGGCATAACTGATTTAATTTGATTAAAATGATCAAACACAGCGGTTGAAAATATTAATTGTAACAGAATGAAAAGTTACAAAAAAAAAAATGTTGAAAAAACGTAGTGGGTTGAAATGTACAAATACGATATAATTTCAAAATATAATTATTCCAAATCAGCAATAGTACATTCACAATTATTAATGAACGCGCCAGTCGAAGCTGGTCGTGTAATTTTTTAATTAATTGTGCCTAAATAGACAATGATATTTTTTTTATTACACTCAACTCTTTTTACACGACTTTTAAATAGCACGGTCGAATAAACCGAACGAATACTATATTTTACACGAATTATTTGCTCTATCGTGGTTTTTAGAAACAAAAAAACAGAAATGGATAACGAGTTTCATAATAACAAGAAATTCAACAAAACAAGACGGCAATAACAAAAAAATGCTTCGTTAATTCCTAACACGTAAGATATGTCAACATTTTCTAGCAATGTCCAGTCCCTCATAAAAGTCCCCATTTATAATTAAGTAGTGATGAACATTATTATTTTTTAATAATTCAAATATATTGTGCAATTTACTTGTTGGGTCTTTATTATACCATTTTCTGAAACGAAATGTTTTTATTTTCTTAAAAAAACGAGGTTTTATAAATTCAGGAAATCAATTTTTAAGTTTTATATAAATTTTATCAAACAAAGCAATTTTTAAAAACGGCTAAAAATTATTTGTTTATTGCACAGGTTGGACCCATCAAACCGTGGCGAAGGCGTATGCGAATTGACCTCGACTCCTGGAGCCCTCCTTGACCTCCGAAAAGACTTCGTTGAAGATCGCGACTACGATTTCTACGAATTAGACCGAAACAGCGCTCCAGATTGCAGTCTTACCTGGCCAAACAGAATTTGCCAAGGAAGGCCTTGCGGACACCGGGGTGGCACTCAATACTATCACGAATCGTCAGCGGGTCAAAGCAGTAGATGGAACAGCCACCGCGGATGGAGCGCGTACCCAGGACGAGGATACGGAGCTGATAAAAGACTACACATTAGACCGCGCCCTACTGCACCAGTGCATGACAGACTCGACTGGAGAGATTGGGAAGATAGACGAGAACCACACACTAGAAGACCGTACCATGATGGAAGATTCGACAGAGATTTTGTCGCGTACGGAATTGCAGGAGGAGTCGTTGATAAAGGAAGTTGGGGACAGTACGGAGGATCATATGGGTATGGAGGAGGATACAAAAAACAACACACTACTCAATACGAAGATCATCACCATGGCGTATCCGCTTATGACTATTGGGGACTCAATTCAGACCGAGGCTATCTTCCAAATGTTAGCAAATATCCATCCAGAGGTGTTTCGCATTACGATGACAGAAACGATGACAGAAACGACGATCGTGGACAGCATTTTAATTACTTCGACCTTGGTCACCGTAATCACCACAAACTTGACAATTGGAACATTGAAAGCGGTTACGCTGGAGGGTATGGGGAAAGCTACGGTTCCCAGGGTAGTAAGCATTGGAGTTCTAGCCATGATTATAATGCTGGTGGGGCATATGGCCACGAATTTGAAATTGCCCCACATGGTTATGGACACGAATTCGAACATGGAAGTAAGCACGAGTATGAACATGGTTATGAGCACGGATATGAACATGAGCACGGTTACGAACATCATGGGCATTCTGATGAATACGATGGCGGGTATTTGGATGATCCTGAATATCATAGGAGACCACAATGTAAGTGGAGATAAAATTTACTCATTATTTGTTATTTTATAATGGCTCGTATTTTTCCGGTCATAATTTATATTTCATTGGTCAGATTTACATTAAATGGTCATAATTTAAATGAAATTAAAAAAAACCTAACCTAACCTAACCAAAATGGTTAGGTTAGGTTATGAATGTACAATATTTTTATTCTGACCGAAAAATGATTTAAATTTTGTCCATTTAATTTGTTCCCTTTTATAATATATAAATGTAAAGTACTATTTTTATTTGCGGTCTAATGATAAGAGCTTTATCTAAGAAATCAGGTGAGTCTGATTTCAATTTCTGACAGGGGTTTTCAATTTAAATTAGAGATCTTGAATAACTGGTGTTTGTGGTGTATTTTCACATTTAATTGATCTCGAGTGACATTTTAAATAAAGTGGCTAACTTTATTTACAGCAAAATGGTAAATTTTTCTACCAAACTTTTAAGTACAATGTAGTGTTTTTATGGATTGCATATTTGTAGTTTAGAAATAAAACACTATTGCATTGAGTATTAGCTAAGCTCGCTTCACTTTTACGATACTTTAAGTCATGTAAAATATTTTAATGCTTTTAATATTTTTTTCCTAAAACACCACTTGGCACACTTCACTTCTCAGGGCTCATTTATAGTTCTTATTTTACTTTTTGAAAAATCTGGCGCCTTGGCTTTTAGATGCAGTATCAGATATTAAACATTTGGGTTGACATTTGACTCCTGCCAAGGTCTACAAATTTATATTGACCAATATCTGAATCAACCTGATAGCATGAGTAAAGCCTTTCCTAAATAGCACAGAATTTAATTTTTACTTTGAAGATGAGAAAAAAGCAATGATCAAGAAAATTTTGTTACAATGTCAACGTGCATAATAAAGAATTGCTTGATTATTACGATGTCATTATTTTTTGTTTGTTTTAGCTGAATGTTCTTCAAGATCAGGCTCTGGTTTTCGGATAGGCATTGGAGTCGTCAGAAAGGCTGTGCTGGTTCCGGATGTATATGAGTGCGAAAAAGTTTGCGTGGCCCAAACGCATTTCCGTTGCAAGTCTTACAGCTTCAGGTAAAAAAAGCCTCCCTTATTGCATGTTGACTTCATTTCAAGAAATACAATGGTTTTTTATCACAGATATAAACGAATTCTAGTTGTAAAATAGTGTTTTTTTATCAAGTATCAAATATAATGATTGTATTAAGAATTGGGATTCATGAGATACTCTAATTTTAGTTTACTTTTAAGGTGTTCACTGTCAATACTTGGTGGAAAGGCATTATATTAATAAAAACACAATATTCCTTTGTAGTTTATTATTGGAATAAAGTACAAAGGAATATTGTGTTTTTATTAATCTAATTTTAGTGGTGAGCATCATTTTTAAGACAAGTGCCTCTTTTCGAATGTTATTCGTAAAGTTCCACTCAATAGAAAAGTAAATTTACAAAAAAAAATCATTTCTCGTTATATTATAATTAATTTGTATTAAATAAAAAGGTTTAAAGTATCTGGCATCTGTTAGCTGTAATGGTCTACATTTATATACATAATTAACCTTCGCGTTCCTATGGGGTACATTCGCATTGCAAAATTCTTCTTATTTCAACCATTCGCTAAATACCAATAATATTTAGCTCACGGGTGGGGAACCTTTTAATTTATAAATGCCACATTCATTTATCTGATTCAACATACGGCCGCAGTAATGTAAACGTTGACTCCCCCCGTCTTTTTCGAGTGTCGAACATATTGGTTGATTACGCTCTTTTTCCAAACGCTGGCGTATAATTTTTTGATCAAAGTGAACACTTTGATCGAGTCAAAAGGCCGCATCAGAGTGGCCAAGAGACTGCAGGTTCCCCTCCACTGATCTAACTGATATGCATTGTAATCTATGATGATAATCCTCAATCAATGCAATGCTAATATTACACAAATTTGTCTGTGGTCATTTGAGCCACAACGCTCCTCCATATTATAGTCCAGTGCTTCCCAACCTGGGGTCCGCGAAAATTTTCATTCTTTCAACATTCTTTGTGATAAACTATGAACATGTGAAAAAAAAATCGGGGGTCCGCAGATATTGTTTTCAGATTTAGGGGTCCGTGGCATGAACAAGGTTGGGAAGCACTGCTATACTCGACGTTTCGGTAATCAAAACATGTATTTATAAAGAGATTTTCGTGACATATTATGTGAAGTAAAAAAGTAAAGACAACCAAAGCCAACGCACCATGCATTTAAAAAAATGATTTTGATTGTAGATACTCCCATGGACCTTCTGACAACTGCTTCCTCAGCGATCGTCCGTACCCATCTCTGGACCTTTACAATGATGTCCAGCCCGATAGAGACTTCGACGTGTATGCCGTCAGTGACGACAGGAAGTACTGCCAGGGATCGCCAAGTTACCACGAAGATCATGGAATTGGTCACCCACATACTTATGAAGAAGATAGAACTGAAAGTGGTAAGAAACATTTTTTTTTCACACTTCAGGTGTTCACTGTCAATTCTTGTTAGGATAGCATTGAACAAAATGACGCCCTCTTAAACAACTTAAATATAATCTTAGGTGATATTGACATCATAATATGTGATCTAAATATTCTAGAGCAGGGTTTCTCAACAGGGGGTCACAGTGCTTTTTTAGGGGAGCTACAGAATAGCTTAGGGGGGCCACTGGCAAGTTTTCGGAAATCCGTAAATTGTTGTGTTTTAAAAATTGGAATGTTTAAGGAGAACTAAAAAAAGTGTCATGGCGTTCATTTTGGGAAATCTGCAAATTCCTTGGATTTCGGATGTGAAGCTCCTGAGTTTTTTAAATTCGAAATTATGGAAAAACCTACAAAAATAAAGTCTCGCGTCTTTTCGTTTCGTTCCCAAAATTCCTTATAACACGCATACTTCAATAGTACAAAACAGGTATGGGGGCCACAGAAAAATAAAGACACTCAAAAGGTGCTACGGGCCCAAAAAGGTTGAGAAACACTATTCTAGAGCAATGACAAGAGGTTAGCTGCGTGGAAATTTCAAAGGATGGAATATTAATCGCGGACCGATCAAATATTAATTGAAGAACTGTCTTGTAGTGCGCGCCAACCCGGAATAAATGCGCGGGGGCTTATCAATTAGGGGGAACGTAATCTAGAGCAGCGGTAAAAATAATCATCTTGTTCGTTTACCGAAACTCTTGGTGAGCCCTGCTTAAGATTAAAAAAATCAAAGACTTTAATATGATGAAGCATCCTTTCCAATAGTAATAAAAAAAACAATTTTCAATTAACAATACGAGTATATTTCAAAAACATTTACCACACACACAATAGTCCTTTTTAAAAACCCCGGTAATTCATTTTTTTTAAAAGAATACGTATGTAGGTGCAGTTAGTATTAACTGACATACAAAAGCATTGTGATGGTTCAATAAAACAACAATGGTGCTGCATCTCGCAATACTTAACTGCATCCTCAATTTATTTTATAATGTGATTTAATTTTACTTGAGATGCGTGCATTACTGTCAGATTGCGCAACGTAACATCTAGCTAACGTAATGACAATTGACAGATTTAATAATATTAAAAAAAAAAACACTTTTTTCGACGCGCAAAAGACAATGCTATAATTATTATTGTTACAGTGTAGCGAGGGAATAGTGTCTGATTATGTTAAGAATGTGCAAATTCAGAGTCAAAGTGTTGTAAAACAGAAATGTTAATAATATAAATATGGTGTAATAAATTTAATATTGTTTAATGTTGATCTTCGCTGAAAAGATTATGTTTTGTCATTATTCTGCAATTTTATTTTAAATTTAACAATATTACCGGCTACGAGAAATTGCTGACCCTGTAACGGGTGTTAAACAGTTTTCGATATTTGTTATAATCGGGTGTGGTGACTAGGGTATTCAATCCCTGGATTCCGAAATCCCAGGAGTGTGACAGTACTAATCCCGAGATTTCGGGATTGAGAAAAATTCAAAAATTCGAAAACCTAAATATATTTATTCGAATATCGAATATTTGATTGAATTGATTGTCCTGGTGCTGAACTAAAATTGTCAATATAATGTTGTATTAATCATCTTCCTTCTAAATAGAAGGATAGGGCTAGGACAGGACTAGTGGTAAGCTAATCGCTCCCGATACGCCTCGTTCATAGGATAGGATTGGTGCGAGGGGGGAATTCAAGACATCCATGCCTTCGAACAGAAATGCATAAATCGATTAAATAATCAATTTATAAAACTGTCCTTACTGGGATTCGAACCCGTGTCCTCCGTAACCGGCGGCAATATTCGAATATTTAAATACATTTATTCGAATATCGAACATTCGATTGAATTTATTGTCCTCACGCTTAACTAAAAATGTCAGAGTAATATTATATTAATCATTTTCCGTTTGAATTCATCGACAGCGTAAAAGTTGACGAAAGAAAACTAAAAAAAATAATATTATGTATCTTTCTTACCATGTAACTGTACTTGCCGTATCTTTGTTTATTGACACGTCGAATATGTTTGCAAGTTTTATTATATTAAAATGAAATATACGATACAAAAAATGTGCATTTTACATAAGACAATAGGCGATTTACACATGTGGGAATTTGTTTGTAAATTGTTACCAATCGTATGGTGAATAATTTGCGAATCGAAAAATTCCAATTAAAATTTTGTGGTAATTAAGAAACAAATGAACACCTAGCGAAAAAATTGAATAGAGTATTATTCAATTTATGAAACAATCAATAAATTGTTTTATGTTTCCATTTCATGATTGGAAATATTCAGTGGCGGATTATCCTATAAGCGCACGAGGCGCTCGCTTGGGGCCTCTGAATCTTAGGGGCCTCAAAAATAGTTTATATTATATTACCCATATATGTTTTGTTCAGATTTTTTATATATGTTACATGATTTTTTTTGACGTCATTATGTTATACAAAAAACAGGGCCTCTAAAATTTATTGCGCCTGGGGCCTCTCTTGAGCTTAATCCGCCACTGGAAATATTGGCGAATTACTCCACGTACTAGAGTAGGAACTCGAACTCTTTTTTTACACGATTTTGAAATAACACAGTCCACTGAAAAGAACAAACACGATATTTTTTTTTAAACCATGTCCGCTTCCAATGTGGAGCATATGGTCTCCTAATGGAGTTTATCTCAACATAAGTGTTTCTACGAGAAATGCTTGGTTACTCAGTTGCTCAACCTCTCTTTTTCAAAAGAGAGTAGGGATAGAATGATAGGGCTAGGACAGGACTAGTGGTAAGCTAATCGCTCTCGATACGCCCCGTTCATAGGATAGGATGGGTGTGGGAGTGGGGAAGTGAAGACATCACGTACATCTATGCCTACAAACAAAAATTCATAAATCGATCGAAAAAACAATTTATAAAACTGTCCGCACCGGTATTTGAACCCGTGCCCTTCGTAACCGAAGCCAGCCACTTGGCCACAAAGGCGGCTACAAAGCAGTAATGTAACGAACAAAGACTTTATTAGATCCTAACACATTAGACGTGTCAGATGCGATGGAAGCGATTTATGTTCAGTCCCTCATAAAAGTCTCAGTATATAATCATGTACAGATGAATAGTATTATTTTGTATTCATTAAAATACAAATTATGAAAAATATTTATAGAATTATTGGGTCTTCATTACTGCCTTTTTTGATTTTTTTTTTTTAAATAACGCAGTTTTTTAGGGAACCAATCTTTAATTTTTCTTTGAATTCACTTTTTATACGTTTTTTTGCTGAACATAACCTATCTATTGCGTAAAAAAAAGATGAGTGTATTAAACATAGCAAATTACGGGTGCTAAGTCTTTTTACAAGGCGTATCCCACAGCGAAACAACGTTAATCTTTTAAATCGTGATAATTGTAAAATCACTTTCTTCCCAGAGTATAAACGTTTTACAGCCCATACTGGGAGTGTCCAGTAGCACTGCAGCGTTAAGCGATTTTAAATGATTGCAAGGAGCGTCTAAGGAGTAGTAAAATAAAAACTATTTTTAATTGGAAAGCTTCTATCAATTGAAATCTACTCGTTCTATGTTATTAAATAAAATATTATTTACACTTGTTGCAGTTAAGTTGGACAGACATTCTATTTATAAAAATAATAAAGTTCTTATAAATCTAAAAAAATGAATGAATGAATAAAAATAATTATACTTAAATGCCGCCTGTGTGGTCGAGTGGTCAACGTTGTTGGCTACCGCTACGGAGGTCACGGGTTCGAATCCCAGTACGGGCAGTTTTATAAATTGATTTTTCAATCGATTTATGAATTTATGTTCAAAGGCATGGATGTATGTGATGTCTTGAATTCCCCCCTCCCACCCATTCTATCCTATGAACGAGGCGTATCGAGAGCGATTAGCTAACCACTAGTCCTGTCCTAGCCCTTTCCTTCTATTCCTACTCTCTTTGGAAAAAGAGAGGTTGAGCAACTGAGTAACAAGCAGTTCTCGTAAAAATACTTCTGTTGAGATAAACTCCATTAGGATTCCATATGCTCCACATTGGGAGCGCACATGGTAAAAAAAAAAATACTTAGAAATGTAGTGTGGCACAGCAAAACACAAATATTCGAATATAACGTACACATTGTAAAATTAGTACAAAGTTAAAAATTATGCCGCTCATTTGTTGGTTTGGCACGCTCAGTCTTATTGTTTTTCAATGCAGAAAATGCTTCGTCTCAGAAGAATGTTGCACTGGATAGTTAAAAATAAACATGATATTATTAAATATGTACTCTTCTTTTAGATTGCTTCTGGAGAGTACGTTCCGGGCGAAGACTCTCTCCTGCTGCAGCGAGAATCGCCATCGTGGCAACAGGAATTGGCCACTGTGAGGCGGAGTGTCTCAGGCTATCTGCGTTTACTTGCAGAGCTTTCAGCTTCAGGTAATATGTTTCTTCAATTTGATTGGAGAATTATTTAAGGGGACAATTGCTCACGTGCGCTATTTATGGCGTGTAAAGTTTGCTACTAGAGATTCTGTATCGAGATAACCCGAGAATATCTTATCGAGAAAGTCTCGGTTCCCAGGACATTATCTCATAACTTGAGAAGGATGTAACGGTAGACCGTTCCTCTCATCCTTAAATTTTGGTTGCCATAGAAAAAGAAAAATACACATATACAAATAGCTAATGTTTCTCGCCTGGTTATATTATAATGTGTCAATCTAAGCAACAGAGGATTTTATCATTTTATATTGAATAAGAGTTTTCATCCTATTTTAACCTTTTGGTTGCCGTAGAAAAAAGTATTTTTGTACCTAGAACGCCGGCTATAATTTGCAATTATTAATTAAATTAGTTATTATTATTATTAATCTGGTGTGTTGAGCACGAAAGATTTGACGAGATATCTCGTCTGTGGCAGTCATCCAGTTAATTTTAATAAAAAAAAAGAAATTCTCTTCAGTTCTTTTATTCAAGTCAAATGTAGAAGATAGCTTCTGTTTTTATTTATGCAATAATATCTTTGATTTACAAAGATTCATTTTTAAACTAAATACCATGATAATCATGAATCGTATATTCAATAAGTTTTTGACAATAAATCAGTTTTAATAACATAACAAGCTTAAATGATAGTTTAAAGCAGTCATTGGCAACCTTTCCTAGGTCTGGGGCCAAATTATCATTCTGTCTCCGAGTCAAGGTGTTAATCAATTATGTTTAATAATACCAAATTATTAAACATAATAAAGTAATATTAAATTAAATAAAACATGTTGCTATTTCTTATATGGTGGTGATCATGAACTAGTAGGGTGGAGACACTGCAAGCGCTCGTGCAATCTCCATTATTTAATCTCTACCTGGAACAATTTTTTTTTTAAATTTCTTTCTCTATTACATAACCGAAATGAATCAGGGTCGGACAAAATAGCTTGACTAGCCGGTGGTTGCCCATAGATGGTTTAAAGTCTGAATACAATTATTAAAATATCTTATTTCATTCACAGACATGGACCCCCTGCGATCGGTGAAATCGCTGAAAACTGTCAGCTAACCGATTGGCCACGTGCATCTTTGGCGACAGGAGCTCTCTCTCAAGCTAGGTCATGTGAACTTTACGAAAGGGGGAGCTATGGAAGAGGCTGCGAGGCTGATCCTTTCGCTTTGGACTCCCCGAATGCCCTCAGACCTATCAGCGGTACAGGAAGACCAAAGACAGAAGAAGGTATGATTTGAAAAATATTTTGAATAGCTATTATCAATAAAGTAATTTTATGTTCTAAAATAGATTCAATTACTATCCTGCTATTATATTTTTGACTGAACAGAGAACACTCGATAAAATATGATTACTCATATTATATTTAATCAGCAAGTTCAAATTTGTTAATTTAAGAAAAAACAATATTCTCAGATCAAATTAGTTTATAACTAAAATTTCTGACCCATATATAATATTATCTGCGACAGCTTGAGTACATTTTCAGCAATTTGCATTGATAATTTTACGGTAAATTGCATATTTTTCATATTTTAGGTGTATTAAGTAACAATAGATTGCTATTTAAGTATTGCATATAATTGCAAAGGAGTGATAAAAACCTTTTCCCAGAACACCGAGAATTGCTTTGAGATTAAGCGAGCCCTTTTTTAACGTATTGGCAGTCCATCGCTGGTCAAAACCATAACCAGTCACTTTTTTTTTTTTTTTATTCGATAAACTTTTTTCCTTTCTGCATCACTCCGAAGACGATGTCTCCTCAATGATACAGTTAAGATACATGTTTTTAGGCAATTTTATAGGTAACAATAATAATAATTAGAAATATAAAGAGATACTAATAAAGGTTAATTAAATAATTAAATAATAAATTAAATAATAAACACGGAAAAAAAAAAAAAATTAAATAATAATAAGCAAGAATGATAGTTAATGGCACTATTGAGACAACTTTTAATTTTGAAACAGATATAATATGATTAAGGATTGAATGGTGAGGGGCAGGGAAGGTAAACTTTTTCTCCAAAAGAAGTAGCAAATTTCTTGAAGTGAGCGAAATTTTCTGGAGATGAAACTAGATCTGGATGCCCGATAGGACCATCACGGTTATTTCTACATAACGAAAACAATATACCTCTTTCAACAGACATAATCGAACAATTCCAGAGAATATGCTCTGAATCTTGATTACTGTCACCACAAGGACAGTGTGGGTTAGGTTTGATTTTAAATTTATGTAGCTTGGCATTAAACGCACCGTGTCCGGTGATAAATTGTGAGGTCCAGTGATCCGGAGAGAGCCAGGTTGCATTCTGACAAAAAACAATATCTGGGAAAAATAAATAGGTAATTCTACCACGAAGGGACTTTGACCATCGACTTTGCCAATTAGTTAAAACGGTTAGTGAGCAGAGTTTTTTCACTTTAGCTTTTAAAAAATCTTGTGAATCCAACGGGTGAAGAGTTGTGAGACCAATTTGCGCTGGTTTCCCGTGCAAAAGGTGATGAATTGCAGCTCGTCTTTGGACCTCTAGATCCAATGGAGTAAGTCCCAGCATTACGGGAAGACATTCTGTTGAGCAAGTTCGGTAAGCTTTGGAAATAGCAAGAAGGGGAAACCGTTGTCCCCGAAGAAGTATTTGACATATTTCCTGTCGTTGGGTACACCTATATGCCCAACAACTTGCAGCATGACACGCAATACCGAGAAATATGGACTTGTAATAAAGCCGAGACGTAGGGAATAGCCATAGCCATAGCCAGCATAACCAGTCACTAATAAATACTTCAATAATAATGCACATCTACAATATATCATTCCAGAATGTTTCTTACAATATGACACATCGGCCAAGCTACTTCCGGAAGCTGTGAGGGTCGGCGCTCGTCTTCCAACTGAAGAGGCTTGCAAGGTGCGGTGCGCTGCCTTTGGGAGAGATCGTGGTGCCAGTGTTAGAGACTTTAGATGCATGAGCTTCAGTTACACGTAAGGAAGTTTATCATTTAATTCTTGCCTCCAATGGTATTATTTTTCAATGTCAGTTAAAACCCAAATACAATATCAGCATAACTATTGTAATTATTTTCAATTTTGGCACGATTTCAAAAAAATAAAATAAAATTACTTTCTTCTCTTAATAGTGAGTGGAAAGGCTTAAATTTCTTGTTGGTGACATTAAAAGAGAAACATATTTTTTTACAAACAAATTGATGTTAGAAAATTCTAGCCATGTAGTTAGATTTTATTAATTACACGAATTTTGGTGAAAAAATCATTAAGCATTGTAGTTTCATTAATAGATGTCACTGTTTAAATTTTGAATCTTTTGAAACTTTTTACTCTTATTCTATTATTCCTTTTTACTATAGAAAAGAATAAAATTAATTTGATAGTAATTTAGTTGATAGAACTTCATTGTATATGGATAAAACAAATATCCTTATAATATAATATTATTATACAAATAAGAAAATAGTACAATAAAACCCCCTTTTTAGTGTAATTGGGGGTGTGAATCTCATACAAAATTAGAGATTTGGTTTTTTTCTGCGGAAAACGCAAAACTAAGATTTCCCTTAGTTTTGCAAAAAAAAAATATGGACGAAATATTTAGTTTTTGTAGTAGTAAATATACCGCACTCAGACAGACGTCTAGCTATGCGTGTATAGTCTGGCACGTGCTGAATACACAGACGCTAGCCAACATTTGACTGTATGCGCGACACAAACGACTGTCTCTTAGTAACGACAATGCGACCATGCAATTGGGTGATTTGCGGCGAATATTTCAAGCCAGCGCGTAATTCGGGGTAGTGTAATTGGGGGTTCCACTGTATTTTTAAACAGTTCTAAACAATAAACAACAAGCATTATCAAACTGATAATGAATGTGATGAGTTAAACTGGTCTAGATGAAAAAAGTGGAAAAATGCATTTTTGATATTTCAAATGTAAATTGGTTTTTATAGCTAACAAATCTAACTCAATAAATGCATATTAACCCTTTGGCTGCCATAGAAAAAGGTACGTCTGTATCTACAACGCCGGCTATAGTTTGCAATTATTAATTTAATTAATTATTGACGAGGTAACTCGTCTCTGGCGTGTTGAGCACGAAAAATTTGACAAAATATCTTGTCTGTGGCAGCCATCCAGTTAAGAGATACAATACGCTACTGTTCTGTTCACCTTAATTCAATAAGTATTCAATTGTTGTTTAATTTACTATCAGTTGTGAAAAGACTATGGTATAACATGATCAAATTCTCATGTCTTAAAAAATATAATTTTAAAATAAATTAGTTCACCGCCAAGGCGACGAAAAATAATATTTTCATATGACAACATTGTATGTTAACATTTTTACAGCTCTGATCCCCATCTCCCTTCGAGCAAAGACAACTGTCTCCTCAGCGACATCAGGCTGCGGGATTTGGAGCCAGGACTTGACTATACTCCTTCTGAAACGCATTGGCTGTTCGCTTACAATACCTTCGACCCTGCTTGTCATGGTGATGGTTTCAGCAGCCATCATCATCAAGAGCATAGCCAACATGACGAGTCAAGGTAAACACATTTGTTATTTTATAACTATTTTCATTTTTAAATTGATTATTGCATGCATTTATTGAAAAAAATTCATCATGAAATAATTCTTCAAAGGTTATTATAAAAATATTAAAGATAGATCTATTATCTTATAAATGTTCGTTTCCTAATGTGCATGTCTTATCCGCTATTTATCTAAAAATAATATAGATAAAGTATAAACCAACTTGCAACCAGTCTTTGTTTTTATCTACCGTTGAAGTAGGTATTCTATGAGAAGTTCATGAATGATTGTGCCTCTGATACCAATATCAAGTTAAAATCGTATATTTTGATTGTCTTATTACTGACATCTATCAATTTAATTATGAACAATTGCATAAAATGTTTTGGTAATTTATCAGTAGGTGGTATTATATTATAGTTAAAAATGAATTCATTAAAATTATTTGAATGGTAATATTATGAAAAAATCAATATATTTATCATAGAAAAAAGCTCAGGAAGTAATTACCCCAAAATATATGTTTATAATCATATTCAAGTTGAAAGTAATAAGATATTAATACTTAAATTCATTTCGAGTCATTTAATTTTATGTGCATTTCGTTCAATTCAACATCTTTCCTACTAAATGGTCATTGAAAATTGAAAACACAATAACAGAAATAAACAATATTAATTGAATGTACAAAGTACTCATTGCGTTTTCAATGAACTCCCCACTCGAAACTCGTCGGACATCTGTCAGACACGGCGAGTATGTAAATGAGAAGTTGCTACAAGTGTTGGAGGTATCCTCTCAGCTGAGAAAAAAGAAACTGATTCTATTCACTCTCACGCTCATTTCACTCACCGGTTCGCATAAGCCAATTACTGTACGTCGCGTTCAGATTGTTTTGTATTCAACCGATTGCACTCTCTTGACTGCTTACTCAGTTAGTCTAAATGAGGCATAAATGATTAACAATTTGATGATTTGTTGATTTCCCACTACCACCTGTAGTGCATATGCATCCAACGCCTAATAGCTGCCTTCCACAACACTATTGACAGAAAAAAGGAGTCTACCTCTTACATTTATGGAACGAGCAGACCTGATTTTGAAGCATGCACTTGTGCAGCGGTCGGCAAAATGTGGTCCGTGGGAAAATTTTGGTGGTCCGCAGAGAAATCTGACATTATTTTATGAACTCGGTGTATTTTCAGACACATTTGATTACTACTATTTCAATAAGTAATATTTAACACAAAAGTCCAGTTAGTGGTCCGCTGGATTAAAATTGTGAATTTAGTGGTCTGTGAGCCCAAAAAGTTTGCACTAGTGTGCTTGAATAAAAGAAAAAAACTAATAATTACAAAAAAACTGTGACTATCTCAGCCACTTAAATCAAGTTGATACTAAGTATCCTGAAAGGTTCTCAGAGTCTTAGATGAGTTTATTGACTCTAGTGAGGTATCAAGATTATGACGGTGAAATAATATTGTAATGAATGTTGCTGAGTTCTTTGATAAAGGGTGTTCTCAAAGCCCACTAAGCATTGAAACACTGCAATAAGCCATCAAATTGTAGTGACTTTGTGTGGTAACAACATATATCAGATATTTTGTTAGATTCTAGTATTTGTGTATACATATAATAAATGATGATCTATTGACCACAATTTCAGCTATGAATCAAGTCACTCGTACCCTATCGGCCCCTCGGCATCGGGTGGTTATCCATCTGGCGGGTCAAGCCGTCCAAGCTCTGGTGAATATCCTCATGGTCGGCCACTGAACTCTGGATACGGAGAACATCCTCCGAGGATCGACTATGATGGTATGATATAGTGTCCTAAAATAGCTGAGCTAAGGTGACAAAAAGCAAAAAAATATAAATCCACATTTTGTTAAAATCAATCCATTATGTACACAAATTATATTATGCCATAAGTCATGTCACACAATGTTTTATTACATATCTATCTAATATATAAAAATGTTTGTTTGTTCGTACTTTATGTGTTGCCACACCACTCATCCGATTGCAATACAACTTTGAGATACTTTTTGCTTGCACTTCCGGGAAGATTACAGGCATATTAAAATTAGCTCTTATATATAAAATTAGGTCTTATGTATAAAAATCAATATCTGTATGTCTGCCATACAGTTCATTTTGACAACGTATGCTTGCACTTGCGCGAAGGTTATAGTTCGATTAACTTACAGTAGGTGGGGCGTGTATCGTACCATAGACAATCGGCAGCAAACGTCAAACGTCAGACAGACAGAAAAAGAAAACATGCACTTCAATAAATACTTTCATTCTTTGAGTGGCATTGCAACACTTGCCAGGAACTGGCTAGTAACTTATAAAACCTTAGACAATGTTTGAAATTGTATACTGTGGCACTCATTTTTTTAGATCTCGGTTTGGATACCTGGTCCCACTTCACCGTCTCCGGTTGGCCTTGCAGAGCTGGCACTAAGTGCGGTAAAAACAAAATCGCAGGCCACTGGAGTTGCGAGCTGGATGGAGGAGAAGTTGGGTCTTGGGACTACTGCTGCAGGCCTACGCATCGATGTGGACATTCCTCAGGGTTTGCTCATCCTTGGTAAGGCGGTGTATTTAATATATCATTTGACATTATGATTGAGTAAGGCCTGATATTTGTAAATTATGCATCTCTATTTGGTTTTGGTAATTTGAATCACATGCATTGAACTATTACAACTTGTAATTGCGTTTTTTAGGTGTTACGTAGGGGATAAGAAAGAACAGTGGAGGCCTTGCAGTGACAGGTATTATCCATATGCCACTGCAGGGTTGACGTCTCCTGCTGGCAGACCATGGTCATCAGGACGTCCTAGTGGATATGATGATGATAGGAATGATGTCGGAGGTAAATAAATACATTTCAAAAGTCAAACAATGTATGGTAATATTGTAAATAGTGTTGTATATCAGAAATCGTTATTTTTTAGTTATGGATATGGTAGGATTCATGAATATTTTCTTGAATCTTTATAACTATACAATAGAACCCCCATTTACACTAAAGTCAGGACAGTGTAATTCGGGGTAGTGTAATTAGGGGGGGTGAATCTCTTACAAAATTAGGGATTTGGTTTTTTCTGCAAAAAATGCAAATCTAAATTTCCATTAGTTTTGCAAAAAAAATATGGACGAAATATTTAGTTACCAAGTGATAAAATGAAAAGCGCACCAAAATCAAACACATAGTCAGTCGCCCGGCTATACATGTATAGCCTGGCACGTGTTGAATACACAGACGCTAGCCATCATTTGACTGTATGCGCCGCTCAGACGACCGTCTCGTAGCAACTACAATGGAATGCGACATTGGAATTGGGGGATTTGCGGCGAATATTCCACGCCAGCGCGTAATTCGGGATAGTGTAATTGGGGGTTCTACTGTACTATGTTCATATTTTGAACTACAATAGAGTCAAGAGAAGATACTTAACCCAATTGTCATTGTTTTGGAAGAAGTTGTTATGTAACAGATTGATAGTACTGGGTAAACAGCAAATGAAACAATTTCAGCTTTTAGGATAAAACTTCTAGTATCGATATTTATGCTACATAGATAATTATAATATCAAAATATAGATACAATAATGCTGATCCGACATAAATTAAAGTTTAAATTAAATAGACAAGGACAATTGCCTGCCTTCAAACTAGCATTGATAATAATTGCATATACAAATAAATGCTTTTTTTGGCAAACAGAGAATTGTTACAATTGTTACAAATATATTATATTTAACACAAAACATCCCACATATTGTATAAAAATCAAACAATAACGGTGATGTAAAAACTGAGCACTTTGATTAATTTAAGAAATTCAATTCAAGGCTACGATATGAGAGTTAATAGCTATGTTGTCATTTTTAGGAAATCACCATGCATCAGGTTCACCACCACCGGATGCAGATCGAAGATATTGGAATAATCTTTATAAAGATGGGCCACAATCATTCTATGATGAAAGACGTAATCCAAGTCCTGGTATGTGAATTTTTTCCTCTCTTTCACCATATTTGCTCAGAACATTGAGCATACAATCCTTGTGGAGTGTTTGTAAGTCAATTAACCAAGCACCCCCTATCAGAGAGGAAAGAGATTATACGACAATACCAGAAGATATATTGTTGTTGGCTTATTGCTCTCTCTATGTCTTGTGTTTTCAGGATTGAGTATGGTAATAAGAGATGAAAAATCACAGACATACATGTCTTTGGATACGAATTACTAAATCAATTAAACAGCCCAATTGCCATATTTTTTCAGATGCATTTTGTATTCCTGTCATAAAATGATCTACACAAGATATATTTTAAATTATATCTCTTTATTTATTTGATTCCAGGTTATATTCGTGTACCTACTATTGATAAGAATCGCATCAGGTATCATCATAACTATTTACCAGAAAGACCGTCATCTTCCAAACCTCACTGGATCCCTGTAAGGTTACCTAGTGGTCCTGGTGAGGATCCATCAGGATCTGGATTCCTTGATCCTCCAAGACCAGGTGGATTTGGTGTTGCAAGGTAAAATTTAGAAATGAGCATGTAGAGAATTATGATTCATTCAGGTCTGGTTTTCTCAATTTCTCTTTAAAACTATAAGAGTAATTCACCAGTTAATGTACATTGTTTTAAAGGACTGTTATTCTGGGTTCCTTTAGCAACAAGACTGAACCACTCATTTTCTTCTGACGCCTTTTCATGTTAAGTGATATGTTATAATTATCTATTTCTAAAATTTCAGGTACTGGCCGGTAGCATATTTGCACAAAGATTCCCCACCTAATTCAACATACTATAAATCAGACCGAGAAACCGGAAGAAACAGTATTTCTCGTGAAGATATTAATTACAAACCAAGTGCACCCGATAGGCCAATCATAGATAGAAGAAATGATGATATAGGAAGAAGAAGTTCATTTGACGATAGAAAACCGGATAAAAATGATGAAAGCAAAACCCAAGTTCTTTCGATCGACTCCTTTGTTGACAGCACAAGAAATGGTAGAGATGAACAAGACAATAAAACAAATGGATCTAATCAAGACCTGGAAGATGATAAATTGATCCTTATTTCCACAAGTAACTCAAACAAAGATTCAATAGATCCAAAAGACAAAAGTGGAAAAATCGTTAAAAATGCGTTTCCAGATAGTTTTGAGATTGCCAATAGCAAGTTGGATGATAAACTTGAACACTTTTCTGATAGAAGTGTGGAAGTATTTACCGTTAATGAAAATATTAAAGATGGAGATAAAGATGACAAAGAAAATTTAGAGCGATTGTTGAAAGAAGAAAAACAAATTGAAGAAATCGGTAAAGCTTTTGCTAGAAGAGGAGATGACAGAAAAAGTGTTGTTGTAGAAAAAAGATCACAACATATTGAAGATTTCAGAGAAGATCCGAAAGATAAATTTGAAAGAATTTTCGTTCCCATCACATTGGAAGATAAGGCAGAAAAATTTACCAGATCTGGAAGCAGTAGACAAGCAAAATCTTTACAACCTGATTCTGAATTTAATGACAGTAGTAAACTAACTGGTTTTAATAAAGTTAGTTTTATTATGGACGATGAGAGATTTATAAAGAAGACACCTGAAATTATAGATGACAGGAAGTTTGAAAGTATTACTTCTTTCAGAGACGCAAGTGAACGATTTCGTTATGTGAATCAATCAAGAACTGAAAAAACAGAAGAATTGCCTACATTTATTAATCATCCTCCTAAAAACGATAGATTTCTGCAAAAAATTTCGTCATCTAATAATAAAGAGACAATTTTGCATTCTGAAGAAAAAGACAGTTCCGAACCAATAAGTGCCAAACTGTCTTCTAACAGATCTGGTAAGAGTTTGTTTTCAGAACTATCCCCGAGTAACATTGCATTTAAGCATCGTCCATTCGAGTTGTCTCTTCCGGAAGTTAGTGTGTCGAGGAATTACGGAAAAAGCGAAGAGAGTGTTGCTCCAACTAAGAAAGAAATAGATTTACCTGCTAAAGAAGTGGTGAGTAACGGGCAAGTCTTTTATGAAGTATCACAAGATGATGGCGTTGGTAATAGACAATTAGCGCATATTGAAAGAGTAGAATTGAAAGACTATGGAGTTAACGTGCATGCAGGTGGTCCAACAGCTGTTGAAAGTGTAACCAAACCATCTAAACGTGGCGATATTGAAACATCATCAAAGAAGGATGACGACTATTTCTCAAGACCGACACACTACGGATTTAGACCAAGATCAACCGATAAACCAAAGAGTAGCGTGTATGCTGACTTTAAGGCTAGTCATGAAAACAACGATGAAAGAATTAAGGCACCGAAATCATTACAAGCAGAATTGGACGATGCAGATTTGATAGCCAACGAAGACAGTGGAAGAAAATTGCAACAGTTTGGTTCAAGAAGTGGAAGTATACGAAGAGTTGAACTTCCAATCGTTCAAAGAAATTCTTCATCGAATAGAATCATCAGAAGGGGGAGGAGGAATTTTAGAATAAGTTATGATCCAAGTGTTGTGAGAAAAAGGCTTCTGGAGAAGAAAAAGACCCAGAATTCCGGAGAAAAAAGTTATTAATAATATTGTGTTCATTACATTAAATGATGTGGTATTTTTTTAAGTGATTGAAGAAATACTAAGGACAAACAACAAGTGTTTATTATTAGCTTAAACTTAATAGTTTTAAGTAATATTTTAAATAATTAGGATGAATTATATATATTTATAACGCTGGCTATTCATTGAATTGCGTTCAATGTTCCCTCTAAGACAAGAGATATAAGTTGCGCGGAAAATTCAAAGACTGCGCAGACCAATGCAACAAATGTGCGGCATAATATGTCATATTTGTATTTTTTCGTTTTAACTTCTATATTCTAATAAGTGAATTAAAATAAAACATAGAAAATAACAGAATTAATTCCATTTTTTACGTGAAATAAAATCAAGCACAAATGAAAAAAATAAGCAGAAACAGTTATTTACATATTTTGTAAATTTATTTAAAATTTTCTAGTTGTTTGCAACTAGTTCTTGTTTTAGATAGATAAGAATTTAACTCCAGTTTAATTGTCAAAACGTTTGATTTGTAATTTATTTCTGTTAATTAGGGTTATTCAAATTAAAAAATATATTATTTGAATAGTTGTTCCCTACAACTCTCTTTGAAAAAAAGAGAGCTTGAGTAACTGAGTAACAAACAGTTCTCATAGAAAAAACTTCTGTTGAGATACCTCCATTAGGAGGCCATATGCTCCACATTAGGAGTGGACATGGATTAAAAAAAATCTATTAGAGTGTGCGTCAACCTGGAACAAGTACGTGAATGTTTCCAAATTGTTGTGGAGCTGCGTGCGTGCCCTACTTAGAGGGAAAATTGATTGCATTGCATTAGATACTATATATTTTTTTAATCAAATCAGTTTTATTGCCTTCCTGACTACGTTGTCATTCAGACATATATCTGTGTACGAAAGGTGAAGGGCGTTAAGTCATATTTTTTTTTAAATATACAAAAATAACAAAAATACAATGCATATATTTGTGTGTAACGGAGACAAGAAACCACTCGAATTTACTCTGCTGAATCAGCATTTAGCCATTTATTTTTGCACACAGTATATAATATCGACTGTGGAAAGGAAAAAGGATGTAAACCAAAGTTTATTCAAAACAGTTTTTTTTCGATAATCACAATGTATACAATTTGACACACGTTCTATCAAAAGGATGGAAGTTGAAAATGCCGAATTGGTATCTAAATTTAGCTTTTAAGTTTGAAAAAGATGACCTTGTAAAAAGTTAAAACCAAGAAAAAAGACTAAAATTAAGGTTTAACCTAGACAATTTCTTTAATTAATATTAGGTTATGTCAATTAAACACTAGTTTAGAAGTCTCCGTGCACAACAAGGTTGTGTATAATACATAATTTGCGTATGGCCCAAAATCATCAAAACACGTTTTTTGCGCCTCCTGTGTGGCTTACGTCCTTTTTCCTTTCCACAGTCGATATGTTTTTGAAGTCAATTTGATAGTAATTTCAATTTAAAATTGCAATATTTTAAACATCGTAAATAAAAATTAAAACATTATTAAATATTGGTGAAAACTAGTTTTAATCAGTGTTGTTATCAATTTAAATTATTTAAGACTCAGGGGTGGGCTGGGAGGAGGCTCGGAGTGGCTCGCACGAGCACTTTGTTAAATTTTACTAAGGCCGGCGAGCCCCTTGTTAATTTAAGAGAAAACAATATTCTCACATCAAATTAGTATATAACTAAAATTTCTGACTTATGTATTATCTACGACGGCTTCAGTACACACAGCAGTACAATTTAAGTCATTTACATTGATAATTTTACGGTGAATTGCATATTGTTTCATATTATAAGTGTATTAAGTAACAATTGATTGCATATAATTGCATAGGAGTGATAAAAAAATTCACTCCTTCCCCAGAACACCGAAAATTGCTTTGAGATTAAGCGAGCCCCTTGCTAACATATTGACAGCCCACCGCTGTTAAGATGTTGTGACAGAATAGAGACAATATGAAGCTTAATAAAGGTATAACATGTAAAAGAATTTAGTTATTAATGTTAGTAATAAATATCTAGATTCAAATAAATAATAAATAATAATTATTATATTTTATATACATAGCAGTTTAATAATATCTTATTTTTCTCAGTGTATTATAAAGCTAACATTTAATATTATCACTATCAAAAATAAGATTTTATACTTTACTATATAGAAAATATTTTATAACTTAGAAAGTGATATAGAAATAGAATTTTTTATATTAAAATTTAATTAAAAACGTAAGATTTTTTAACATCGCTGTATTACATCTCAATGTGATAAATAATATAAAATTAATTTTATTTATCCTTGGAATAAATCATCTAATTGTGATTAAAGCCTACAGTAGTTATTTTTTATAAGAATAGTTGGTATGTTAACTATAAAGATAGTCCTATTATCTTCTAGATTTTGCACGTAACATTTTCTACATATCCCTCGTCACAAATCACGTGATTATATTATACCCCTCCCCCTTTTAAGATGTGACACCATAAACAGTCTGTAAGTTATGGAAAAAATAGCATATCGTTATCTTACTTTGAAAAAATTCTAAATGACCTTTTGGTCGGAAAATGTTGTATTTGACACAATCTAACATATTTATTTATTTCAGAATCATGCATTTTTAAACAAAGAAGTTAGCAGAATTCAAGAGTTCTATCTAAAAATATTCTTTTATACAGTAATTTTACAAGCTTCCAAGAAACAATATGGCTTTTTATAATCGATTTATAAACAACATTCGTCTTACAGTATTACAGCTCAGTATATTATTATAAAAATTAAATCTTTTGAACGATATTGAGCCAAAATTCAGCTTCGACAATCAATCAGTAGGTAACAACTGTCAAACTCATACAACAGATTGAGCGTAGAAAGTTCAACCAGATGTTACAATCTTTTCAAACTTAATTATTGTTGTCAGTTAAGAGCAAAAAGGTTCTAATTACAGTTTTAATCACTGATTATCTCCAAATATATAGGGTTTAAATTAAATATTTTTTGCTTCAAATTACTAAAATAATTTTGTTTATACTTGCTCATCATTAAAAGTGCATTTTTTCTTTTCAATTTCAAAATATGATCAGTCAAATATTAAAACACTCGTATCTCAAAACATGGTAAAGTGCAAATAGAACCTTTTCAAAGTAAGGTAACGATTTAGTAAAATATACTTATTTATATATTTCTTTTTGTACAACTTTATATTATTTACATTATTGTGCTTTATTATAAGTTAGAGATAAATATATTGTTTAATGTGCTTAATAGTTTATAATACTATAATACTGTAAGAACTATATTTTTATGCAGATAAAAAATAAAGTGAAATCTTCATAAAACAATGTTTTTTCTTTTTTAAATATATACTGCTATCTATTAATTAAGATTTAAATTAAAAGTATTTTGAATCGATTTTTTAATCATAGGTAGTGCTATAATGAATTGAATAATATTTTTTAGCAAAGTTCGTAACCAGAATAATAATTTCAGAACCTATTTTATCGGTCTACAGCGACATCTATAATTAAGACAAATTATTAAGTGACTCTTAAACATTCATGTAATTAATTATTGATAAAATCTTGCTGAATAAGATTTTTCAAAACATCGCAGTTGGGTAAAGCATTTCTTATTTTTATTGCAACAAAATGTATCTGTAAAAAATGAGCAAGGAGGCAGCGGCGTGCCTAAGCAGTGACTTCCTATTTTTTTCAATAAAAAAACTCATCTCAACAAAAAAGCAGTATTTTTTTCTGAAAAATTTATTTAGCGTAAAAATATTCAGATACATCAATAGTAACATTGAGTTTTTATTTTTTTTTCAGCATTTTTTGGACATTTGAATCTAATTAAATGTTGAAATAAAAACTGTCAAGTGGAAATTAAGGTTGAGAGTAGCGATCTACAGCGACACCTATTATTAAGTGACTTATTAACAAACATTCGTGTATGTAATTGATAAAATCTAGCTGAATAGGATTTTCATAAATCATTCTTTATTTCTATTCCAATAAAATGCATATGTTAAGATTGAGTAAGGAGGCAGTGGCGTGCCTAATCAGTGACCTTCTATTTTTTTTTAAATAAATAAACACACTATTTAGTTAAGTCTACAACTTTTCAGTTTTTATTAGACATATCAATATTCTGAACACCTATAAAGCTAATGTCGCCTGCTGTGGCCCAGTTGGTTAGAGCTTGCTCTACCGATCACGCAGGTATTGGTTCAATTACCGGTCAGATCACTTTGAACTTGAAAATTATTCAAATCAAAGTTGTGATCGAAGACTGGGTGTTTGTGATGTCAATTCACATCATTTCCTCACCTCCCATCCTTCTGATCCTTTAATAACTGGGTGTAGCAATAGCGATTAGTCAACCATTAGTCTTGTTCTAGCCTTATCCGTCTTTCCCTACTACTCACTTTGAAAAAAAAGTGAGGTTGAGCGACTGAGTAACAAACATTTCTCGTAGAAAAACTTCTGTAGAGATACCTCCATAAGGAGGCCATATGATTCACATTGGGAGTGGACATGGATTAAAAAAAAAGGTAATTAACTGTTGAAATAGTAACTGTCAAATGGTGAATGGTTAAAAAAATAAAAAAAGTTAATGTCATAATCAATGTTCCCGCTAAGGAGTGGGGGTGTGCGCGCGCACACCTCGCAAATTTGCCCGCACACATTTTTCTATTCCCGCACAAGGCCGCACACAAAAATATTGTAAAAATAAGTTTGTTTCAGCGGTGGGCTGCCAATATCTTAACAAGGGGCTCGGTAAATGTTTTCCATTTTTTTATCCATGTCCGCTCCTAATGTCGAGCATATGGCCTCCTAATGAAGGCATCTTAATAAAAGTTATTTTTCTACGAGAACTGCTTGTTACTTAGTCGCTCAACCTCTCTTTAGTAGTAGTAGGGATAGAATGATAAGGATAAGACAGCACTAGTGATTAATTAATAGTAGCTCCCAGTTGAATTGAAGGATCGGAAGAGTGGGAGGCAATCTTAAGACGTCATAAACACCCATGCCTGCGAACAGAAAATAGATAAATCGATTGAAAAAATTCTGTTTCTTACTGGGACTCGAACCTGTGAGGGGCAACTAATTTTCAAATTTAACCATCTACATAAATTGCAGTTATGCGATGATTTGATCTAAGACGAATGATTTTCTCATCTTAACAAGGGGCTCGTCGGCAGCGCCAAAAATTAACAAGGGGCTCGCGCAAGCCCCCCCGATCCCCCTCTAGCCCATCCCTGGTTAGTTTCACCAAGTTTTTACATTTTGCTGAAAATGTACTGTTGATGGTCCGCACACACAATAGAAAAATTACAGGAAATGTTGGTCATAATTAATGTACATGTTTAGTTTAGTAAAAAATAAGTTTACTATGGCCCAATCAAAAATAAAAACACTCAAAATATAGCATCAAATACCCTTAACCCAATAATATAAAATTTAAAATGATTTTTGAAGAGAATATCGGAGCCTACAGCTCGCAAAGTTACTCTACCGGAATTGTACTTTAAGGTATTGTTTCTGACATGACCTTGACCCAAACAAAAAAAAATATATAAATATAATCAAGCGAACATCCTTAATACTAATTTTATAATACCCGGATATATACCTAACACATGCCTAGTCATAATTTACGACATGAAAATAAATCCGGCCATACAATCATTAATAATGATTTACGTAACAGAAAAAACTTTCGCTTTTCATCAATTCGTAAAACTTCCAATGATTAATGTATAAAAAGTGCTGAATCATTTAAATTTGTTTCTTAATCGAATTCTGCAGCCGTAAAAATAAATGGTTAATAATAAAATTTACATATTATTTACTAATATAACAAAATATATTTATTTTGACTATCAAACCTTTCCACTTTCATAGTTAACTTTTATTGGAAGCATCGAAATCAATAACTAATTATACAAAAATCGTAGTGTCTTTTTCCCATGTAACGTGGTGGAACGGCGTTCCGGCACCCTTTTCCTTGGCATTTTCAATGTTTCAAATCAATATTCCAAAATAAAATCAATTTTGAAAACTTTTAATTTTTAGATCTTTTTTGGGATTTCCGAAATTTCCGAAAATTGTCAGAACTAAGATTAGACCTACAAAATCTTAACTGGGATGTCAATGTGAACCCTTATATTAAAAATCAAAAAATAAAAGGACTAGTCCAATTTTTTAAAGACAGGAAACATAATTTGGACCCAAATGTACTGCAACTACTGTAGGCGATCTACATTTTCGTGAAGTTTGACCTACTAGGTAACAAGCAGTTCTCGTAAAAAACACGGTTGAAATTCCTCCGTTAGGAAGCCATATCTTCACATAAAGATCGGACATGGGCTAGATAAAAAAATCTAAACATAAAGTGAGTTCAAGCTTTTGAAAAAAAAAATGAAAGATTAATAAAGCTGTGATAATATAGTGAACATCAAATTTATTATATAAAACACGAATTTTACATTTTTCCACTATTTGAATACAAATTCTGCATACCCTTTTCATTTATATACAATACTCGCTTTGATGTTTGCATTTGATGCGATTTGCATCTGGAATATTAAAAAAAAAAAAATGAAGTACATTAGTATTAAGTTATTGGAAGATCATTTTAATAATTTTGATAATTTTCAGTTACACTAACTAACAAACCATTAAATATTGTTTCTTGAATCCGGCAGTGGTAATATCAAATTTCCATTTTTCAATCAAATAATTAAAATTATAGGCATGGGTGTATGTGATATATTTTTCCTTGAGTTGACCCCAAAGAAACTTATTTTTTATTGATTGGATATCACGTGGGTTAAAATCTGTTATGCAAAATAATTTGTATATCTACTGGCTATCATTTGTCATAAATAAAACTACACTTGTAAACAAAATATCATTACCGAAAAAAATTACAAATTACTGATGAATTTTCTCTTCATAAAATCGTTGCAATTTGACAGCTATATAAAATGACTGAAATTTGAATTTCGAAACTTTTCTGAATAATAAAAAAGACAAAAGAACAACATCTTAGCTGTCAAAAATAAGAAAATCAAACGTAACCATAAAGGATTTTAAATACTTATTTCGATTTCCTTTATTAGCATGTTGGAATATATTCATTATTTTTTGTACAAAAGTGTTGTTTTATAATGATGCAACTCAATTTATGATTTGCGTTTATTCGCACTAATATTTATAGCCATTAAAACGAATTCACAAACTTTCTACCCACTAATGTTGATATCGTGAATACTCAAATAAATAAAGAACGAATAATTGTTTCAGAGACGTCTCTCTTCGTGTTATTTTGGCGCTTTTTTTCCCATGACGGCCGGTGCCAATTTTATTGTCCGCCATTTGGCAAACATTTATGCAAAATGAGCACCTACAACAATTCAGTGACAGTGCGTTTTGTTTTCGACCGGCCCTTGCTATTTTTATTCAGATATTTAATAACGATAACAGTTTTGGAAATATTCTTATACCTATGTATTCAATATCGTCTAAACGGAAACACGATAAGAAAAGAGGAAGCCTTTGTGTAACCCGAGAACAGTGGCTGGGAGGCCCCAGGCGCAATAAAATTTGGAGGCCCTGTTTTTCATAAAACATAAAATCGTCAGAAAATTCCAAGTAAAATATTTAAAATCTGAACGAAAAATATTTGGGTTATATGTATTATAAAAACAATTTCTGAGCGCGATATTAGATGAAGTTTTAATATCTATATATTAATACTCGATAATGTCCGTATGATTGCACGATTGTCCACGATTTCCCCTCCCCCTGCCCCTTCCCCCTCCCTTAACTTAAACATTATTCCGAAAATTAAATAATTTACGAAATTTCTGCTACTACGAAAAATAGTTGTTAGCAAACTTAAACATTGTTCCAAAAATTCAATAATTTACAAAATTTCTGCTACTACGAAAAATGGTTGTTAGCAAACTTAAACATTATTCCAAAAATTAAGTAATTTACGAAATTTCTGCTACTGCGAAAAACGGTTGTTAGCAATCTTAAACATTATTCCAAAAATTCAATAATTTACAATTTAAATACTACAGGGCAGGGCTGTCGATATATGCCCCGAGATATATTTATTTTATTTTTAGAATTTCTGGCTTATTCAATAAATAGGTTTGTAATTTTCTGACTACTTAAAAATGCAACAAAAATCTCCTCCGTTGAGGTCAACGGGCTTACAGCTAGTAAAATTTGAATCGTTCAGAGATCAGTCGACCATTTTGACTATCAATCAATATTGATGTAAATTAAAGAATACGGCCATTTCAATGCAACATCTTTGTGTTTACATTTCACGTTTTCTCAGTGATTGTTCAAGGTCATGCTGCGATATATTTCTAAGCTAACGAAAGTTATATGTATTATTTTGGGATGTAATTTACTTTGATAATCATTTCGTTGTACATAATTCAGCTATTTTCTATTTGTGTTGAAATAAATCATTTAAATTTAGATGTGATTTGAATCTGCAACAAGTGGTTTGCAAGGCTGATATTCTATCAACTGTGCTTAAGGCTGTCAGAAACATACAAACATATCTTGGCCAACAGAGTGAATCAGAGGTTGTAAACATTTTGGATGAACTAGGCAAATTTACAAACGATAGTTTAATGAGCTCGATTTGTATTGCGTGAGTATTTAAATCGCTTTTAGAGTGTTCACTGTAAATACTTGGTAGAAAGGCATTATATTAATAAAAACACAATATTCCTTCGTACTTTATTCCACTTTATTTAATATCAGTTGACAATGCTCGCAATGAGCGAAACCTGTCCTGACCTATTAAATAAAGTAGAATAAAGTACAAAAGAATATTGTGTTTTTATTAGTATTTAAATATTGCATTTTTATACACACTGGCCATTTTAGAAAATTATATGAGTGTTCTTGTCATTTAAAGCGTTTTATATTTCATTTTTAAATCCATGTCCACTCCCAGTGTTAAGTATATGGCTTCCTAATGGAGGTATCTCAATAGAAGTTCTTCTTATACAAAATTTTATGTATAATTTAAAACAACTTCGATCATTCCACTTATTGTGCCACTGACAGTGACACGTGTTTCGTCTCTTTCAGAAGCATCTTCAGTAGGAAGCATAAAAAATGCACAATAAGTGGAATGATCGAAGATATTTTGAATTTTATATAAAATTTTGTATTAAAATGAACTTCCACAAAGTTACTATCGAATTTATCAAAGTTCTTCTACGTGAACTGTTTGTTACTACTGAGTCACTCAACTTCTAGGGGATAAGGATAAAAAGATAAGGCTAAGAGAGGACCATTGGTTAGCTAATAGCGCTCGCTACGCCCAGCCATTGAAGTATCGGAAGGGTGGTAGGGATTTTTTAGACGTCACAACAACGCTAACCGCTGCGCCATAGGCCCCACAAATTAATACATCATATTTAAATAATATATATATTATTATTATTTTGAGTAGGTGTGTTCTCAGTCCAATGGTTGAGCGGCGATGCGTCAGATTGACCGAAACAGGTTCGTATTCAAATGGAGAAATGTCGCGCACGAAGAAAGTATAATATTGTGTTCTCCAACCGCCCAACTAAACTAAGAGAGAGCACGATGGTTTGATTACCGACGAGGTGCTGTTCGTATCCATTGATTCATTTTAAATTTACACAAACATTGTAAAACTAAAAAAAATATTAAAAGTTTTTGATACACCATCTTTGTCAAAATTATTGTTTTTATTAGCTAACAATTTTACACTTCTCACAAATATAAAAAAGTAAATAATAAAATAAATGAAAAATAGAAGATGTGTGGTCGAGTGGTCAACATCGTTGGCTTCAATTACGGAGGTCACGGGTTCGAATCCCAGTACGGACAATTTTATAAATTGATTTTTCAATCAATTTATGAATTTCTGTTCGAAAGTATGGATGTATGTGATGTCTCGAATTCCTCCCTCTCATCCATCCTGTCCTATAAACGGGGCGTATCGAGAGCGACTAGGTAGTCCGGTCCTAGCCCTATCCTTCTATTCCTACTCTCTTTGGAAAAAGAGAGGTTCAGAACCTAAGTAACAAACAGCTCTCGTAGAAACACTTCTGTTTAGATCAACTCCATTAGGAGTCCATATACTCCACATTGGGAGCGGTCATGGTAAAAATAATAATTATAATAAACTTTAACTAAAATATATTTTAAGATTTCGACTTCAAATTTCAATATTAAATTTTAATCATTCTAATTTTGTACATTCTCAAAAGTTTTGTAAGTTAAAGTCTATCCGTGCATTTGAAAGTCTCAGGTTCGTTAATGACAAAACTTGTGTGAATGTACAAAATTCGGACGGTTCAAATCTAAATAAAATATTATAATGTGTTATAAATAATTTCAGTATGAACTGGTAAGACGAGTTTTATGTTTTTTTTTAAACCTAATTATGTTGGAAGATATGATTATTTTTTATGTCTAATATTCACTCAACCGATTTAAGCGTAGCAAGAGTAATTAGCTAACCGCGAGTTCTGCCATAGCTTCAACTTTTAATTACTACACTAAAAAAAAGCGAGGTTAGGAAATTGAGTAACAAGCAGTTCTTGTGGAAAAGCTAGCGTCGAGTTAAGTTACGTTAAGAATTCATAATATAATCCACATTGGGGACACGAATTAAGCAATATATTTAATCACAACTTAAACGGACTATTAAATTTTAAAAGCAATATAAAACATTTAAAAAAAGCAAGAAAAAAGTGTTTCAGTAAAAAAAGTTAAAAAGTATTTTTTTTTACAAATTCACTGACTGCACCTTGTCGGTTACTTCGCCACCGTCGGCCATGAAACAGCAATGCCACACTCCGAGCAGTAATATTTAACTTATCAAAGCAGTCAGTCTCACATGCTCGCGGTTCGATATTACTACTAGTGCGCATTACGATACCGAGGAGAAAGGTCCTTCCCGACAGTTAACCACCACTGACATGTCACATGTCAATCAAAATTAACTATTGTTTACATACAAAGTGATAAGTGCTGCGAAAGGAATAAAAAGTATTACGACTTATTAAATCATCAAACTAAAAACGAGTGTATTAAAAATCTATAATAAATACAATATTAATCATATTTTTACGGAGATTAAAAAAAAAAGTGCATATTTCACTTTTAGGGTGTTCACTGTCAATACTTGGTGGGAAGGCATTTAATAAAATTTAATAAAATTTGGCAATGCTCGCAATGAGCGAAACCGGTCCTGATCTATTAAATAAAGTTGATTGGAGTACAAAGGAATATTGTGTTTTTATTAAAGTACATATTATGTTTATTGTTTCATAATTAATTTTATGGTATTTTCTTTCTAAGTGGAGTAGGAAATTTCATATTATAAAAGAAAATTACGTACTCTTAATTTCTTCTGCTTAATTTATGTTTTAACGTCTATTATTTTTTTTTTATAATACTTTGTCATCTTATCTAACTAAAGGTTTAAAAAAAAATAATACTCATTTGTACTGATTACACTCTTTATTTATATACGATCAGGACCGGTTTCGCTCATGACGAGCATTGTCGACTAATGATAGAATACAATATTACAGTGCTATTTATAAACAATAGATTTTTATTCATTGAATTGACATTTACTTGGTAGATTTGTATTGTAATAATGTTTAAGGAATTCAAATTATTTCAGTTCTACAAATTTAGTTTATATATTTGTTTTTGATATCTATTTCGGCTCTTGCCTTCTACATATTATATAAAATAATATTTGTACATTTAATTTTATTCAAATTACTTGTTTTTAGTTAAATTAAAATACTGTATGTTATAATTATGTAAGAATTAGTGTTTCGTTTTCGTAAAGTGTAATCATTTTTATATAATTAAAAATTTTGGTACAACATATTTATTTTGATATACCTTTAGTATAACTTTTTTATGGGTTTATTTAAATGCTTCTAGAAAAGCAAAACAATTTCGATACGATATTTATATAAACTTAATCAATAATTTATAATGCATACATGTTATTTAGTAATAGTCTAATCAATAGAAAGTAGTTTGAATAGCAGTGAGATCATGTTTTTAAGAAATTTGTAGAGATGCGAATATTTAGAGAGTTTTTTTTCTTCATTTTTTAGCATAATTTAGTTGTGAGACTTATTTTTAAATATAAGTAGGTTTTCCTTAAAAAGCAGCATAGCTAAATTTATTTAAAAATAAAAAGTTCATTTATTAGTAAATTTTAAAATTATATATATTTATAGGAAGTGTATAATATTTAAAAAGTGATTTAAATTTCACAAAGAAATGACGAACAAACAATCAAGAAATTGTGTCAAGTGAAAATTTCAATATTTAAACAACAACTTATTGAGAAAAAGTGTTACAATATGTATTTAATACAATACAAATGATAATATCTTAGTTCCTTAACAAATCCTTTAAATTAATAACTCCAATATCTTGACATTATTTTATAAATAAAAGATTGTAATCTTTTTAGTATCAAAGAATAATATAAAATAATACATTTAAAACTAGTCGTTCTCAAGTAATTAATACAAGTTCATAACAATATTATATAAATAAACTGATAATATCAAAATGAACTGTCTGCCAAATGCGTTTAAAAAGCATACATTAGTAAACACTGCAACAAAAATATTTGTATTGTTAATAATATGCAATGCTATTTCACCAAATTATGCATCAAATATCGTAGTTTTCAAAGACAGCTCTGAAAGTGATTCCAGTGTAAAAGAAAAGTCTATCGATGACGCTGGAATTGCCGAACCTAAATACTTGGTAAAACGTCCAAGTTTTGACGATAGATGGACACTCGTTAGTAAAACACCACTGATACCTTTGAGGGATCCAGGAATATCCAACAAAAAAGTCCAATACTATGAACATCCGGTGTCTAATCAAAACGGTTTTAATAATCAGCGCAAGAAGTATTATATTTCGACGTTGAACAAGAGACCGGATGATATAGCTGATAAGCCATATTCAATTAAGCTTACAGAAGATGTACCGATTATAAATGACGTAAAAAGACCAAATTATCGGCCAGGAAATGTCGACGATGGAGATAGTCTAGTCTTGAGTGGATTTGATGGCGTTCAATTTGAAAGCGGAGCGGACGTGTTTAATAATAATAACAATAAAAAACCTTTAAATAAACTGCATATAATAAAACCGGTTAAGTTTCATCCAAATGAGGCGTTAGATTCAGAATACAAGCCTATGCAATATCATAACATCAAGAAGAATTCGTCTGATAGCAGTGATGATGATAAGCTGATTGAACTGAAGCCGCTGATTAATTATTACGTCGATCCCGCGCTGGATGCTGGTGACCATAGTTTTCTACAAAATGGTGGACGGCCGACGCTGCAAGATGGCGGACGGCCGGATGTTGAAAATGGCGGCAAGCCGAAGCCGGATGTTGGACATTTTTACGACGATGTGCCGCACAAGTCAAAGTTTTTCGAGGATCTGGGATGTGAGTATTGTATTTTACCTCAATTGTCTGAATTAACATGTATATTTATATAAAAAAATCATTTTTTTAACTCTGAACTTTTATTTTCAATGTTTTATATCATGCGTTCAGAAAGCTTTCAGTTTTTGTCAAGGGGTGACAGCAAAATCTCTGACGTACCATGCAAAATTGAATCTTTTGTCCCTTATTTATTATACAAGTTCTTATTCAATATAAAATAACTTATTATTACACGTATTGTGCTACAAACTGTGACACGTGTTTCGCCACTTTCAGAGGTATCCTCAGACAAACTACTTTCACAAATGCTTGCTTAAGTACTAAACACGTGTCACAGTTTGTAGCACAATACGTGGAATAATCTAAGTTATTTTATGTGAAAATGAACTTCCAAAAAGTTACCATCGAAAGTATTAAGTTCTTATTCGTATTATTTGGTATTTTTTTACTGCGCATATGCGTAACTTGGACATTTTTTGTATATAATATTAAGCAATACTATTTTACAAAGACTCACTGAGAAAACGTTATTTTACGATAAAACTGACGTTTTAAAATATTGATTTGATGTTTGTATTAAATGAGTCGTCTGGTATTAAAAGCAGAACTCTTCCATACATGATGATAGAAAAGTTCTGCTTTTGATACCAGACGTGAGACGACTCAATTCATCCATCCTGACCAAGTCGTAAACATGTGATTTTAAAAGTTTTCTTATTTACAATCTTGTGACAAGATTATAATTGACAAAGTTAATCGATGATTCTTGTTTAGGATTTAAGACCATAGAAACAATTTATATACATACAGCAGTTTATACACAATAATTATAAAACATTTTAACAATCGTCATAAAGAAGTAAAATAATATTTTACAAAATTTAAAAATCAATCGAACAAAATAAATAAAGTGTTCAGCTCCCCATAATATTTGAATTTGTTTATAAGCATCACATTTTTTTTTAAATGTTTTCGAACTTAACCTATCTGGTCATCGAGGGTCATTTAACTTTTGTTATTCAATCAAATAAAATTATTGTTTTATTGGAATCCCCAGTTTCGGTCCAATGAGTCGTTTTTAATGGTTAATAAACATTCCAATCAAACAATTTGAACAATCAAAAAGAGTAGACAAAATTTATTGCATGACAACTGACAAGTATGCAAAAAATCACTGACCTTATCCATCATAAAGATAATTCTTAACAAATACCTTCATAGGAGACATCCGTTTTCTAGTTTATTGAATTCAATTCAAAATTGCGTTTTGAATAGACAATATATTTAAGTAAATCTTGAATCCATCGAAAGAAAATCTATATGGGCTTAATTTAGAAATACATACATTTTGAAGGAAAATCTGATTGATATTAATTAATAGTAAACGTGGCTCCACTCGACTAGTTCATGATCACCACCGTATAACAAACAGCAACGTGTTTTATTTAATTTAATATTACTTTATTATTTTTATTATAGTATAATTTGGTCCGGCCCTTGACTCGGAGACAGAATGATAATTTGGCCCCAGACTAAGGAAAGGTTGCCCATGCCTGTTGTATAGTAATGAATTGCCTTTGATAGAGCTTAATACACTGGTATTACTATGGAGAAAGGGTACAAAACCAGTGCTCTCGGAAGAATAGATTCCTATATAAATGTATTTATTATCTCGGATAATTTAAAACCATATTGTCACCTTTCTAGCAGACATTCGTTAGTAAAAAGGTAACAAAGAGATTCTTCGATATAAATTTTGTTTGGAATAATTTAGTTTGCGCATGAATTATACGAACCTCTTTGATATAAATCTCAGTTTTCCAAAAAAGGCAGGCAATTATTATTAATTTGGAAGCAGGTAATTGTATATTAGCCTTTATTTGTGTGAGATATGCATTAAAACGTCTAACATTATAATTTTCTATGTTACATAAAATACCGATGCTAGAGATCTTATCCTAAATGCTGCAATTTTTCATTCGCTTTTTACTTGGAACTATCAATCTGTAATTTAAACAAATTCTGTCAGTATAGTAATGGCATTTGATTAATAAAACTAAAATGTTATTAACATTAACAAATAAGAAACAGTTACAATAGTATCTGGAAAAACATTTTTAAATTTATTTATATGACTGCAACCTGTTATGTAACGTTTCTTTTTTAACATAATTTAAATAATTTAATGATTAAACAATAATAACATGCTATGTCTCATTGATTGTCCATTATGTTGATAAAACATAGTCACTTTGTGAATAGATAAGTCGGAATTTTTAAAAAAACCAGTATATTACTGTATTATTAAATAAAATTAACAAATTTAGTTTCATAAATTAGTGATAACATTTCGTAATTAAAAATCGATGACTTCTGAATGTGTCCCACTTTAACCGGTTTATTACCTGTTTTAAGAAATTGCCTGTTTATTTTGCTCGGTTAACCGAAAAACCGAAAACCGGTTAATTGATTTGAACGGTTAGGCGGATGCCCTAGTATATGGGTGGGAAACCTTTTAATTAGTGAAGGCCACATTCATTTAACTGATTCAACATAAGGCTGCAGTAAAGAAAACGTTGACATCCCTCCCCGTCGACTGTCCAACATATAATGGGTTGATTACGCTCTTTTTCCAAACGTTCATTTTTTAATCAAAGTGAATATTTTCAACAAGTCAAAAGGCCGCATAAGAGCAACCAAAAGGCCGCAGGTTCCCCTCAACTTAAATTAAGCGGATATAACCAAGCGCTGTATCCATAACCATCCAAAAGTGCGCTCAAATTTCCGGACTCGACGTGTCTATTATAAGAATGACGTAACCGCGTATTTAGCCGTCGTTAAATTCGTATCTAATAATTAACAAATCATAGTTATTACTAGAAAAACCACTGGCCATAATCCTATGTTACATAATGAATTTTGCGAATCACCCGGACATGGGAATAATTACACTCATAAGCTTGTGTAACAGACAAAAGTTTGATTCTACTTATGCAATGACTCAGTTAAATTATCGGTCACATAATTTTTGTGGGCGAAACGGATTTTATGATCGACGATGCTTATCACAAATAGGTTATGTGTATATCAGTGTTCTTCAAGCTATGGTCCGCGGACCGGTAATGGTTTTTGTAGGTCCGCGAAAACTTTCATGTTTCAAAAAAATTGTCGACTCATATATACGTCCACTTTGACATTTATATATGTAGGTACGAGCGGCCGAGTACTATATTATGAAATTTCATTTAAAGAATTTAAATAACATTGGTTAGAATTTATATTAAATGGTCATAATATATCGGTCAGAATAAATAGTTTTAATTGAAATGAAATATTAAAAAAACCTAACCTAACCTAACCTACTAACCAAAATTGTTATTAAATATTCTGAGCGTATAATATTTTTATTCTGACCGTTCATATTTTTATTCTGACCAAAAATTGATTTAAATCCTGACCATTTTTTTTTCTTTCTAAAAATATGTTTTGCTAATTTATACTCCGTCGTATGTTATATGACTATAGAAATATGTCGCCTGCGGTGGCCCAGTTGGTTAGAGCTTGCTCTACCGATCACGCAGGTCTGTGTTCGATTCCCGGTAAGATCACAGTGAATTTGAGAATTATTCAATTCAAAGTTGTGATCGAAGACTGGGTGTTTGTTATGTCAATTCTCATTATTTCCTCTCCTCTCATCCTTCTAATATTTTAATACCTTGGTGTAGTAATAGCGATTAGTTAACCCACTACACCTGTTCTAGTCTTATCATTCTTTCCCTACAGCACACTTTGATAAATAAGTGAGGTTGAGCGACTGAGTAACAAACAGTTCTCGTAGAAAAACTTCTGTTGAGATACCTCCACTAGGAGGCCATATGCTCCACATTGGGAGCGGACATGGATTAAAAAAATAAATAAATATGGGTATCTGGTTGACGCCGTTCCTTAAAATATTTTTCCAATTTTACCGGTTCTAATTAATAATTATAATTATCAATAATAATAATTATTATCATTTTTCAGTCATGTTTTAAATCTACCAATTTCTAGTTGTAGCACTATGGAACTAAACTATCGATATGACCTATACGAGGAACGAACATGGTTAAAATGAGCAGCTGAGCAATGATTGATAGAAACAGGCAATAGCATTTTTTAAAAAAACATTAATTCTACTAACTATATATATACATCATAATAAAATGTACTTTTTTAATAGATAATATTATGATATTTCATATCTGCGAAAATCTAGATACACACATATGTTACTAAGCATGTAAATTGTGCTTCATTTGTAAAAACATACAGTCTTTCTACAAAGAAAAAAAAAGTTAACAACATTAAAGTATGTTTAACATAGACATTGATTCTTATTATATTTTTATATTAAATCTATTGTAAATATGTTAAACAATCCATCTAGTTAGTATTCGTTTCGGTATTTAAGAAGTTAAAACAGACTGTCAACGACTTGTCTTGGCAATGACAATCAGTTTACACTCGGTTGAATATTAGTTTACACAATCAACAATCTGTAAAATCAATATTAACCTAAGTCAATACGAAATCTTAAGTCATGCTATGCTTGATTTAGTAGTATAGCTCTTGTCGTTAAAAACTACTCTGTCAGATCGAATTGGTACTATTTTTATTTATATATTAAGATTTAAGATTTAATTAAGTACGCACAATTTAAAAACTATTTATAGTGCTTTGACCCTGTGATGCGTAATAGTTGGTACGAGGGCCGCTTGTGGGATTTTGCATTTTCTTTTTAAAAGACTTAAACATTAGATAATTTAAACAGTGTTTTCTACCAATATATGTCATAATATAATGGAGTGTGTACGTATCAGTTAAAGTGTAATATATAAACTATAATTTTTTGTCGAAGTTAACATAATTAAAATTCACATTCACTTTGTCTAGTCAATGTATGAATTAGTAAGTGTATGTTATAATCTCACTGACGAACGCTAGACAAAAATTAGAAATAAAATTACGGCTGGAATTATGGTACTATATTGACAACGCTTCAGTGAAATGACATGCCTTAAGTAAGTTAGTAAATATTGTACATATTATCAGTATATTAAGTTACATTCGATTGCTTATTTAAGTATTGCATATAATACCGTCGGATTTATAAAAAAACTCACTGCTTCCCCAGAACACCGACAATTGCTTTGATATAAAGCGAGCCCTTTGTTAACGTATTGGCAGCCCACCGCAGCCTATAAATCCAGGATTTATTTAAGTAATGTATTATATCTTTATTGTTAACTAATAAATAACATAATTTAGAATTTCGAATGAAGGTGCTTGATGGAAATTTAACTTTAAATTAGAATTATTTCATTCGAGAATTCGAATTCGGCATCTTCCGGTGTTCGCATGCACTCAGTGCGCGCATGCACTCGAAGGCGAAGCCCGGGTTGTGTTCGACCAAGATTTTTATGGAAACGTTCATTATGAAAATAATTCTAATTTAATAAATAACAAGACAGTTATACTTAGCTGACGAATATGTGTGAACATTTTTTGGCTGGCAACTGAAGTCACGTCAAAATTCCGATGAGTCGAATTTAGCTAGTTATCTATACGTTATTGTTGTGCTGTGTGAAACAATGAAAACAAAACGGCGCCGCGGCCAAAGATTGGCGCGCGCATTTCGACTTTCACTTTATTCGGAAAGTATTTCACTTTTAGCCATAAAGGTCCGATTCTCAAGGCTGTTTCGCGGATTTCTCTTCACAATGCTACTATATTGCAGTGAAGCACAACCTTAACCTTCTAGCGGGCCGCATAAAACAAATTATCGTGGGTTCGGGCCGCAAAGAAAAAATATATAAGTACGCTCTATTCTTTTTATACAGAACATATGCACGTTCCATGTAAAACAGTCTTAAAATCATGTAAAAAGATTAAGTGAATTTAGATAAATTAGTAATATGTGGATTCCATTATATTATTTTGACCGTGTTATTTCGAAAATAAATAAGCCATGCAAAAAAAGGATTATGAGTATTTGCTTATTAAAAATCGTTTCATTGTGAAATATGTATGTTTCATTTATATGCAATTCATATGTTAATGCGTTCTTGGTCTTTTAATTTGATTTTAATTTGACGTAATATTTGTATGCCTGTTTCTATGAACCGATTTATTCTCCTTCATTGAAGAAAAAGCTTGCTTACATTAACTAAATAAATGTTTTACGTGAAAAAAATATGTTTGAGAAAGAGATTTATGGGCCGGCACAAAATTCAAAAAGGGCCGCATGCGGCCCGCGGGCCGCGGTTTGTGCATCACTGCTATATTGTAAGTAAAATTGACAATAAAACGCAGAATAAACAGTAAACTTATCGTTAACAGGTAATAAAAATAAATAATATGAAGTGACAATACTTTCTACAGTTTTTTTATATTTATTAGTTAATAGATATTTCGGCTTTTGCCATCTTCAGAACTATGATTTAACTTATATACTGGCTTCGAAGAGATACACAATGCATTATGTTATTTATTCACTTTAACATCCTAATTCAAACTTTGTCATAAGGTTCAAAAACTAAATTTATTGGAACAACTTGAAATTAACATTATCAACCCATCACCGTTGTTAAAAACCCCTAATGTAATTAATAATAATTATCATTGTAATTTATCCTAATTGAAATTGAAAAATCCCATATTGCTTATTGTTATTTGAAACACTTAATTCATAGTTAATACATTTAATTTAATGTAATTAATAATAAATATCAGTTTAATTTATCCTAATTAACATTAAAAACCCCAGACTGCTTATCGTTGTTCGAAACACTAGAATAATAAATATAAACACTAGAATAATAAATGTAATTTGAATTAGGATGTTAGAATGAATAACATGAGAATATGTATCTTCTCGCAGCCAGTATATATATGTAGCTGTGAAAAATGTAAGCTTAATCATAGTTCTGTCGATGGCAAAAGTCAAAATAGCTATCAACTAATAAATATAAAAAAACTGTAAAACTTAATACGTTGCTTTTTTTACCCTGTTATAATGGAGTTCTACCAAGTAAATGCCAAGCCAATCGTCAATACTTTCGATGGACTCGGCAGTAACTTTGTGCAAGTTCATTTTAATATAAGATTTAAAATAAGTAAGATTATATAACGTATTGTGCTACAAACTGTGACACGTGCTTCGCCTCCTTCAGAGGCATCCACAGATAATCTTACTTTTATAATGCTTGTTAAAGTACAAATGGTTTTTAATTTTACTATTCTGACGTATTATAAAAAAACAAACTGGAAGTAAGGAAGCAGCCATCTGCTTGCAGATTATTTTCACTTGAACTAAGTTTAGATTCGATTCAGAACGCAAAAAGTAAATTTAATATTATTTTTTTATATTATCGTACCATCATTTTACAAAATTTCTCGTACGGAATTTTTCTCACATAAAAAATACATTATCTGAAAGCGAAAGGCGAAATGAGTTCGGCGCCGGTGACGCGGAAAGGTCGCGAATCACCTGGCTGATAATGGCAGTTAAAGAGAACCCTTTCTGAGATTATTGTGTTTTTTTTAAATCGTAAAATTCATCTGAAAAAAAAATACGAGAATTGCTTGATATTCAGTTGCTCAAACTCTCTTTTTTTCGAAGATTGAAATCCACAAATCGATTGAAAAATCAGTTCAAATGGATAACTGTTAGTAATTAATGTCTAAAAGTTTTCCACCTTTGAAATACTTAAAATAACTGTAAGTAGCGAGAGTGATTAGCTGACTACTAATACTGTCCTTTCAGATTCTTTTATATCACTAGTCTCTTCGAAAAAAAGATAGGCTGGGTAATTGAGTAACAAGCATATCTCGTAGTAAAACTCCTGTTCCTTTAGAGTTGATGCTTAAAATATGTATCGGCTGTGGAAAAGAAAAATGACGTAACCCCCACATAACCAATTTTATAGGAGACACAAGAAATATTTTTTGATGATTTTGGGCCAAAGACAAATTATGAAATATGTATACACTACTTTGAAATGCACGGAAGCTGATAAACAGGTTTTTAATTGACTTTATCTGATATTAATTTATCATTCTTTTTTTTTAAATTTAAAAGCTAAATTTAAATACTAATACGGAATTTTCAGCTTACATCATTTTGATATAATATGTATAAAATTTTATATATTGTGATTATCGAATAAGCTATTTTGAAAAAACTGTGCGTTACTTCCTTTTTCCTTTCCACAGTAGATATATAAAAATATATTTTTTTAAATTATCGAGCGTTCCGGTTCGTAAAACTTTCCATTTCAAGCACTGTTAAATGTTGAAGTGATGAAAAATATTCTCAGAGGTGCGACATGATAGCTAAATAATCAAAATGTTATCAGATATTATCAAAAAAATGTAAAAGTGGCCAAAAATTTTAAATTATAGAAAATCATTTAAGCAATCTCAAATCAGAGTCCGTTTCAATTGTTATGTATGAAAAGTGAAATCAGCATTAATATTAAAGGTATAATCAGTAGGTAAATTGTTGGCAATTACTGGCGAATACGAATATAAAAGGTAAACTTATTTTGACAATGAAACAAATTATTGCCCTTGAAAGAAAGTTTCACGTCAAAAAAGGGAAAACAATCAGACCGCGAGAAAACAAAAACCGCTAATATACGCCATATTAACAAATTAGAATAATTCGTGACTCAAATAATATTGAATCAGATGTGTTTTTATTATTTTTGTAATTAACCAGTTCTCGTATAAATTACGTGCGGTATAAAAAGTTGTAGACAATATTTAATTCGTTACTTTAAAAAAGTTTGAATTCTCATTTAGTTGTAAAAACTCCATTGTAATAAAGTGAAAAAAAACAAGGTGTTTTAGTTCTAAAAACATTATTTTATATATAAATGATAGCTATTTGGGCGTTTGCCTTCATGAAAACATCACCTTATTTCAACGATGTTTTACCAAATAAATGCCAATTCAATAAAAAAATCAGAAAAGCTGATATGGCCACTCAAAAAAATCTTTTTTACAAAATAGTTCTGGCGAGGGCTCAATCCGAAATGGCTATCAACTAGTGTTTGTAAAAATAAAATACTTTTTTACCTTATTAGTAAATCTAATATATAAAAATAAATGTTTGTTTGTTCGTACTTTATGCGTTGTCACACCGCTCATCCGATTACAATAAAGCTTTGACAAAATTTTTGCTTGCACTTTCGGAAAGGTTATAGGCATGGTTAAATTAACTTACAGTAGATCTTATATATAAAAATCAATGTTTGTATGTCTGCCATACAGTTTATTTGATAACGTATGCTTGCACTTGCGCGAAAGTTATAGTACAATTAACTAACATTAAGTGGCGCGTGTGTCGTACCATAGAAAATCGGCAGCAAACGTCAAACAGACAGAAAAAGGAAACATGCACTTCAATAAACACATTTTAAACATAAACACTTTCATTCTTTGAGTGGCATTGCAAACGGGACCGGCTAGTAATACATACAATTTGATTATCGCTTTTGAGCGATATATAAGAGAAGTTAATAAAATTGATGACCCAATGTATAATTTTTTCGAAGAAATGGTTTCGTCTGTAAAATCAAACGACTCCCTTGAATAATGTGCAATATAAAGAATAGTAACTTAAAAAGTAAGTTTTCATGAGTTTTGAGTAATCTACATTGTCCATGCACACATTCGATTTAAAAAAATCTTAATAAAATACGGTCTCGAGACGCGAGAATTTCCTGTGACAACTTTATGTCTCTTGCTCCATGACATGAAAAAAGTCGAGACTTCAGAATCTCTGGTTTGAATTTAAATTATCGTTAAGTCATTATTTCAAACGCACTTCAAGGGCGATCCGGTAAGTGGTTTTCAATGCAAACTCAATAGCCCTTTACTGAGTAGAAAGTAATGAATCATAATAAAGAAACCAGAACGTGAAATCAAATACTTTTTACTACTATTTATTGGTTGTTATATTTTAAGCGATTAAATATTTCCATTAAAAGCGAAACGATTCATTTATGAAATCGAAGATAAATCATAAAAAATAAATAAACATTTATCGCTTTATAGCAAATCGTGTACTAGTTATATTTCAATGCAATTATGTACAGACGTATTGATTGAATTGGTACAACTCCATTGTAATAAGGTACAAAATAACCTAGTAGACATAAATATAGTTCTGATGAAGGCATACGACGAAATAGCTATCAAATATTTAACAAAAATATAATATGTAGAAGTAAATATTTTGGTATTTTTACTATATGATAGATGAATACTTACAGTAAATATTTTATCAACTTATCACGGTTTGTCTTTCAAGATTCAAAATAAGTAACCTTTAAATTTATATTATTCTTGTAGTCAAGTGGTCAACGCTGTTTGTATGTTGTCAAATAAGGTTCGAATACCGAATTGTTAACATTTATGAGGGATTTGTTATCAAAACTAATAATTTTCATTATTGATATTTTTACGATTAGTATGTCAAAAAATCTAAATGAATTACTAAATATATAAAAAAATAGTAAAACCAATGTTTAAGATCACCTTTTTAAATCGCCTGCTGTGGCCCGGTTGGTTAGAGCTCGCTCTACCGATCACGCAGGTCTGGGTTTGATTCCCGGTCAGATCACAGTGAATTTGAGAATTATTCAATTCGAAGTTGTGATCGAAGACTGGGTGTTTGTGATGTTAATTCACATTATTTCCTCTCCTCCCTGGGAGCAGCAATAGCGATTAGCGAACCACTAGACTGCTCTAGCCTTATCTTTCTTTCCACTCACTTAAAAAAATGTGAGGTTGAGCGACTGAGTAACAAACAGTTCTCGTAGAAAAAAAATCTGTTGAGATACTTCCATTAGGAGGCCGTATGCTGCACATTGGGAGTGGACATGGATTAAAAAAATAATTATGATATGGTTAGAAAGAACTTAAATGCATTTTTTTTCATCGTGTTAAACTAAGCACAGCACTTATTTTTACAAATTTAATTTTTATTTTATATGTTCAGCACTGGTTTCTCTCATGAGAAAAACAGGTTGTGATCATATAAAATAAAAGTGAAATTAGTACAATGAGTGTTTTATTTTTTTAAATTTATATATTGGTATATTTATAAATATTAATTCCTTCCTCCCATCTGATCCTATAAATTAATTGGAATGAGAGCAATAAGATAACTACGCCCAATTTTCATTTTACACAAAGGATACAAGATGCAAAAAAACAAGATAGAGTGAATGGAGAAAAATACATGATAGATTTCATAAAATTTGATCGTATGAATTTAAAACCTTACCGATTCAAAAAAAAAAACAAATGCTGAGCAACTGACAGAAAAATAAACCTTTTGATAATCTCAACAGTGCTGATTATACACGGTCGCGAGCCATGGTACCTCATAGAGTAACCGGATGCTGTGCTTTGAAAACCGATGCCTTTGGCTACTACTAATACTAGAAGTACGGTGGTTTGACTTTGTCAGGAACACGTAGATAAGAGAGCAGCAGACTGGCCAGCCCCTTGTAAAGTTTAACATAAATAAGAAGAACAACAAAAATGGATATGATCTTGAAATGTGCTGCGGACGCCCAAAAAGAGGCTTAGTTCTGCCTACCTAACGGAAAGATCCCGTAGTCATGGAAAATCACTGATAATCATCAATAGGATATACTCGATGGACGATGATGTGGAAAAAAGCATGGTGTATGGTGGACGAGAGAGGAACTTGGAAGAACTGCTCCCAATGTGAAGTATATGTTATCCTAATGAAGGTATCTCAACAGACGTTTTTCTATGATAACTGTTCGTTTCTCAGTCGCTCAATTCTTCTTTTTTTAAAAGAGAGTAGTCGGGAACGAATGATAAGGCCAGAACAAGACTAGTGGTTAACTGATTGCTCTCGCTACGTCCTGTTATAAACACTTCCACTACGATGCTAAAGAACACTTCCCAATATGTTTCTGGCCCTTAAAAAACTTAGTGGAAAACATGTTTGCTTTAAATCAAAGGGCAGTAAGTGTTAAAACACGCCTTTTCACTTGGTTCTTTAACTTTTCCGGTTCTAAGCTCAAGAAATGCGACCCCAATACCCACATTTTCTTAAATATCTATTTTAATATGGGTGATACAATGTTTATAATGAAAGTTTTCTTATATCATATTTTTTTGGATCTTTTTTTTTTTTAGTTTATATAAATACGCGATAACGTGATAATGCGATAACGAGATAAGCGCCCGCTTCTTTTTCAAACTTAAAAGCTAAATTTAGATACTAATTCATTCTTTTGATAGAACGTGTATCAAGTTTGATATATTGTGACTATCGAAAAAAACCTGTTTTGAAAAAACTGTACGTTACGTTTTTTCTCCTTTCCAAATTCGATATATTTTAATATAATGCCTTTCCACCAAGTGTCGACAGTGAATTATCTAAGAGTGTTCAATTGTATTTTAATTTTTCATATTTTGTGAACATAATTGAAAATAAGAACTTGACTGTTATTTCCAATTGCATGCCCGAGGGTATAACTAAGCCGGGTCGTCTTGGCAGCAAGTTGAAGTTTATTACCGCCCAAAGGTTATCTCCTCCGTCACGAGAAAGTGAACAGACACTTCTTGCAGTCGCACGCTTCACTGGGCGTCAGAAAGTCATCTTTGTTTTGAGCAAATTTTTGCGCGAATTTTACGCTACAGTAATTGGAAAGTGTCACTAACATCCGGTTAGAGCCTTCTGCCTTAGCACAATCGAATTAAACGCTAATACCCTTGAAAGATTTACACGTTACTTTTTATTGACTAAATACTAGGGCTTATACAAAAACCGAATTATGAAAAAACCGGTTTTCTAATGTCAATATAGTTCGAAAACCGGTTTTCGAAGTTTTATAAAAAATGGATAATTCAATTAAAATAGCGAGAAAAAGTTATTTTTTTATGTTGTTTATTTATATACATAATAATACATAACAAAAAAAAGAAAATATGATTTAAGAAAACACAAAGTGTCCACTGATCGTTTTGTAACAAAATTTTCTGATATCGAAAATACCCTTTCGCTGGGTAATGATGTCGGGCATATGGTCTTTAAGCCATCAAATAAAAGATCCACATTTTCTGTCCTTTTGTTTATAGACTCGTGTATGGAAAATTCGGCACAACCGGTTACGAAGTTGAAAAACCTAAGTTAATATTTGATTCTGCAAAATTTACCCCTGAAGCTTGGATCGTCGCCATTTTCGAAAAATCCATTTCCTACGGATATCACAATGCCTCAATCTCTAAAAAAAATATTTATGTGTAATATTGATTTTTTTATTTATAATAATATATCGACTTTGGAAAGGAAAAAGAACGTAACCCGCAGTTTTTTCAATAATCACAATGTATTAATTTTGATATACGTTCTATCAAAAGGATGCAAGCTGCAAATACCGAATTAGTATCTAAATTTAGCTTTTAAGTTTGAAAAAGATGAGCTTGTAAAAAAATAAAACCAAGAAAAAAGACTGAAATAAAGGTGTTTCATAGTCAATTTCTTTAATTAATATTATATTATGTCAATAAAACACCAGTTTAGAAGTCTCCGTGCACTTTAAGGTTGTGTATAATTCATAATTTTCAAATGGGTCAAAATCATCAAAACACGTTTTTTGCGCCTCCTGTAAAATTTGATATGTGTGGGTTACGTTCTTTTTCTTTTCCACAGTCGACATTCAAACAATTTTCACTTGCAATCACGAAAATTCAATCAACAGAGTAACGATCTTTTATTGTACAGTGGGCATTAAAAAAACAATTTCTTTTAGTGTATCTCAACTGAACCTGTTTGCATTTCAATAACAACATCATACCGATTTATGTTTATTGAGCAGTGGAAAGTGTTTACATACAGTCTTCGTATCTTTGTGACCTTGTTACTTCATATGCAATGAACGAGAGAGTCAGCAAAGGAAGGTATTACTTAGACTGCCACCTTTGCGAGGAATCGTTTTATATTTTTGTGAAAGTTTGTAGAATCGAAATGTGACCGCGGGTAAACTCGGTGCTGTAAAAATATTTTTGAAATGAATGTGGGTGAAACCGAGAGTTGAATTTTCAAACGTAACACTTATATCGTATAATTTTGTAACAACAATGTTTCGTAGCGTATTTTTTAATGTAGGTAAAAAGGTTTTTTTTCTTTAATTCATGTCCGCTCCCAATGTGGAGCTTACGGCCTCCTAATGGAGGTGTGTCAACAGAAGTTTTTCTACGTCTATGTCTAACTAAAGAAATCTGTATTATATTGAAACAACTCAACGTTGTACTCACCACCAGCATCTATAGCTTAATAAACTTCTGCAACACAGCAAAGCTAAATTACTTTTTTGTACTTATTCCACATTTCAGGCTACCATTTCACTTTATTCGAAAATTGTTGAAACATGAACCATAAAAGTATATTTTTTTTATCCATGTCCGCTTCCAATGTGTCCGCTACAGAAGTTTTTTCTACGAGAACTGTATGTTACTCAGTCGCCCAACCTTTTTTTTTTTTCAAAGTGAGTAGTAAGGAATGATTGATAAGGCTAGAGCAGGACTAGTGGTTGACTCATCGTTGACTCATCGCATCGATCAGTAGAGCAAGCTCTAACCACCTGGGTCACAGCAGGCGAGGTAAATAGGTTTATGATTATTTAAAATAGCACAGCACCCTTACTCAGTATAATAAATAATTAAGCTACCAAAAGCTAAATTGCATTGCAAAATCTAAGAACTTCCTCAGCATTTTTTTTCTAAAAAGAAAGTCTGTAAAAGAATTTGAGTAATGTATTTGTTTATTTTACATTTAAAATCAATATTAAATAATTGAGTTATTTGGTTTAAATTTAAGAGTGAGTATAGCGGTCTGCAGTGACTATATCTATAATAAGAAAAATTGTGACTTATTTGTAGCCATAAACAATCATCAAAAGTTCTACAAGGCAAATGCTCATTCAATAAAAAAAAAATATATATTATTTTTAAATATGTTTTTTGATTGAATTGGCATTAACTAAAATACATTGGTATTTTTTCTACCTTATTCACTGTCAATACTTTGTGGGAAGGCATTATTTACAAAAAGCACTATTTTGTACTAACACCACATTTATTAAATATGATAACAACTGGTTTCACTCATAACGAGCATTCTAAGGTCCTGATCATATTAGATAAATGTGGAATTGGCACAAAAAGGTTTTGTTTTTGAAATTATGTAGAATTAATTTCTTTAAATCTTCTACACTTCAATATTTTTTTATCATTGACGATCTAGGTTTTGCATTTAAACATCTTTATAAATTCAAATGCACTGTTTAAAAATTAACAATCAGAATCCATTCCTGCACTTGAATACATGATTTTGCCGTAAAGCAAATCTTGTTACAAGTCTTATAAAAATAATTTGCTGTAATTATTAAGTGCTTAAATTTGTTTTAATAATTATACGTTTAAAATGTACAAATTAATTTGATATGGGTAAAAGAATAGTTTTCTCAAAAACAAACTACTCTGATATTTAATTTACTGCCCATTTTCCATATGCTTCACATTGTGGGCGTAAATGATTAAAAAAAACCTTATTTACGTAAGAGTCTTAAGATGTATTATTTGTAAGATTTAAACATTAATAATAAAATACATTTCTTTCATTTTTAGAGGAAGAATAATTTTATGTGGCATTTAATGCAACTGCAGGTGAAAAAAAAATTGAATCGCTGTACTGCAAATGTATAAAAAATATATTAGTAAAACCAACGAACGAGGAAGCACCAAACCTACAGAATGTAAAACTTTATATTATTATCGTATAGTATTTTATACGTTTGCTGCAATTAAACACTTGACGACTTACGAAATAACATCATACATTATTGAATTAAATATACTTATGAAAATCATATTACACTTTTTTTAACCTTATGTTATTTGATGTATGTAGTAGGTTTGATAATAAATTTATTGATGACGATGTTATAGTATTTATCTGTTGTAACTAAGCTCCACATTCAACTCAATGCGGACTGTCTGGTACTGCTTTACGGTTGCGAATCATGGCATCTGACAATCACTCAGAAAAACCGTATACTGAGCTTCGAGAACAGATGCTTGCGTCGGATAATGGGGGTGAGGTGGTTTGATTTTGTGAGGAATTCAGAGATAAGGGAGCGTACAAGACAGCGTCCCGTCACGTCAGTGGTTATGGAGAGACGTTGGAAGTGGCTGGGTCACGTGCTGCGGATGCCTCCGGAAAGCCTCAATCCTGCATACATTTTCTTTCGACCGGAGAGATTCCGGCGTCCCTGACGTCCGTCGGGTACTATCCATAGGATGTACTCGGCGGAACTGAGGGATGCTGGCATGTCATGGGAGGAAGCAAAGCAATTGGCGGGAGACAGGGAAACATGGAGGTGCTGCGTGGCGGCCATATGCTCCACATAGGGAGCGATTATGGCCAAAGAAGAACTAAGCTGTAGAATATAGACCCATAATCGGAAAAAGAACTTAAGTGACACAAATCGGTATATTGAGTTTCAAGCCAATAATTGTTCAATATCAGGACAGTGACAAAAAAACAATAGAACGTTATTTCATTTGGTAAAATCAATGTCATGTTTACATTTTTCAATTTAAATTTGAGACCTAGAACGTGGGTGTTTGTGATGTCAATTTACCTAAAATTAAAAATATTTGGTGCACTGGCATTCACTGTGATGCCAAATATTTTTTAATATGTATAATTATATAATAATTATTAAAATTACCGAACAAACACACTCGATTTACTTTTTGGCCCGTCAAATCTTGCAATTTGGCTCTTTTCGAAATAACGTTTATCCAGCCATGGCCTGAAGTGAGAAAATAAGACAAAATAAAGTCTAAAACAGTGGTTCCCAAAGTGGTTCCTGTGGACCCTCAGGGGTCCGTGAGACCACTGAGGGGGTCCGTGACAAATAAAAAATCATTTGGGGATGCGTGGACAACGTCAGGGCGTCCGCGGACTCTACTACTCTTTGGAAAAGAGAGTTTGAGCGACTGACTAACAAACAGTTTTCTAGAAAAACATCTGTTAAGATTCCTCCATTAGGAGGTCATTTGCTCTACATTAGAAGCAGGCATGGAAAAAAACACCTTTTAAGTCATTAACTTTATTATTTCACTTGGGGGTCCACGGTCAGGTTTTTGCTATGAAAGGGGTCCACGAGCATAATAAGTTTGGGAATCACTGGTCTAAAAGCAATTGTCGGCAACCTTTTGAGAGACTGGGCAAAAAAAAAAAGAAAAAAAAAATGGTTAGTGGTTTAAATTTAAACATTTTTTTACCATTTAATTCTTTTAAAAAATCATTTTTAGAAAATAATATGTATATTTATATACAATAAATAATATTGTTGCATGATACACATGTGTAAATACAAAAACACACATATAATATTATTGTTGGTGGCTTCCTTGGTCTTATTAAATTAAATAAGTAATTTGATAATAAAATATTATCATAATTTCTTGGCGGGTAATTTAAAATGTCGAAGTGGGTAATTTAATTACACGCGGGTAGTAGGTTGCCGATCACTGGTCTGAAGTATCAATCCTAATATATTTACTTACCACGGACACGCTATCGCTGACCCGCAGACCAACATTTGAATAGCACTGGACTAGAACGAACTGTATCTTCAATGAGGTAAAGCAGTGCTCTGCTGTAAATGTATGCATATAAAATAGGCGGTGGAAATGACATATGATTAGCGTGAAAACTGTAGCACTGCCATCTGTCGGTGGGTTTCCGCACCACTTCGCCTCGGTCGCGGAACGTCGCACTTTCCTAAGCGCACTTTCCCTTCTAAGAGTGTAGTCGGCGTTCAGTTACTGTCGGGATTTCAAATAAATCGCATATGGAAAAACCTTAATCCCAAATCTCGGTAAAAAAATAAATAAAAAAAAAATTGTGCAAAAAACTAATATAAAAACATAACCCGTGATTTAAAAAAATATATATATAAAAAGTTTTGTGTATTTTGTTTAATATATTTTATAGTAAACAATGAATTAAATTTTAATACCTGACTTATTTTCAAACAAAGAAAAAATTTATAATAAATTACATTTTCATATTACAGTGATACCCCGTACTATCGTTTTCCCGTATTCATCGTTTTTTTATAACGTGCTCTTAAAACTGTTGAATCGGAGTTTTCCTGTTTTAAATATCTTTAGTATATATAATTATAATAAAAGAAAATTCATACTTAATAATCTCGAAACATTATATACTTAGTTTTATTATTATTGTTATATCGACTGTGGAATGGAAAAAACGACGTAACCCACAGTTTTTTGAATAGTTATAGTCTCAACCTGATGCACGTTCTATCAAAATAATGTAAGCAGAAAATGCCAAATTTAGCTTTTAAGTTTGAAAAAAAAATGGACTGTAAAAATTGCGACCAGGAAAAAGGACTTAAAAAAAGGTTTTTCTCTAAAAAAATATTGCATTACTATTAGGCCAAGTTAATAAAAAATCATTTTATCAGTCACCATACACTTCAAGGTTGTGTATAGTTCATAATTTTCCTTTGGTTAAAAATCATCAAAAAACGTTTTTTGTGTCTGCAGTAAAATTTGTTATGTATGGGTTACGTACTTTTTCCGTTTCACAGTCGATATTTAATGAAATTAAAATTCAATTATACTACAATATAAACACAAACATAATCAATGATTTACTTAGATTATAATGATAACGGAAAAAAAACTATAGATCGTGAATTAACTACAACGTAGTATTTAAAAAAGATAAACTATTTAAATAGTGTTTATTTTTGTTTATAATTGCTTTCTCTCAGCAGATACATTTATGCATTTTCTCCAGTTCAAAATTATGACTCGCTGAGCTAAATCACAATATGCATTTTTTTTAAAATATTCTTCATACTATGAATAATTGAAATTGATGTTCAAGAAAATTGTTCTCAATTTTTCATGTTACATAATATATTAATTAGATGTTTATCAACAACCAACAAAATATATATTAAAAACGTACAAAACCAGATCGATGGTGCAGCGATAGTAGAGTAACCTTACTCATCTAGTTAGCTTTAAACTTTACAATCACCCTATTAATATATAACATACAATTATTATTAAGAGATTGGAATCAATACTCACATAATAGACAATGCTTTTATTCTGAATATACATTCAAAACAAGTGAAAGACATTTCACAAATCGATGCACGATATGTGGAATAAAAAATAGTAAATATTCATTACAACGTTTTATTCTTTTTATTCCCAAAAACTGAATAAATCGCCCGCTGTGGTCTAGTTGGTGACAGCTTGCTCTACCGATCAGGTGGGTCTGGGTTCGATTCCCGGTAAGGTCTATGACAAATTGGATTTTTTAAATTTAAATTTGAGATCTAAGACATGGGTGTTTGTGAAGTTAATTCTCCTTGAGTTAATCTCATGTGACTTTCAAAATTCTCATCGAGTATATCTCGTATGATCTTTCAACTTCAAACATATTTGACGCATTGGCGTAAGCTGTAATCTCAAATATTTTTTTTTTAAATTAAAAAAAAACTTTAAATCCTGCAAAAAACAATAAAATTATAAAGTAAATTTAATTGAAAATACGAAAATATCAAAAAATCAAGCATTGTTATCAAGGAAACCAACAATTTATGCGAATTACATTTACAAAATACTTTTTTACAAAAATTCGTCGCCAATTTTCAAATTTGCACTACGTTCTCTTCGGAAAAGTGTTATTGAGACTTTGTTTTATCCTTGTCCGCTCCAAATGTGGAGCATATGGCCTTCTAATGGAGGCATCTTAATATAAGTTTTTTTCTACGAGAACTGTTTGTTACTCAGTCGCTCAACCTCTCTTTTCCGTTAGACTTTTTTATACTGATATTACAATCGTATTTCACGAAAATTATCGGATTCTTTAATTCTCATGTGTAATATTTTGTCATTTTACTATTTTTAATTCAATTTAATAAATAATTGCACTGTAATAAGCGACAATAAGTCAATTTTATTGTAATAAAATAGTATCGTGTTCTAAAGCAGTGCTTCCCAAAAAAAATCATACCACGGTCCTCTAAATCTGAAAAAAATAATCCATGGCCAGGGGGGCATACAAAATATGTTCTTCCGCGGCCCCTGAAGCACTCCGGTTGGGAACACTAATCTAAACCATATTTTCGTAAAAAAACGTTAATAATTTCAATTGTAGATTTGATTACAACATTTCATTAGGAAGATTCTGATGATAAATGTAACCTTTTAAATTTGTTATTTATTGTATGAACAAAGAATGAAAAATGCACTTATTTTTATGTGAAGAAATATGTAATTTTATCGCAATTGCTTAAAAGCAATCAATTTTTTTATTTTGTGAATTACATATTTTTTATATGGATTACAAAATCAACACTGTTGCTAGCTTATATCCATGTATTTATATGATTGAGCTTTGAATTGTGATGTTATGAAATCGTATTGAAAGGTCAGTCAGCTCTCAATTATTAATACAATTTATCTTGAATGTGTGGGACGATTTTTTTGAACAATCCGTTTGAAATTGATAAAATCATAGATATGATACAAAAATTTGTCAATATTTTATTGAAATCACGCGTTAAGCGGAGAATATGCATTAAATAAAGATATGTGTTCAATTTCATAATTCAAAGCAATTAAAAGTAGAAGAAAAATATTTATTGAGATAATCATTTGGGAAGTATGTGTCACCTATTTTTAGAGTCTTGGAAATTACCATACCAAAGTCAATAATTATTATAGACATAAAGAATTTAAAATGAGTGAATGGTATAAATGTTATGTCTGAATATTATTTCATGAAATATAACCGCCCTTGCATATACATGGGGTCCATTGATCCAATGCCACATTGACCGACCGCCACTGATTGAGACACCTCCATTAGAATGCCATTTTCTCCACATCAGGAGCAAACTTTTTGCGCTGAGTTGGTCACTGGGTACACTTGCTTCATTACTTAAGCAAAATTTGCGATAATAAGTTTGAAGATGCCTCTGAAAGAAGCGAAACACGTGTCAGAGTTAGTAGCACAATACGTGGAATAATCAAAGTTATTGTAAATTTTATATTAAAATGAAATTCCGCAAAGTTACCGCCGAAACCATCGATGATATTCGTTACTTTAATGCTAAAATTTTGCACAAAAAATATTACCATAACCATAGCATGGTAACAAAAATTACGTATATTCAATCTGCATATCTTATCGTTGAATATAAATCAGTAATTGCCTTACTAAAACACTTTCTAGCTAATTTTATTCATTGACGAATATTACATAAATCGTATTATTTCGCAAAAGAATGATCAAACAACATGTTAAATTATTTGTTACATGTTCATTAAGATTGTGTGCAATTGCGCCGGTTTGTTTTTTGTCTGATTAATTAATAAACGTATGTAAAACGTACAATTAGTTCAGTCTTATAAACGAAAAATAGGTTACGTATAATAAATTCGACTTAAAAAAATACATTAATTTGTAATACTTTCACTTTTATTTATTTAAATAATCAGGACAGGTTTTGAACATGACAATAAGAAATACATTTATTTCTTATATAAACACGAAACATTCATTTACTGAGCGTCATTTCAAGTTCATTCGTGCACTTGAACGCTTGAAGATACCGAAAAGCGAAACCCGGGTCCAGGGCCGGCGCCACCATACAGGCGAAATAGGCAATCGTCTAGGGCGCAAATCATTATGGGGCATAAATTGGGTAGTCAAATTATTTTTTATAATTTAATAAAAAATAATAGTCTATTTTTTATGCTTATATATGTTCATTATAATTATGTATCGTATTATATATACTTCAAAAAAGAGAGGTTGAACGACTGAGTAACAAACAGTTCTCGTAAAAAACTTGTGTTGAGATACCTTCATTAGGAGGCCATATGATCGACATTGAGAGCAAACACGCATATAAAAAAAATAAACCAAAGTTTGTTAAAAAGGGGGCGCGCCAATAACCGTTGCCTAAGGCGCCAAATAACCTCGCGCCGGTACTGCCCGGGTCGTTAGTGACAAAATCTGTGTGAATGTACATAATTTGAACGATTCAAATTTGACCTAGTTTGATGATGCAAAACCTTTTCCCTTTGGTCCGCAGCTTCCAACGAGAATTAGATGCACTTTCTTCCAAGGCTAGAAATACGACACAAGTACAATAAACTTTCTAGGCCGTGAGATTTGCATACTAAGTTGTGCTTATAGTTAATATTGATTCACACACTGCAGAACAAGATCTCTCTTCATAGCTCATTCGATTGGCATTCGTAAACATTTAATATCGACACCTCCTACAAATAGAGTATTATAAATTCAATATTGAAAGACTTTAGGATAGTGATTTAAAGAAATAAAATTTTGGTGTTAGTCGAGTTTGAAGAATAAAAAATTCTTGATATTAAAATTCTATTAGTAATATTCAGTATCAGTGGCAGTCGCCTGCTGTGCCTTAGTTGATTAGGGCTTGCTGTACCGATCACGCAAGTCTGGGTTCGATTCTCGGTTAGATCACAGTGAATTTGAGAATTATTCAATTCAAAATTGTGATCGGGGGTTTTGATGTCAATTCACATCATTTCCTCTCCTCCTATCCTTCTAATCCTTTAATAACTAAGTGTAGCAAAAGTTATTATTCAACCACTAGTCCTGTTCTAGCCTTATCTTTCTTTACCAACTACTCTCTTTGAAAAAGAGTGAGGTTGAGCGACTGAATAATAAACAGTTCTCATAGAAAAAGCTTCTGTTGAGATACCTCCATTAGGAGGCCATATGCTCTACATTGAGAGCGGACATGGATTGAAATATAGTTAAGCCACGCCATAAAATTTCCCACCAAATTTCTTTTAGGAATGAATTCTCTTGAAGCTCGAAGATCGTTTTCAAGTTTAAAGCATTTTTCTCTTCTTCTTCGGGGCCGAGTTAATAATCCTGAAATTCCCATGACTATTAACTTACATGCTACCAATTTATTATTACGTGGGCAAAACTATGACCAAAATCGTTTGTTTCTAAAAACTTGTTCCTTGCGTAGGACGTCTGAATCGCCAGTTCCAAGAGCCGTTCGACTGATCAACTCATTGCCTAGAAAAGTGGACATTATTAGTGACAGTATTTGCGAACTGTTTGTTAAGTTTTACTTTATTATTTCTTCATTTTGTATGTTGATTTTGATGTACAGTGGAACCCCTAATTACACTACCCCAAAATACACGCTGGCATAAAATATTCGCCGCAAATCCCCCAATTGAACGATGGCATTCCACTGTCGCTGCTACGAGACGGACGTCTGTGCTGTGCATACAGTCAAATGTTGGCTAGAGCCTGTGTATTCAAAGCGTGTCAGGCTATACATGCATAGCCGGGCGACTGTCTATGTGTTGGATTCTGGTGCGCTTTGCATTTTATCGCTTAGTAACTAAATATTTCGTCCATATTTTTTTTTCCAAAACTAAAGGAAATCTTAGTTTTGCATTTTTTGCGAAAAAAACCAAATCCTTAAATTTTGTACGAGATTCACTCCCTCAATTACACTACCCCCAATAACACTGTCATTAGTGTAAATGATACTGTATTATGAAGTGTTTTTTTCCCTCATTATATTTGTCAAGTGCATGGCGAATAGGCGTCTACTGTAATGTAATGTACTGTACTGTAATTTTAATTTTTAAATAATAAATAAATAATTTTCATTCAATAATAATTCTTACACAATGAAAAAAATCATACCATTAAAATGAACGATTAACAGTCTTAAAATTCTGATTTAAAAAGCGCAAGTGAAACTGTGATGGTGTCCATAGATCAGCGTTTCCCAAACTATGTTCCGCGGAACACTGGTGTTCTGCGGAGCCAGAGTAGGTGTTCCGAAAAAAATGGAATGGTTTTATACGCTGCAACACAGTTTAAAAAAATCTTAAAAGTTCAGCTAAGTGTTCCGTTATATTTTCTGGACTTGCGAAGTGTTCCATTCCAGAAAATGTTTGGGAAACCGTGCCATAGATTATCACTTTCGTATTTCGTCATAATAATTAATTGTCTATTGTAACCAATATTGGTGTTTGATCGTGTGTTGCATTATCAAAAAACTTTCTATAAAGAATCCTTCTTTGGCCGGCACATGATAACATCGTATCACTTTCGATTGCTGCAACAATTCCATAAACGGCGTAAAGTAAATAATTAAATTATCAATTAATTTTTAATAACGTAACGTAAAAACAATGTGTGTCATTGAAAATGTTGCCAGAATCTAAAGGTTGTGTTATTTATTGCTCAAGCAACCCTTAACTGTAGTGGTGGGCTGCTAATACGTTAACAATGGGCTCGATTAATCTCGAAGCAATTTTTAGTGTTTTGGGGAATTAGTGAATTTGTTCACTCCTATGCTATTATACAATACTTAAATTAGCAATCGATTGTAACTAATTAATACACGTAAAATATGTAACAATATGCCACTTACCGTAAACTTATCAATGTTAATAGCTAAAAATATACTAATGTGTTTACTGACGCTGTCGTAGATAGTATATAAATTAGAAAGTGCAGTTATATACTAATTTTATCTGAAAATGTTGTTTTCTCATAAGTTAACAAGGGGCTCGCCGGCCTTAGTAAAATTCAACAAGGGGCTCGCGCGGACCCCTTTGAACCCCCTCCAGCCCACTCATGCTTAACTGGTCTCGGTATAGTAATATATTAACGGTTCAAACAATGAATTTCACTAAATAACTACTGTTATAAATGTCTATTATTAAAAAGTTTAAGATTATAATCTTACACTTTTTTAGATTCATTTTTTGTTATATCCAACTGTGTGCCAATTGTAATATTGGATGCCTTCTGATATAAGATTTTTTGTTCTGTATTAAATTACAACTGTCTCGCTCTAGCCCAGACCATTAGAGTGAGATAGTAATCAGTAATAGAACTGCATAACAGTCGCTCTGTCTTGCTCAGTCAGCTAGCGCTGTCTCGCATAACACTTACATTTAATAATAAAAAAGAATTTAAAGTGACGGATTATTAACTAACATTTTTTTTTATATCAATTACAAAATGTAAAATGTATAGAAAGTTTGAATCCTTGAAGAAGCCACACAGAACCTTCGAGTTGGACGTGCCTGCGTTTGACAAATGATATAAAAATAAAAAATAAAATTAGTATATTTATTAAAGATCGTCATCAATAAAATGGTAAATCAATGATGGCATAATTTTAAGCACTTTCAGAAGTAAGTGTCACTCATACTATCGCTCACGAATTATTTTTTTATCGTAAAATGACGTTTAGGTTTTAATTCGTACAGCGTGACCAACCAGGCACAGCTATAGGTAAAGTTAAGTGTCTAACTAACCATTGTTTTACCTCATTAAATCTATGTCATTTAGAATGCCGAGCGGCGTACTTAGCAGTGACCGTATCATTACGAATATCTTTAATTACATATTTGTGTTTTTTTAAGCCTCCATTGTTGAGAAGCGATGTATTGTGCACAGTCAAAGAAAGCGAGCGTGAAAGTAAATACCGAGCGAAGCCGAGTCGGCTGTTGTGACTAGGGCTTATACAAAAACCGTCTTTATAAAAAACCGGTTTTTAAATATCAATATTTTTTAAAACTCGATTGAAACCGGTTTTTGAAGTTTTTTTTGCGTTAAATGTTTTGTTTTATCTTTTTCCACTTTGTAAAAGTTAGGTTATGTTATGTTACAATAAAACTACGTCAATTTTATAATATGTTGTTCCTCGTCAGCAAAAAAAATAGTGCAATTTTTAAATAAACCTACACATTTTATTTATTTTTAAAATACATATTATTTAATCACTTTTTATTTTTTACCATTTCTGATAAAAGTCAAAATATTAAAGATCTTTTTAAAATTAAAATAAAACAAAATAGTCATTTGTAATAATTCTCGTATTTATTTATTAAAATCAGGACGGGTTTCAGTCATGACGAGAATTATCAACATTATCAGTTGATAATGCTCGACATGAGCGAAAACGGTCCAGATCTTATTAAATAAAAGCAGGGATTAGTCCGTTTTTTTTTGTTTTTTTTTTAATATAGTGTCTTTCCACCAAGTATTGACAATGAACACCCTAAAAGTGAAAAAAAAATATTCGCAACTAGAAGACTGGTTTTTCAAAACCGACTAGCCCTAATCGTGACGGTGCCCCAGTGTGATCAATTCTATCTTGTTGGTTTTACCAACGTTAAAATAATAATGAATTAAAAATGCACAGAGCTATACGTACGTTTTGAAGTACGGTCGTCTTACAGAGACATTTATACTGTCGCTGTTGTGTGTGCTAGTGGGTTAATATTTGATAATAAAATAAAAAAATGTTATAATAATTAAAATATATTTTTATTGTTCAGTGCGTCGTTTATATTAATATAAAATTAATTTGATAGCTTTTGAAATACATAAGTATTAAAATGAAAAAAAAAATTGTTTAATTTAAAAATGTTTTTTACCAATTTCTCTGTTTCTTGATTGACTATGGTTTTTTTTTAAATAAAATTTGTTTATAATACAGTATTTAATAGTTTTGACTCTCACTTTGGTATTGGTAAATATGCAATAACTTATTGATTAAACAAGACTAGATTGAAGACAGCAATATTCAACTTCGGCATGAACTGATAAATACTGTTTTAAGCTTGTATTGCATTACACTTTTGATCAGAATTGGATTATTTTTTTAATAATATTGTCGAACTAAATACGTTAAAAAATATGTACTTACTAAATGACATATTAATTTTATAAAAACAAATTATGCAGTTTTACAAAATTATCAGTGGCGGATTTAAACTATTGAGTTTAATTAAACAACCTTTTTTTATATTAATTATCGTTAAAATTATGACATATTCTTAATGGTTAAACAAAATCGGTCTAAATGTGTAAAAAATGGAGAAAAAAACACTTTTAAACGTGTTAACTGTTAATACTTGGTGTGAAGGCATTATATTTATAAAATAATGAACATTTTTGTACTAATTTCACATTTATTTAATATTATCACAACCGGTTTCGCTCATTACAAGCATTTTTATCTAACCAGATAATTAATCTATGAGATCTTGATGAGTTGAAAATGATCTTAAATGATCTGATTATTAGTTTGAAATTTTAATATGATTTTTCAAAACGTCATTTATGTTTTAATTTTTTTTTTAATTTGAGTCCATTAAGTGTCGTTTATTCATAATTTACACTGTAATTTGTAAATTATTTTATACATCAATTGTTTATTACGCCTTTTTATTTAATTTTGTTGGGTAGAAATAACACTGTTATATTTTATTCCTTATCAACTGATAATGCTCATTATGAGCAAAACCGGTTCTGATCTTGCTAAATAAAAGTGGAAGTAATACAAAGGTATATTGTCTCTTGAAAAAGTCATTATAATTAATAATTAAAAGTTATCTTTTTTAAGTAAAATTTAACAAAAAAACTTATTAAAAAATAATTTTGTAAAAAAAGTTATAAATAATACAAAATAAATAAGTGAAAAGTTTTGAAAGAATACATCGTAATTCAGTGACTGGTGATGGGCTAACTGTATAAAATAATTATTATGTGATAATTAATATTATATCATTTACAGTAAATATTAAATGATTTTAGAAAGCATTGCGAAAACAAAAACAGTGATAAAGCACCGAAAAAATTGTGAAATGTTACGTACGTGTTGTGCTATAATATTAAAATGAAGAGGAATATGCAAAAAACATACAAATGAGTGCAAAATTCACCTTACAAAAATCTGATAACATAATTTACTTACCAAACAAAACCATGAATAAAGCGTTAGAAGTATGCACAGAACCAGAAATGCGAATGGCGTAATTTTGATTACACGTTTCGAAACATCCGATAGTTAATTTGGGTCGATATCACAGGAAAATGTATTGCAATGAATAACATTAATAAATCCTTGAGAATGGATATTCAATTAACCGAAAGTAATCATTCAAAAAACTATGACAAAGGTGTGAGTAAGTTGTGTAATAAAAGTATTGATATGATGCCATATGTTGTTGGAGATTATATTGAAGTTAATTCGAATATATTTAGCTGTAAAACGGTTATAAGCCATTGCAAAATCAAGGATACACACAAATGCAATGCTACAAAAGAATTTAAATCGAACAAAAAGATAACAAGTGATTTGAAATGTAACGAAGAGTATTTTGGCAGTTTTGAAATCGTAAATACTCGTTATAATGACCGTACATCAGTTAGCATTGAAAAAAGTGAAAACTGTGTAGAGTACAGTAAAAATAATACGATGTGCAGTTTGTGCAGTCATTTTTTAAGTGAAAATGTACCAGAAGTTGTGTGTAAAAGAAAAACTAGAACCAATATAAATACAAAGCTATTGTTTTATAAATTACTGTCAATTATTACTGCAATTCTTTCGTGTATATATACAAAAAATATAAAAACACAAGAAGACAATCGTAGACAATCACTAAAATACTTTCCATTTCGAATGACATATTTCATTATCACCGCCGTTATTTGTTGTTTGCATGTGGTATCTGCTAGTAGTTTCGACAACGACGTTATTAATTTTAATCTGGACGCTTTGAGAGAGAGTGTTAATAATGACGGTAACCTGTATCCGCTGGATAGACAGAGGCCTTCCAGCCAGCAGGAAAAGGATCTTTTCATTCTGGAGGCTCTGGCAAGGAGAAAGGCTGGACAATATATTGGGACTACTGATGATAATGTGATTGATCTCCTTGGTAGAAGTAAGGGTTTTTATTTAGTTCATTATACTGTTATTATTTGTGTACAATATTTATAAGACGATATACTGTAATTCTTGTTGAGGCTTCAAAAGAAAGCTTTTTGATGACTTAAAACTTTTAATTATTTTATGACAGTATAATATTATAATATTTATTTCAATTTAACTTGAATACATAGCACTGTTTAATTTATTTTCCTTATCAGTTGATAATGCTCGTGAGGAGCGAAATCGGTCCTGATCAAATAAATTTTAAGTGGATAAAGTATTAAAAATCTTTTATTATTTTTATTATAAAAATGAATGTTTGTATAACTGCCATACATTTAATTTTGACAACGTGTACTTGCACTTGCGCGATAGTTATAGTACAATTAACTTACAGTAAGTGGCGCGTGTGTCGTACCATAGACAATCGGCAACAAACGTTAAGCAGACAGAAAAAAGAAAACATGCATTTCAATAAACATTTTTTTTTCTTTGGGTGGCATTGCAACGCTTGCCGGGAACCGGCTAGTAATATATAAATATTAACGACACAATACAACATTTTGAAATATTTTACTTCAAAAAATATGTTTGCATTAGTTTTTAGTTACCGACAGCGCTTATGGTCGAAAGAAAAAGTCGAATTAAGAATTTATTAAAACAGTTGCCTATATTTTTATTAGTTTGTCATTTGAATGATAAACTGCATAATTTAGACCTAACACTTCTGAATAAAAACAGTTAATTTTAAGATTTCAATATTATATTTAATTGAACCATATGTGAATTCCATCATTTTTTACACGACTGTTTTGCATGTAACTTATTCGTGTAAAAAGCGAATTGAGTGTTTTAAAATAGGCAAAAACTTACAAAATAAGCTTGGCATAATTAGAAACATTTCGTATTCAAACAAACACGCCATGCACAGTAAAGCTTTGGAAATAATTTAGTTAAGTAAACATTTCAAACAGTCAACAATGAAATTACTACAACACATGAACATTAACTCAAATCATTTTATTTGAATATGAAATTTGTGTTGCAATAATTTTTGCATTCCTATCACTTCGGAGTTGTCTTTTCTGTTATAGAACAAAAGAAATTATTTTGCAACGTGGCTCTTTCTCGGTAGGATTCGACGTAACTCGGCCCGCGAGACGAATTTGAAAATATTTTTGCAACTTTTTTTTTTTTGTTGTACGTTGATAACAATTTTACTTTTTGCTGTCGAAACATCCGGTGTGTCAGAAGTTCTCAAATTATATAAATCACGATATCATACGACACGCGAAAATAATAACGTATTCATTCTTATGTAAGTCGAATCCGCACAACACAAACAGTATTTGAAACACTTAAGTCTAGCCTAGTGTCGTAGAAAAACAAATCAATTAGATATATTTTTTAAATAAATACACAATTATATAATGCAATATATTCATATGCCGCCTGTGTGGTCAAGTGGTCAACGTCGCTAGCTTCAGTTACGGAGGTCATGGGTTCGAACCCCAGTACGGACAGTTATATAAATTGATTTTTCAATCGATTTATGAATTTCTGTTCGAAGGCATGGATGTATGTGATGTCTTGAATTCCCCCCTCCCACCTATCCTATACTATGAACTGGGCGTATCGAGAGCGATTAGCTAATCCTTCTATTCCTACTCTCTTTGGGAAACGAGAGGTTGAGCAACTGAGTAACAAGCAGTTCTCGTAGAAACTCTTCTGTTGAGATCAACTCCATTAGGAGTCCATATGCTCCACATTGGGAGCGGATATGGTAAAAAAAATATATATTAATTTAATTCAAGATTTCGACTGTAATGCTTAGTGAAATTTCAATATTAAATTTGAATCGTTCAATTTATGTACATCCACACATGTGTCACTAACGGCCCAGGTTTCGCCTTTCGGCATCATCAGGCGTTCAAGTGCACGGATTAACTTGACTGACGAAGCCCGAAACAATATAATTTGAACGATTCAAATGCAATATATTCACTTAGATAAAAAAATGTCAAAATGTATCAACGTTTTCTCTACTGTGGCCTTATGTTGAATCAGACAAATGAATGTGGCCTTTAGAAATGAAAAGGTTCCCCACCTCTGGTCTAGCTGATCCCATAGTCGAATCATAAGTGAAATCGAGTTGTTGTTGATAATCTTTTTAGCAATTAAAAAGTGCTGCCGAAATCAATGTGAAAATTTATTTTAGAAGAAAAAGGACGTAACTCACACATAACAAATTTTATAGAAGGCAAAAAAACGTTTTTTGATGATTTCGGGCCAAATGAAAATTGTACAATATACACAACCTTATGTTAATTTAATATATTGTATTCAAAAAAATAATTTAACGATCTTTTTCCTTATATCAATTTTCAAAGGCCTTTCTTTTTTTTAACCTAAAAGCTAAATTTAGATACTAATTTGATATTTTCAGTTTACATCATTTTTATTGAATGTGTATCAAGTTTTATTGATTGTGATTATCTAATAAACTGTGGGTTAAGTCCTTTTTCCTTTCCACAGTCGATATTGTGTCTGTATATCTTTGTGAGACGTCCGCACTAATTTATACACTTTAGTGCAGTTATGAGCAACCTTATTTCACAGCCAAAAAAGAATGTTGAATAATTCGCAAGATCGACATTATGTCTGTCTATCTCTGTGAGATGTCCGAACTCATTTATATTTCTTAATGCAGTAATGGGCAACCTTATTTCACAGCCAAAAAAGAATGTTGAATAATTCGTAAGATCGACAATATGTCTGTCTATCTTTGTGAGACGTCCGAACTTATTTATATATCTTAATGCAGTAATGGGCCACCTTATTTCACAGCCAAAACAGAAAGTTGAATAATCCGTAAGCTCGGCTAACAACCAAAAATAATTGTGAAAAGGAACTGAGTAATAAATTTTTAAATCAGAAGAATGTCAAAATTATTGTTGTTTCAATATCTAACATTAAATGTTTATATTTAAAAAAAATGTGGTGTCTTTTTTACCGATGCACCTGAAAACATGTTTGTAATTTATAATTTCAACTCCACCCCTCCACCATCACTGTGTGCTTTTTAAATTGAAAAATTAATGTTATACAAGTTATCTCAGATACATCAGGGTGAAATATGATTAGTTTATTTAGGTGTATTTTACTAAACTAAACAAACCTAATATATTATTTTACCTATTTTTAATGTGGAGTATATGGCCTCCTAATGGACGTATCTCAATATAAGTTTTACCAATGAGTCGTTAATTTCTTTATTTGAAAAAGGTAAGGAAAGCATTATACGACTAGTAATAATCTAATCGCTATTGTGACATTCCGTTTTTTGGATTAAATATACAGAGGGAAATTTAAACATAAAAAATGTAGACATCTCTCAAAATTAAACGACATTACCCCACGACAACAAACCAGACATTTAAGAAAATGTTAAACGTATACACTATGCTCTCATTTTACACGGTGGATTTGTTCCACGGAATACCGTGTAAAAATGTATGTCGTAATAAAACATAATGCTTGATAGGTTTCCTTGTACAAAAACCAATTCTAGATATCAAAAAGTAACATTAATTATTTATTGTATTTAAATTTTACTTTTTAAAATTTTTTAAAAATATTACACACTGTTGCTATTAGACAATATACCAGGAAACCTATGACCCGCGGCATTTGATAATTTTAAGTGACCATAAAATATAAAAGGTTTAATTAGGTTTATAAAGTGTAATTTATTTCACGAATATTCAATTTTTAAATAAAAAAAATGCAAATAGATGTCAGGAATCGATATCAAATATTGATATTGTTAGATTTTTTTTTATAAATTTGACATGATAGCAAATGACAACATTTTAATTTTTCTCATTCCAGTGATCCCGCAAAGCTGTCGATACAAAGGTTCCAGGTTCGAATGCGGTCTCAGTATATCGTGCGTCCTGGGAGGAGGACGTCCTATGGATCTCTGTTCAGGAGGCATGATCTGGGCGTGTTGTGTGGATAGGGAAGCTATAAGACCTGCTCCTCCAGCGCTACATAACGTCAGTAAGTACTCCAGGCTCCATTTCTGCAATGTAACAAAAATCAACTTTAATTATTATTGTCATATTCGTTAGAACGTTAGGCATCCAATCTAGGACCTTTTTGTTATCCGGGACTTCGGGATTGAAAATTTTTTTAGCTCTTCCAGAATTTCCAATTTCAAAAACACAGGAATTTACGGAATTTACGGAAAGACGACTCCGACTCCAAATCCGACTCCAGCTTTAAAATAATTAACGACTCTGACTCCGATTTTGTTTAAGTACACATCATTAACTTTCGCGGCTCGGAGACTAGAAAATTACTTCTCTGCCGATGGGGGTCGTTTAGGGACCCCAGTGGTTTCCTCATTATTGGCCTTATTCTTATGAATTTCAAAAAAAAAATAGTCTAAGGGCTTTAAAATATCTCTTTACATTTTTTTTATAAAAATCCGTGTTTTTTTAATAAATAATCATATTTTAAGTTGCGCGTAAAAAAGACGTCAACCCAGCACAAATATGAATTTGCAACTGACCCGTTTAGCCCAGATATCTTATGAACGATCGCTGATAAGCGGGCGCTTATCTCGTTATCGCATTATCGCGTATTTATATAAACTACAAAAGGTCCGAAAAACTATGATATAAGAATACCTAAATTATAAACATTGTATCACCCATATTAAAATAGATATTTAAGAAAATGTGAGTATTGGGGTCGCATTTCTTGAACTTAGAACCGGAAAAGCTAAATATATTTTTCAAAAAAAAATCGAACCGCTCATTTTTCACTACTCCGACTCCGACTCCACAGCCCTGGTGCTATCCCAATTCCGGGATTTCGAGATTATTACTTCATCAACCGAAGTATTGTACTGGCCAAAAAATTGCAGACCATGCAAACATGCTGTGTTAACATAATTACATAATAACTAACTGTCAATTTTAAAACTCTTTACGTCTGTATGAATATTTAATGCGAATTATACAATTAAACATTGTCTTGACAGTGCTCGAGCATTTCACCAATCGAAACGGAGTTTTGTGATTACCACACTACACATCTGACAAAGAAATATTTGGAGCGGAAATCATATTGTTAAAAAACATACGTCTAATTCTTCTTCCTCGTTTTGCAAGTCCACATTTGGCAATATAAAACCTACAATGATTATATAGAATATTGAGAAATTGCGTATTCATGATTAACTATAGTATTTGTTATACAACTATGCACATACGCATATATTTCTCCGCGAAGCATTTTTAACATAAGTCTTCTAACGTTTGAGAACCGTAGAAATTTTGCAGCCTGCAGAATTGTTTCAAGTCTCCATCATGGCTTATTGGTTCATATTAATACTATAGCCCAGGCATGGGCGACCTTTCCTAGGTCTGAGGCCAAATTATCATTCTGTCTCCGAGTCAAGGGCCGGACCAAATTATTGAACATAATAAAGTAATATTAAATTAAATAAAACACGTTGCTATTTCTTATATGGTGGTGATCATGAACTAGTAGAGTGGAGCCACTGCAAGCGCCCGTGTCATCTCCATTACTTAATCCCTCCGTGAAACTAATACTTTATTTCTCTAATACTTCGCCGAGATGAATCAGGGCCGGACAAAATAGCTCGGCGGGCCGGTGGTTGCCCATATATGCCATAGCCTGATAATAAGAAGTTAAAATCAAGTATCGTCAGAAATGTTCCCTCTAAGCTGCGCGCGCGTGCAGCCGCCTACTCATTCCGTGTTGACACACACTTCAAAAAAACTATCCAAATAATATATTTTAAAATTTGAGTAACCCTAATTGACCGAAATATATTACAAATTGAACATTTAGATAGTTCAATTAGAATTAAATTCATATATTTTATCAGAAATATAAATCGATCTAAACGAAGGATATAATATAAATATTAGTTGTATGGAAAGACGTAACAATCTAGAAATTTTTAACTATTTTTTAAAAATATGTTAGTAAATTTACTAGCAGCTGATTATTTGTTTCATTTTGCTTTTTTTATTAATTTGTGCTTGATTTTATTTTACGTAAAAAAATATAATGAGTTCTGTTATTTCAAATCTTTTATTTAATAATACAATTATTAGTAAAAACATATTTATAAATTATCAAATGACGATATATTTTTATCATGCAAATCAAAACGAAAAAAACGTTTAAATATATAATATATATGACAAATTATGCCGCGCATTTGTTGGATTGGCCCGCGCAGCCTTTGAATTTTCCATGCAGCTAACCTTTCGCATTGGTCGTCAGTTATGATTAATTAACTAGTTGTAATCATCCAGCTTCCCCAGTGGCAGATTAAGGCATTGAAAGGTCCCAGACGCAATACAATTTCGAAGCCCTGCTTTTCGGATAACTTAAAAGCATTGCGAAATTCCATGTATATAAAAAAATAAATATAGAAAACGTTTAAAAATTTGCGAACGCAAAAAGTACATGTTAATTTCGTGCAAATACATGAATTCACTGCTGGATTAATGTTTAAACAAAGAAATTCGCTGAAATTAAATATTAATTAACAATGTTGTTAAAAACGATTCAGAAGTTATTGAAAGCATTTCAATTTTTAATCAAGTTAATGAGCATTAATTGCTTAACCTTATATTTGATGGCATATTGCTTAATTGATCAATACAAAAATATAATATTTTTTCACTCTGATATCTGAAAATTTACACACAACATTTTAAACTCATATTTAGATTTTTGGATGTTTTCTCACTTATGAACTGAAATATTAATATATTCAAGTTATAGTTATAAAAAGACATACGTTGTTTAAGCACATTGCTATCATAAAATATAATGTTATATATTTTAAATCTGACAACTTTGATAATGTCCAGAATAAACATTTGAGTTTATTAGTCGCTTTGTAGTTCATGTGTTTGGTAAGGTATGTATATAACGATTTCATTTAATATAGTTTACATAATTCAATATCTACTCAATGATAGCAAAACTAGTAAGCTTACACTAGTTAGTTCAAAAACTGAGTGTATTTGGTTCGGTTTTTTACACGTTTTTTAATTGGAGGGCGACATGCGTGTTCGTAATACAATAATTATCGAAATATCATATTTTTATTTTCGTATTGGATAACACATTCGTGATCACTTGACTCGTGCTTAGAAGTATAATAGAACAAAAAATTAAAACCAATAATTTTACCAAAGACAATGTGACAATAAACAATTCATACTTAATGTGATTGTATAATAATTATTATATTATTCATGTATGTAACTTTAATTAGTTCTATAAGTTTAGATAATTCATATCGAATATACATTTAAACATTCTTTAACAATAGAAAGAGAAATTATTTAATTAATGAATTTGTATATCGACTATGGAAAGGAAAAAGTACGTAACCCGCACATATCAAATTTTACAGGAGGCGCAAAAAACGTGTTTTGATAATTTTGGTTCAAATGTAAATTATGAATTATACACAACCTGGAAGTGTACGGAGATTTCTAAACTGGTGTTTAATTGATATAATCTAATATTAATTAAAGAAACTGTCTAGGAAAAACCTTTATTTCAGTTTTTTTTCTTGGTTTTAATTTTTTACGTGGTCACCTTGATAAATAATACCACAATTATGCCTATATTTAAAAGGTTAGAACACTACGCGAAAACGCGATTACGGGACTCGAGACATGGCTAGCTTATAACATAAAAACACGGCACCGGTACGCAACGTGTAATGTAGGGCTTCCAAACCGGTTTAAACCGAAACCGGTTAACCGGTTTATCGCATATTTTGAAAAAAACCGAAAACCGGTTTATTTCACGCGGTTAACCGCGTTTTATCAACAATACTCTTTTCTTATTTTTCATTTTATTTTTCAAAAAGAAAAATCTTTTACAATGAATATACTGCGTAGAAGCGGAAACCATTTACATAACACAAGAAACATGCATATGAATTTTATAAAAAAATCTAATTATTTCTCAAAGTTGTCCATGTTGTGAACAGATATGACTTTTTCAAATAGTTTAATATTTTTTTCGTAATTATTGACAACTATTTATCAAAAGACGTAATGATTCTTACATGCACGTCACTCAATAACCTTTATTGTAAATTTGACAAATCATATAAATCTTGAAAAAACTATTAATAAGGATACTATATATAACTATGTACCACTTTAAAACGTATACAATTTAATTAATGAGTAATAATATACATCTCCTTACCCACTGTTATTTTTTTGTGTGCTTGTTAGTAGATATATTCTTCCTTTGCATGATTATTGCATTATAATTATTCTAAGTTTACTTGATTTTGTCTTTAAATCAACAATGCAAAAGATCGCTGCTTTAAATATGATGTTTTAAATTATTGTACGAACCTTTTTTTCTGCATCATAATGCAATATGTGAAAACTAATACACAAGAGTTAATTGTAAAGTTTTACCTAACGGGGGGTCAAAATTATTCCAAGAACTTTGTCCCATGTCACTTTTACTGTATTGTTCAATTATATGGTTGGTTTTTGTCAATTTCAAACGTTTCCGTTTGCAAAACGTTCACAAAAGATGCAGTAGTATTTTATAGGTACTCATCCTTTCTCAGTTGTCATTAAATTAATACCAGATGTGGCTAGAATTTTACAGTCTCACAAGGTCGAGGAAGTAAGTTAAATAATCAACAATAGAACGGACAAACCTAGTGGATGTTTTATGACCCAGTAGAGTTTAATCCCAATATATTTACTTAAGTATTTTTTAATGCGGAAAAAATGTTTCTTTTTAATAAAAAAATATGAGATTATTGATAGTTTCTCAGTAATATACAAATTGCTTATACGCAGCGATTATGAGGTTATAGAAAATTAAGAAGTCATTGATATTTTTCAGGTAAATAGCACAATATATATCTTAACTAGAACAATATAAAAAATATATTCAAATACAGCTTTGCTTGGTGCCTATTTTTGATTGATACAATTTTTGAATTCAAATTTGTAGTTTTGTGAAATATAACATTTTCGATGCATTGTTTTTTTACGAATTATTTTCTTGAGCAATAGATAAACAAACACACTGTGAACTATGATTTTTTGAATATAATATTATGTAAGTAATTTTGAACGTGATACGTAAATGAAAATTTTAGTATCGTATAATACCTATATGTATAAATAAATAATTGTTCAGAAAATAACATATACCCAATAAATAATTGATGTTATCATAAAATATAATTATTATTGTGCTTGTTATCCTCAATTATAATTTAAGTATTATGGTCTTATCATGATGAACATGATAACGCCGAGTCCACGGGCGAGTGGTCAACGTCGTTTCTTTGGGTTGCGGACCAAACGAGCTCGAGTCCCAGTACAGACGGATTTTTGCAATCAGTTCATAGATTTCTTTTCTATGGCATGGATGTCTGTGATGCCTAATATTCTATTCCACTATCCCTTAAATTACTATGATTTAGTGAGAATGATCAGCCACACATGTTCTAGCCATAACTTTCAATCTCTTCTCTCTTCGAAAAAAGAGGGAGTTGAGCAACTGAGTAACAAGCAGTTCTCGTTAAAAAATAATTGTTTGAGTCTATATGCTTCAAAGTGGGAGTGGAGACATATAAGCTAATATTATTCTATTCAACTATATTTTTGTCTAAGCATTGGATGTCCTATCTAGTCGATATGCTTAAAAAAATAAATGCATTTATTTGAAGATCTTTCTTTTGATGAGTTTTATTATCAAGTTCTATTTTTTTATTTGACATATTTTATCATAAAATATTTTTCCAGATTTGATTGTCATTGTTGTATATATATATGCAGGGCTTTTTTTTACCCTAAAACGCGGCGGAACGGCGTTCCGGCACCTTTTTTTCTCGAAATTTTAATAAATGTTTAATTTAATTTAATTTTTTCTATTTTAAAATATGTATATTTTGTTTTATTTTCTATGCATTATATGAAAAGCCGTCATTAATTCTATCAAAATGATATTCGAATATATAATAAATAATACTCGAAAAAAGTGCGTTCCGGCACCTTTTTTTTCAAAAAAAAGCACATAATATATGTATAAATAAAATGCCTTCTGTGTTCCATCTACATATAAGATAAATATCGATTTTTCATTATAATTGGAGCATTTATGACAAATATTTTTTAAAAAATCCAGAATTTTTTTTTTTGCATACCTACCTAATGAAAATACGTTATATTTCGGTTTAAACCGGTTAACCGGTTTTATTGCCAGAAATAAACCGAAAACCGGTTAGTTGGAAAGTCCGGTTAATTGGAAGCCCTAGTGTAAAGTTACACTCGGTCCTCGTATTTTTTTTACTTCACAAATATGAATAAATAAATCAATCATCCTTCATCACTACAATCTAATATTTCGACTCAGTTTCAAGATCGGTTGTATGCTTTCATCACCGGAAAACTCTTCAATATTTTAATATTTAACCTTTAAAAACCCCGCTGTTAACGATTGCCTTCTTTAAACGGGTAAATATTTATGTATTTATTGGTAATGAGCCAAGTGCTGTAACTCGCTTTTATATTTTATGTTTCTTTTCATCATATCGACTGTGGAAAGAAAAAATAACGTAACCCACACATAGCAAATTTTACAGGAGGCGATAAAAACGTGTTTTGATGATTTTGTGACATATTCAAATTATGTATTATACACAACCCTGAAGTGCACAGAGACTTTTAAGCAGATGTTTAATTGACATAATCTTATATCAATTAAAGAAATTATCTAGGAAAAACATTTTTTTCAGTCTTTTTCATGGTTTCAATTTTCACAAACTCACCTATTTTCAAACTTAAAAGAAAAAAATAAATACTTATTCGGCATTTGCAGCTTACATCCTTTCGATAGAACGTGTATCAAGTTCGATACATACAAAGCTGTTTTGAAAAAACTGTGGGTCCTTTTTCCTTTCCACAGTCGATATGATCTTTTGCTATTAAAAAAATGTTGGACTGATCTAGAAAGATGTTCAATTTATATACGTAATATTTTTATTATAAATCGTGTATTTCAAGATTATATCACAATTCTTTATCCGTGCAAAACCCTAGAGAAACTCCATCTATGAATTGAATTTTAAACTATAAACAATTGTAAAATTTCTGATAACACCTATTAAATAATTCTTGGTCTGTGAACATTTTTTGAAGATATTCTGTCCATTACCGTGCTCAGCGTGAAGCATATTATCATTAATGTAGAAATATAATATTGATTTTTTCTACAAGAGTTGCTTGTTATTCAGTTGCTCAACGTTTCAGTTTGAATACGATATGATTTGAAAAGTGCCTTACATTTTAAGTATTAATTGTCTATTCGATTTTTATTTATTTTTTAAATTATGTTCGCTCATAATGCAGAGCAAATAGACTCCTCATATTCATAAAGGAGCTTATCTAAAGATTAGTATTTTTCTACAAGAACCGCTTGTTACCCTTTTTTTCGAAGAGAATAGTTTTCCACTGTGGTCTAATAGTTAAAAGCTTGGCTTAACCAATCAGGCCGATCTGTGCTCAATTCCTGGTAAGGAAAATGACAAATTTAGATATTTATCAATTTAAATTTGAATTCTAAGAAGTAGGTGTTTGTGGTGTCAATTATCCACAAGTTAATCTCGAATGTCTGTAGTGCCTAATATTTTTTTTATATAATATTAAAAAAATAATGATAGATAGAAGAATGGTACTAGTCGTTAGTTAAATGCTCACGAATCCAATGTGTTGGAGGAAGTTTAAGAGATATCACAAACATCTTTACATTCGAACAGATATCCATAAATCGGTTAAAAAATCAATTTACTGGACTGGGAATTGAGCAACATTTTCATCGTGAGAGCAGCCAACTACTTTGATAGGTTGGCCATGGACCCAGAAAGTAAAATTACTCTATATTTGTCAACTAATAACAAAAATAATTGTTTAAATTTTTTAATACGTAATTCGTAGTTGTTTCTAGATTGAAGAGAAGATGTTTGACAGTAGAGCTGTCAACATATAACATATTACAAATATGTTGCAATATCCTCAGCATTTAAAAATAAACATATTGCATGTTGTTATTAAATGTAGTTATTAAATAAAGATTGTCTTCATTTTGACAGAAGTAATTAAACAGAGATATCAAATGTGAAGATTGGAGAGGGCAGTGGCGGACGAAGGACTACAATATTATTACTAAAAACAATTCTCGGTGTTCTGGGGAAGGAGTGAATTATTTATCACTCCTATGCAATTATATTAATACTTAAACAAGCAATCGATTGATACTTAATAAACTTATATTATGTAACAATATGTAATTTTCCGTAAACTTATCAATGTAAATGACTAAAAATGTAATACTATGTATACTGAAGCAGTCGTAGATAATATATAAGTCTGAAATTGCATTTATATACTAATTTGACCAGAGAATATTGTTTTCTCTTAAATTAACAAAATGCTCGCCGGCAATTTAATAAGGGGCTTGCGCGAGCCCCTCCGACCCCACCCCTGTGAGACTTGAACCCGTGAAATCTGTCACGGAAGCTAACGTGTATCAAGTTACAACTACAGTGTACGGAATCACAATGTATACTACTGTGTAGTATACATTGTGATTATCTAAAAAAAGCTGTGGGTTACGTCCTTTTTCCTTTCCACAGTCGATTTGTTTATTTAAAAACATTTACCCACTTTTCCTGGTGGGACATAGCTTTTACGCCAAATTCACTTTCCTAGTTTGTTTTTTTATTATTAATTATTACGATTCCATCGCTCTCCTTGTGAGACAGGGTCGGTTTCACATTGCACGCATCGTCGGGTGCGCACAATGGCCGTGACTAGTAGCTGCGGGTACTTCGTACACCTGCTTCACAAACGTTCGACTCGGCGCCAAGAAGAAAGTTTTTTATTATTCATTATATATGACTGTGTTTTCATAATTATGTATTCCTCATCATTTGACGTGTTTCGCAAATGTTTTCTTTCGCATAAACATATCGACTGTGGAAAGGAAAAAGGACGTAACCCACAGCTTTTTTTAGATAATCACAATGTATACAACTTGATACACGTTCTATCAAAAGGATGCAAGCTGCACACGCCGAATTAGTATCTAAATTTAACGTTTAAGTCTGAAAAAAGTTGGGCCTGTCAAAATTGCAAACAGTAAAATAAACAATATAGATAGACAATAGATAATATAAAAAAAGGTTATTCTTAAACAATTTATTAAATTAATATTAGATTATGTCAATTAAATACCAGTTTACAAGTCTTCGTGCACTCTAAGTTTGTGTATATTGCATAATTTGTATATGGCCCAAAATCATCATAAAATATTTCAGAATAATAATCAGAATGCAAATTAAATATTATAAGTATGAAGACGTTTTGCTTTTATTATGTTTCTACAAAATATCTGATTTCTTCTATATCGACTTTGGAAAGGAAAAAGGACGTAACCCACACATATCAAATTTTACAGGAGGCGCAAAAAACGTGTTTTGATGATTTTGAGAGATATGCAAGTTTAGAATTTTACACAACCTTGAAGTGCACGGAGACCTATAAACTGGTGTTAAATTGACATAATCTAATATTAATTAAAGAAATTGTCTAGGAAAAACCTTTATTTTAGTCTTTTTTCTTAGTTTTAATTTTTTACAAGGTCTTCTTTTTCAAACTTAAATGCCAAATTAAGATATTAATTAATTCGGCATTTGCAGCTTGCATCCTTTTCATAAAAGTGTATCAAGGTTGATTGATACATTGTGATTATCGAAAAAAAGCTGTTTTAAAAAAACTGTGGGTCACGTCTTTTTTCCTTTCCACAGTAGATATGTAAATGAATTAAATTATTACATGGATCCAAAACTTTAATATATAAAAGCTTATACATAATGTTGATGAAAGTAATATAGCGCTGACATCTGCTGGAATGAAATTTAAGCTGTTGTTATAGCAAGCAAGGACGCAAACCATTTTTGTTTATTGAACTCACCGCCAGAGGACTTATTTTTTATAAAAAATAAAATATTTTACAAGAAAAATCTTTAAAAATATATATATATGTACACATGTTTATGAGTTAAAATTTTCATATTACAGGTGACCTAATACATCTAGTTGGCCATTTCCCTAGCAACGATTTTAACACATACGACTCAAAGCCTATTGCAAACAAACCTCTCACAATATACGACGAACCTACTATCATATATCACAACCCACAGGAATACGAACGCCCAAAGCCCGTGTATGAAAACACAGACAACGGCAATAACTACAATCGCCCAAAACCGGGAAATAACTTTAATAGGCCCAAGCCGGTTTTTGGGCGTCCGCCAAAACCAGATTACAACTGGGCCAAGCCTGACAGTCAGGATAGTTACAATCAAAATAGTTACTTCCACGTAAAGCCTTCATACAGTAGCAGTCACCACGAAACAACTACAAATCAAATACCACAACCGGACGACTATTACACACCTGATAATTTTCAAAATGTCCCCCTCACCAATCACAAACCTCAAGATGGAGGCATTGTGATATCTGGAGGAAACGGATTTTACGAAAATGGCGACGATCCAAGCTTCAGGGGTAAATTGTGCAGAATCAAATATTATTTGGTGGTTTTTTATTTATTAAATTGTGCACAGTTTTTTAATATCATAATTAAATTACACTCAATCAATACAGTTTTTCTTTCAAATTCTCACATTGGTTCACATCGCATTTTTAATATTTTATATAATTTAATAAATAATATATTTATTATATTCACTAAGGATATAGGTCTATTCATATTTTCCATGCTCGCTCTTAATGTAGAGCATATGATCTTTTTGACGAGAACTTATTGTTACTCAGTTTCTCAATGTCCCCTTTTCAAAGCGTAGCATATAGGTCTATTCATATTTTAAAATATAAAGCAAAAAAATATACGCCTTATTCAAAGGGTGAAATGAGATGTTGCCAACATTCATGTAAGCTGAATTTTGTACATAATAAAAAAACAATTTTTAAATTTTAAATAGTATGATTGTTTCACTAAAGCGAATTGAATTCGGTTGATTACATTAATATTTAGAATAATATCAAACAAAAATATTTCTAACTGTTATTGAAAATTCTAAATATTGCAATTTTATTTTTTTTACTTGAAGCCCAATAAAATTTTCAACCCAAATAGTTTACATATATCCTGTTGAGTGTTTTGTGATAATTTTGAGAAACTTCATATACATATTGTAATTTATTTCAAAAAAATTAAGAATAAGCCCTTCTACACACTGTGCACAAATACTAGATAAAAATCCTGCACTCTTTACACTGAGCTTCAGACTTCTTGCATTTTCCAAAATACCATAACAACACATTTTAAACATCCTGTACTAACTCAAATACATTGCCAATCAAAACTAACCTACAATAAAAATGCTGTTTGACTCTTTTATAAATGATTACATCATCGTTGGTCATCTAGTAGAATATTATCTACCTAAGAAAGTTTAAAATGTACATTTGTATTTATGGATATGTATAAATAAATATAAGTGGTTCCCAAACTGTTGGCGCTAAAGGGAATGGTATAATCAAGCATAACTAAAGAGTGTTTTTTCAATAGAGTGGAATAAATTTATTTGAATTTAAATAGGATAAAATACAACAATTTTATTGGGTTAAAATTATGTTATGTGCGAGTTTATACGTTGACAGGTAGAACAGTGACATCTATTAAATGATTTTTGAAATGCAATTGTGTAAGTGATAATAAGATATAAATGAGTCATCTGGTATCAAATTATGAATTAATTTGTTGAAAATAGAACGTAACTGGTAAACCTGTCATATACTTAAAGTTGAATGGAGTAATTAATTAAATACTTTTGATAATTCTATAATAGTTTTAGCGATTTTTTTAAATAATATACTAGGTACGAACGTTAAATAAAAACAATAAATATTTTTTGCTATTGACAGATGTCACTGTTTATATTCTGAACATTTTCAATCGTCTTTATGAATAAAGTTGAATTTATTGCCATCTATCAATAAATCGGAAAGTTTTTTTATACCGTCTAAAAATCTGCGAAAATTGAGGGAATATATTTAAGACAATTTTTCTTTGTTAATTTTTAAGATTAATATTAAATGAAATTATATCGTCTATCTGTATGCTTGTCAGATAAAAAAAACTTAAAAAATAAAGATTTTTTCAACAACTTCATTTGCATCATTATATCTGTAAGAAACATATTTTTCTTCAGCATAGTTGATAGACAATGTTTTTTTACCTCAATTAGTAATTTAAATAGGGAACAAATTAAATGGTCAGAATTTAAATCAATTTTTGGTCAGAATAAAAATATTAAACGGTCAGAATATTCAATAACCATTTTGGTTAGGTTAAGTTAAGTTTTTTTTAATTCTATTTAAATTATGACTATTTACACTGACCGATACAGTGGCAGATTAAGCACTTTGGCGGCCCCAGGCGCAATAAATTTTGGAAGCTCTGTTTTTCGAATAACACAAAAGTGCTAAAAACTCTATGTAGAATAATAATAAATATTGAAAACAGAAATTAAAATATAAGGGTTTATATGATATATGCTATTTTTGAGGCCCTTAAGATTTGGAGGCCCCAAGCGCGCGCTTCTTGCGCTTATGGGGTAATCCGCCACCGGACCGATATATTATGACCATTTAATATAAATTATCACAAATGTAATATAATTTCTGACCGGAAAAATACGAGCCATGTAAATGTCAGCGTCAGTTTCATTATGCGATCTATTTTTTTTATGTTATGTCTATGTTTGTCTTTAAATAATATTATCATCTCCTTTTCCAGGCTGTGGAGAGCTCTACACGAGGTCGAATCGTATCGTCGGAGGACATTCGACGGCGTTTGGGTCACATCCTTGGCAGGCGGCCCTGATCAAGAGTGGCTTCCTCAGCAAGAAGTTATCATGTGGAGGTGCCTTGCTGTCAGACAGATGGGTTGTCACGGCAGCTCATTGTGTGGCAACGTAAGCTCAAAATATACATACATTATTTAATCATTTTCTTACATAATGTAGAATATTTTGGGTTTACTTATAAAATTCTAATAGCATCTTATCAGAAGAACTAGTCGTTTCAATATTTTTAAGCTATTCCTCTTTTATGGTACGGATTGGTAGAAGAGAATACGTAAAAAAAAACCTCAAACATCTATTTTTATGGAAACAAATGTCTTAATCAATAAAACAGTTTTAATAAATCAGTTTTCGAGTGCAGTGGTGGATTACTCCATAAGCGCAAGAGGCGCGCGCTTGGGGCCTCAAAATTTTGGGGGCCTCAATGATAGCATATCGACTGTGGAAAGGAAAAAGAACGTAACCCACACATACCAAATTTTACAGGAGGCGCTAAAACGTGTTTTGATGATTTTGTGTTTAGAAGTCTCCGTGCACTTCAATGTTGTGCATAATTCATAATTTGCATATGGCCCAAAATCATCAAAACACGTTTTTTGTGTGGGTTACGTCCTTTTTCCTTTCCACAGTCGATAAGTTAAGATAAGAATTGTTTGAAGTTAATACTATGCTCAACATTGAGAGCGGGTGCGGTTACAAAAGTAATACATGTCAGCAATTCAGGGTAGCCTCGTTACTATAGGCTGTACATTTTTCATTTGGCATAATATGTGTACATAAATTTTGCAATAATCAGTATTTAAACAAATAATATCGGCTTATGTCAATATAATATTGCTCTAAATTTCAGAACGCCAAACTCAAACCTTCGAGTGAGATTGGGTGAATGGGACGTACGAGCTCAGGGCGAGAGACTTCCACACGAAGAGTTTTCCGTCGAGAGGAAGGAAGTCCATCCGTCGTACAGCCCTTCAGACTTCAGGAACGATGTGGCTCTGGTCAAGTTGGAAAGGGCGGTGGAGTTTAAGCAGCACATACTTCCGGTAAACCATTTTTAAATTACTAACCATTTTTCCATAACCAAGAATCAAGGAATTTCCAAAATGGAAAGATGCTAATCTTATTTTAGCTTTTCCCAGGATTTTCCCGTGACACCCCAAAACTGTGCTGTGGCTCTCTTAAAATTATGTTTTTTCTGTGGCTTCCTTGGAACATGCTGTGGCTCCCAGACGCGCCGCTTGGCCCCTGGTTGAGGAACCGTGCTTTTAGTCATGCATAATATTCTAATGCACCCAACTAATTTGTCCTAAAATACTACATGGCTCACTCTTCCCCTCTTAGGAGCTGTTCTATATTCACCAAACGAAAGTTTAATAATATTTTGTCCCATCTATGGTTGATTTAGAATAAATCTTTTAATTTACAATTGTTTGTTTTCAGGTTTGTTTGCCTTCTAAGCAAATGAAACTGTCAGGGAAAATGGCAACTGTGGCTGGGTGGGGCAGAACGAGACACGGACAAAGCACCGTGCCAGCTGTGCTTCAAGTAAGTCAATACGAGTCTCTTCCCCCAAGAATGGATTATTTTTATTAAAAGGCTTAGAGCAATGATTTTTGACCGGTGCACCGTGAGCTTATTGCAAGTGCAACGTAGAAAAAATGGTGAAAGATTAAAAATCCGCAAAATGTTTAAATCTGATAAAATGCTTCGCGAAATTATGAAACCTGACGAATCGATTTTGCCTAAGCCTAATCAATCACACGTGTTACCTCATGTCGAATGACTTCGAATGAAATCTGCAAAAGCCGACAAGCTCAAGTTTCTCATTGATTTTCACATAAAATAATCTCCATTTTACTAAAAAAACCACTGGTTCCTCTCATGAAGGCCTAAATTGGTTTGCATGGGGGCCCCAAATTTCTAGTTACGCCACTGATTTTATTGTATTTAACGGCAAAAAAACTGTGGATAGATTTGCTTTCATATTAATTTTGTTTTGAAAAAATATCGTGCCAATATATAATATAATGTAAATAAAAAATAAATAGTTTATAATAAAATAGACAATAATTGAATACATTTTGTATGGTTCTCCCCAGTCACTCTAAACCAGTGGTTCTCAACCACTCTAAACCAGTGATCGAATCCACGCCTGATTGCTAGAACAAGCTCTAACCAACTAGATCAGGGATGCCGAACAAGAGACCCGTGAGTCACGCAGTGACCCGCGTGAGAAAATTATCTAACTCGCTTGAACTTTTAAAAATTATTGTTTTTATTTAAAGCCTTAATTATTCAATTTATGTGACCCGCGACATGATTTTTTAAAAAAAAATTAAATCAAATTTGACCCACTTGCGAAAAAGGTTCGCCATTCCTGAACTAGATCACAGCGAACGACAGAATGTGACATATTATGTATGTTGAACATAAATAAAAAATAGCATATAATTAACGATAGTACACTAACATCTTGTTTTAACACGGTGCATATTTTTATACAACATTTATTATAAAAAATATATTGATTTTAGGAAGTGGATGTGGAAGTGATACCAAACGAAAGGTGTCAGCGCTGGTTCAGGGCTGCTGGAAGACGAGAGACGATCCACGATGTCTTCTTGTGTGCTGGCTACAAAGAGGTACATTCATTAATTCTTTATTTAAATAAAAAATAACACATTTAATCTCAAAGTAATTTGTTGTTTTCTGGGAAACGTTTCTTATAACAAGAAATTCAACAATACAAGACAGTAATAAAAAACAAAAGGCTTAATTGGATCCTAACACATTACATGTGTCAGACATTTAAGCAATGAAAACGATTCAAATAAACCATGTTTTTTTCTTTAAAATAAAATCAAAATGTTCTTTGATAGTTATTAAATGCATTTATGGAATATTTTTACATAATTAATAATGGGAACAAATTAAATCAATTATTGGTCAAAATTCAAATAAACTTTTGATCTGAATAAAATTCAATTTTTGGTCTGAATAAAAATATTATAAGGTCAGATGTTTGTTTATAAACATTTTTGTTAGGCTAGGTTAGGTTTTTTTTCAATTTAATTTAAATAATGACTATTTTATATATGTATATGTTGCCTGCGGTGACCCAGTTGGTTAGAGCTTGCTCTACCGATCACGCAGGTCTGGGTTTGATTCCCGGTAAGATCACAGTGAATTTGAGAATTATTCAATTCAAAGTTGTGATCGAAGACTGGGTGTTTGTGACGTCAATTCACATCATTTCCTCTCCTCCCATCCACCTGATCCTTAAATAACTGGGTGTAGCAATACCGATTAGCCAACTACTAGTCCTGCTCTAGCCTTATCCTTCTTTCCCTAATACTCACATTGAAAAAAGTGAGATTGAGCGACTGAGTAACAAACAGTTCTCGCAGAAAAAACTTCTGTTGAGATACCTCCATTAAGGATTATTTATTCTGCCCTCTATACACTGACCAATATATTATGACCATTTAATATAAATTCCGACCAATGTAATATAAATTCATATCAATGTGATAAAAATAATGACCGAAACTGTATTAAAATTCAGACCGAAAAAATACGAGCCATAAACAATCATAAAATATTTCCAGGGCGGCCGTGACTCGTGCCAAGGCGATTCAGGAGGTCCACTCACCATGAAGGTGGAAGGAAGAAGCACGCTGATCGGTCTGGTCTCCTGGGGAATCGGCTGCGGGCGTGAGCATCTTCCAGGGGTCTACACCAACATCCAGAAGTTCGTGCCGTGGATCGACAAAGTGATGAACTGAACAATTCATGCATACTAGATTAAATGACAATTTTTATATTACCAAGTGACGGTGCTAGATGAAATTAGTGTTTTTGTTATTTTTAGTCAATTATCGTTATAGTGATATAAATTATGAATTATTTTTATGGTTAATAAAATAAAATAGACAATAATTAGATTGATATTGTTATGGCATCAAACCTTTTGAATAAATCGAGTTTGAATGATTATGTTTTAGTGACATACAATAATTGAGTTGAGTTAAGCAAAAGGGAACCAACAGCATATTTGCAAAATGGAGATATTGAGCTATAAATTCTGTACATGTTTTTAGATACTTTATGTTAATCTTTTGAATTTACACGATTTTGTTTAAATTTTATCCAGGGGTGGGCTGGAGGGGGCTTAGTGGGGCTCGAACAAGCTCCTTGTTGAATTTTACTAAGGCCGGCGAGCCCTTTGTTAAGCTAAAAGAAAACAATGTTCTCAGATCAAATACGTATATGACTGAAATTTCTAATTTATATATTATCTACGACAGCTTCTTTAGCAATTTACATCAATAATTTTACGGTAAATTGCATATTGTTACATATTATAAGTGTATTACGTAACAATCGATTGCTTATTTAAGTATTGCATATTTGCATAGGAGCAATTAGAAAAGTCACTCCTTCCTCAAAACACTGAGAATTGCTTAAGGGATTGAGCGAGCTCTTTGTAAACATATTAGCAGCCCACCGCTGATTGTATCCATTCTTACATCGCCTATTAATTGGGTATAACGAAAACATTGCACTCGGGTCCTTTTTCATAGAGAGTTCGCCTGCTAGGCCTAGTTTCAGATTGATCGATTTATCGATTTATCAAATTAAACTATGTAGTTGTTTTCTTTTTGCATAACTTTACTCAAATACTAAACAATATTTTGTTCAAATATCATAATAATAAAAACGGTTGAGAAGTAAATCAATGTAAATTTTGAAAATACTCAATAACAAAAGTATTTTAAAAATATGTATAACTTTAATTATTTCGTGTATTACAAATATCAAAAGAACTCAAATACAACTTTATCGATTATTTTTTTGCCATAAAGGGACGATGTTATATTACAGTAATTCGGAGGCTTTGAGTGATAAGGGCGAAACTACAAAACAATGTTTTTAGCAAAAACAGTGTCGAAATAATTTTGTATTGAAGACATGTTAACATTATAGTTTTTTTTTTCACCATGTCCGCTCCCAATGTGGAGCATATGGACTCCTAATAGAGTTTATCTCAGTGTTTCAGTGTTTCTACGAGAACTGCTTGTCACTCAGTTTCTCAACCTCTCTTTTTCCAAAGAGAGTAGGAATAGAAGGATAGGGCTAGGACAGGATTAGTGGTTAGCTAATCGCTCTCTATACACCCCGTTCATAGGATAGGATGGGTGGGAGGGGGAATTCAAGACATCACATCAAACATAAATTCATAAATTGATTGAAAAATCAATTTATAAAAACTGTCCGTACTGGGATTCAAACCCGTGACCTCTGTAGCCGAAGCCAATGACGTTGACCACTCGACCACACAGGCGGCTGTTATTTATAAATATAGTTATTTAACGAAAAAAAATACAACTGTGAGACTAAAAATTCGTCTATATAATAATGTTGTATATATTTATAATACTAAATATAATTAATAGTAGATGAATGAAGATAGAAAAGATAAACTAATATTTTTTTGTAGTTTCACTATTTTTCTATTCACCTCCGAATTATGAATAAAATTGTTCAACGATAAAATGGGATATTACTAAAGAATTGTTATCAATTGTATGCAATGTTTGTATGTTTTTTAAGAGTAAAAGAAAATTTGTCGCCTTTGATTCACTGCCAGCAATTATTTGCTAGCATCTTACATCGCGTTGATTGATCATATAAACAATGTTCAGCCTAAAAATGATCGCTAACACAGTTTATCGCCAGGCAATAAATAAATATAATGTATATACATGAATTAGTCGTTTAAGCTAATCTAAGTTTATCTATTGTACATATTGTATTATTTAATACTTGCTTATTGTTTAAATAATGGATTTTTACTATGTTTGTGATATGTGAAACTTTTCAAATACATAATCTACCTATTAAATAATATATTTACATACACATGGTTTTTTATTTAAGTACAATTCCCTCATACCTAGTAGATAAAATTCCAAAAAATGCTAACCATAGCTTAAAACATAAACTTTTCATTATTTGACTAAGCACATCATAATGATTTTAGACGGTAAATTATGTTAGCGATCATTTGTAGGCTGTAAATTGTTTAAGCGATTAATTGACGCAGCGATAACCTGTAAGCGATAAATTGCTGGTGGTGAATTGCGAGCGATTTACAAATGTACAATATAGCGAATTTTAAAAAGAAATTTATTGCGAAATTCGAGGGATTTTACAATAGAAAAATGACGAGGTGTCAGTTAACCGCTAGTCTTGTCCTAGCCTAAATTATTCTATCCCGGCTCTTTTCGATAAAGAAAAACTTAGTAACTGAATAACAAGCAGTTCTCGTGGTAAGCATTTGTTGAGATACCTTTATTATAAGGCTATATACTCTAAGGCTATGATTTCGGTTCGAAAGGATGTGTGTTTGTGATGTTCCTCCCACCATTTCCGATCCTTTGAAACCTGGGCGTAGTGAGAGCGATTAGTTAACTACTAGTCATGTCCTAGCCTTATCCTTATATATCTACTACTCTCTTTGAAAAAAAAGAGAGGTTGAGTTACAAACTGTTCTCGTAGAAAAACTCCTGCTGAGATACCTCCATTAGGAGGCCATATGTTCCACATTAGAAGCGCTGAACTTGGATTAAAAAATCTATATTTTGACCTTATTATGATGGATATATATATAATCTTAAAAAATAAATTAAAAACAAAAAATAATCTAAAATTGTTATAATTTATTTATTACTGTTAATACTTTTCCATTAAAATTGCAGCACTTTTAGATATAGCAAAAAAAAGATAAGCCAAATTGAGACATTGACTAAAATGAAATTCACATCACGAATTTAATTAATTTAAATTCTAACTATGTATCTAATATTGCAAAAAATAGTTTCCTTTGAGTGACGCATCGTTGTCCATTGATATGGACGTAATTATATTTATGATTATAAGAATAATAAACTGTCTTTATCAGTCAGTATCAAAATTAAAATAAACTTTAATTAAAAATGTATAATATTTTAATACATACATTTGTGATGTTAATCTTATATATAAAAATGTTTGTTTGTTCCTACTTTATGCGTTGCTCACACCGCTCATCCGTTCGCAATAAAACTTTGACAAACTTTTTGATTGCATTTCTGGGAAGATTATAGGCAAAAAAAATTGAGTATATAGTAGGTCTAATATATGAAAATCAATGTTTTATTGTCTGCTTTACAATTCATTTTGACAACGTATGCTTGCACTTGCGTGAATGTTATAGTACAATTAACTTACAGTAGGTGGCGCGTTTTTCATACCATAGACAATCGGTAGCAAACGTCAAACTTCAAACAGACAAAAAAATAAAATATGTTCTTTAATGAAAACAATTAAAACACTTTCTTTCTTTGAGTGGCATTGCAACGAAAAAATGATTATGTAATTTTGTATTTCAATAAATAGATTAATGAAGACTTACATTAACAAAAAATATTGGTCCCCTACTCGCTATTATTTTATAATTGTATATACAGAAAATTATGTATTTTTTTTATCAGACCAATAAATAAATAAACGCACTGGATAATGAATTTGAATATTTTTTATTTTTAAATTCTTTTTTAAATATTTTAAATTTAAATACTAAGTAACATCGATACGATATTCAAATAGCCCTCATTAAACACCTGTTTTGCTATCTCTTTCTGTCATTTTTTATCCTCTGCGATTCGATTGCATAGCGGTATAAGAGTGACAAAGAAAGTTGTACACATTCTTAATTTCAGTTTGGTGGGTTGGAAAAGGACACACATACGAAAGGTAACTCAACGTAGCGGATTTCGTGCGAGAGAGATGGCGTGATCAATTTCAGTGATAATTAACTGTGGACTCTTTTACAAAGAAGAAAGATACGAATTTACGAAAAATATTTTTATATTCTGAATTTATATACAATCACAGTTGTCGAGTGATGACTTCATATGTTTTTTTGTTATCTCGTTGTCAAGGTTCCTGGAATAAATATTTTGATGAATGTATTGATTTTTTAAATGGACTTAACTTTAACGATTATCGTCTTGCTTTACCTTAATCTTTCTGACATACAATTTCATTCGGTAATATTCTTATCATAATAAAATAAAGCTAATATTTATAGTTTGTAAAGTTTGTGGTGTAGCGGTCAACGTCCTTAGCTTCAGTGGTGATGAAATTCATGGGCTCGAGTCCTTGTTTAAACAGCACTTTTTCAATCGATTTCTGTTCAAAACAAATGAGTGTTTGTGATGTCTAAGAAATCCCTACAACTCTTCCAACCTTAAAGTAACCAGGCGTAGAAAGAGCAATTCACTAACCAAAAGTTCTTTTTTACTTCAATCCTTCTTTCCCTACTACTCTCTTGGAAAAAAGAAAGGTTGAGCAACTAAGTATTAAAAAGTTATCATTGAAAACTGTTCTGTTGAGATACCTCTGTTAAGGGGATATATGCTCCATATTGAGAAAGGGCATTGAATAAAAAATATATATATAGAAGTCGACATGTTGTTTTTGTTAATATTTTTTATTTTGGTAATCATTTTATTGTATTGCCGCCTGTGTGGTCGAGTGGTTAACGTCGTTGGCTACCGCTACGAAGGTCACGGGCTCAAATTCCAGTACGGACAGTTTTATAAATTGATTTTTCAATCGATTTTTTGAATTTCTGTTCAAAGGCATGGGTGTATGTGATGTTTTGAATTCCCCCCTCCCACCCATTCTATTCTATGAACGGGGCGTATCGAGAGCGATTAGCTAACCACTAGTCCTGTCCTAGCCCTATCCTTATATTTCTACTCTCTTTGGAAAAGGAGAGGTTGAGCAACTGAGTATCAAGCAGTTCCCGTAGAAACACATATGTTGAGATAAACTCCATAAGGAGTCCATATGCTCCACATTGGGAGCGGACATGGTAAAAAAATTAAAAAATATATATAATATGTTAAAATAAAAATATGCAATCCACCATAACACCAAGTAAAGACGTGATTGTACTTAAAAGTTCTATTAAACAGTTTTACCATTTTACTTCTTGGCTCGCATGGAAATTGGTTGACTTACCCACAACCAGTTTTTTGTTGAAATTGACCATAGAAGTGTCCTCCACACTAGTAGAAGAAAAGTTTTAACTTGTAGGTGTTAACAGTAAGTATTTAAAAAATAGTAATAGAGTGTAAATTTCAAGTGTGTTGAACTGATTTTTTTTTATTCATTTACGTTTAATAGAATATGAAATGTATGAAATCTTTGCAGATCATTTAAACATACAGCATTTAACGAAATGAGTAATACAAAATATTAACTAGAAAATGATTTGAGTCATAACCGTGCTTAGACTTTTTTAATTAACGTTATTATTATACAAAAAAAGGTTGCCTATTATTTCGTCTTTTGACAGCAATTGTGTAAGAGAGATAGCTATAATAATAAAAGATTGATTTATGAGAGTTGAGTGACTCTTAAATTTCGTTAATAATTTATTGGACTATAAAAATAAAAGGAACATATATTTTTTATCTTCTCGTCTTCGGGCGCGATAGCGTCAATGTTCATCGCGTCTTCTTCAACTCTGATAACATTGTTTGTTTGGATTTTTTTCATCATTTCCGATAGAAGAGCGTTATGATGATACATAGTATTATGGTTGACACCAATTCGTCATCTTAAAGATATATGTTAAGAGTTATATATGTTGTACATTATTTACTTTTTTTTAACCATGTCCACTTCCAATGTGGATCATATGGCCTCCTTATGGAGGTATCTCAACAGAAGTTTTTTCTACAAGAACTGTTTGTTACTCAGTCACTCAACCTCACTCTTTTTCAAAGTGGGTATTAGGGAAATAATGATAGGGCTAGAACAGGACTAGTGGTTAACTAATCGCTATTGCTACATCCAGTTATTAAATGATCAGAAAGATAGGAGGAGAGGAAATGATGTGAATTGACATCACAAACACCCAGTCTTCGGTCACAACTTTGAATTGAATAATTCTCAAATTCACTGTGATCTTACCGGGAATCGAACCCAGACCTGCGTGATCAGTAGAGCAAGCTCTAACCAATTGAGCCACAGCAGGCGACAAACTAGAACATTCAAAAAGGGAAAACAGTGTTTTGTGTAATACACAAAGTTTGTTGTTGAATATGTCCAAACCTTTAGGCAGTATATTGGTACGCCGAACCGCTGTTACAACTAGCATCTATTACCAAAGAATAAACTATAGTTAGGGTTTCAACAATGGTTTTTTAATCACTTTATAATAGATATCAGTTATATTACATTACATTACAGGAGTTTGATATTTTATTATTATCCATGGCTTTATCCTACTAACTTTCTCTTTGGCAAGCTAAACTTTAATTGCTCAACCGTTCGTAGAGAAATGTACTGGCCATATATTTCTTTCGGTTTATACGAGGCCAAAATGAGAATTTCAACATTTTTGAGAATGTGAATCTAAATGTTCTTTATTATTTTTTGAAAAATCGTGGATATGAATTGTTTGTTCTCTCAAGGTGAAGAACCAGCCTGCCAATGGAGAGCTTTAACGGTGTTCAACAATATTGCTTCGGATTTCGACATATTCCACGTAGACGTGGGTGAGTTACGTCGAATACTATTTTTAATATATTAAAGTAGAGTTCGTCGGAGCTTACTCAGTTGACTTCCTTGCCAATTTTTTTCTACTGCTTTTAATATTAAATTGTACTATGTTTTTTTTCTTCATTGTAAAAGTTTTAAATTTATAATTTGTCAACCTTGTGCAATATTAATTAAATAAATCATATTTTTTCACTTAAATGTACTATAATATACATTATTACTTATCAAGTTTGAAATCATATGTGTTTTACGTTCCTGATTTTCGTTTCTAATTATAAATATTTTTATTTCGTAGTGATTCATCTTTCGCGATTCATCGCACACAGCTGGGACACAGAAAAGCTTTTTTTGATGTGCACTTTAGAATAATAGTTTATTTGTTTTTTTTATTAGTGCAAAAACTTTATCATTACTGTGATGACAGTGAAGTTTTGTGGTGGGTAACATTCTTTAAAACGGTCATACTAAAAGTACACTTCAAAGATTTCAATTAAAAAGTTAACAAATAAATTCAATACAGGGTTTTAATATTTTTTAAAAGTCAATTCGAAATAAAACCTCTCAATTACAAATACATATCGACTGTGGAAAGGAAAAAGGACGTAACCCACACATATCAAATTTTACAGGAGACGCAAAAAACGTGTTTTGATGATTTTGGGCCATATGCAAATTATGAATTATACACAAACTTAAAGTGCACGGAGACTTCTTAACTGGTGTTTAATTGACATAATCTAATATTAATCAAAGAAATTTTCTAGGGAAAACATTTTTTCAGTCTTTTTTCATGGTTTCGATTTTCACAAACTCATCTATTTTCAAACTTATAAGAAAAATATTGATACTAATTCGGCATTTGCAGCTTACATCCTTTTTATAGAACGTGTATCAAGTTCGATACATACAAAGCTGTTTTGAAAATGTCTATAGATAACATATCGACGGTGGAAAGGAAAAATGATCTAACCTACACATAGCAAATTTTACAGGAGGCTCAAAAAACGTTTTTTGATGAATTTGGACGATATGCAAATTACGAAATATACACAACCTTGAAGTGCACGGAGACTTCTTAACTGGTGTTTAATTGACATAACCTAATATTAATCAAAGAAATTTTCTAGGAAAAACTTTTATTTTAGTCTTTTTTTCTTGGTTTTAATATTTTACAAGGTCATCTTTTTCAAACTTAAAAGCTAAATTTAGATACTAATTCGGCATTAACAGCTTGCATTCTTTTGATATAACGTGTATCAAGTTGAATACATTGTGATTATCGAAAAAAAGCTGTTTTGAAGAAACTGTGGGTTACATCCTTTTTCCTTTCCACAGTCGATATTTTTTTTTTAAATAAAGATTCTACCATGCTTGATAATGTTAAAAGCTTGATTATTTTTTAAATAATCAAGAGCATGGACTGTTTATTATTCCACTGTTAAAAACCAGCCTGCTTAAGATGATGCCACTGGAAAGATCTTTAACAACGACTACAGTACTTCTTCGGATGTTTTTAATCCATATCTGCTCTAAATGTAGAGCAAAATGGCCTCCTAATGGAGGTATCTTAACACAAGCTTTTATACGAAAATTGCCTGTTACTCAGTTGCTCAATCTCTCTTTTTTCGAAGAGAGTAGTAATAGAAAGGATAGAGTTAAGAGAGAACTAGTAGTTAGCTTATCGCTCTTGCTACACCGTGTTATTTTAATATATGCAGGTTGAGAATGAATTTTTGGACATCACAAACATACATGCCTTCGAATAGAATTTGATTAATCGATAAAAAAAAATGCTGTTTGTATTGGAACTCGAGCCCGTGAGATTCGACACAGAAGCCAACGACGCTAACCGTTGCCCCAAAGGACTCGACCATATTGTATATTAAACCTTATTAATTTTATTTCGTTTTGTATAAATAAATATCAATGTAAAATTGTATTCTCTTATCAGTTGATAATAGGGTATCCAATCGCGGAGCCTTTTTGTGATACCTGACTAATTTTCAATCGTGGGATTGGCCACTCAACATGAAATCGTGTATAATTTGGGGAAAGTTTTGGTGTCGGAATTTTTCATTATTTCATTTCCAATTTCAAAAACCCAAATTTGCCGATTTGCCCAAAATACCAGTTTTTTTTAGCTCCCCAGAATTTTAAAATCTCAAAACCAAGGAATTTGCTAATTTGCCCTAAATATCAACACGTTTTTGTTTTAGCTCTTCCAAATCCAAAATCATATAAATTTTCGGGATTTGCTAAAAAAATCTCAATCACCATAATAATCCCGGGATTTCGGAATCAAAAAATTGGACGAGATCCCGAGATTGGAGAGCCTAGTTGATAATGCTCGTCATGAGCGAAACAGGTCCTGAACTTATAAAATAAAAGTAGGAACTATTACAACTGAGTACTTCTTTTTTTTTTAATATAATGCCTTTGCACCAAGTATTGCCAGAGAACACCGTAAAAGTGATAAATTTAAAATACGTACATATATTTGTACAATTGGTGACCGCATCTTTTGTACCAATCTATCATTTAACATTTATATATAAGCTTTGCTCGAATGATAATAATTATTCTGTACAAGCTGACGAGTCCTCGGTAATCTGTTTCATACGCAGGCTTTTACATGAGACTAGAATCCTGGCAGAGGCTGTGAGTAACTGGTTTTAGCAATGTGCACCGAGAACACCTACTTTTTACATATTCTTTTTCTTGCTTAAGTCCTCGAGGACAAGTATTGTCAACCTTTTTTAACGTTAAACGGAAATATTGTATTTAGCAGATTGTATTTTTTATACATGTCCACACCAACATTCTTTCTTATACGAGAAGTTAGCTGCGCGGAAAGTTTAAAGACTGAGCAGGCCAATCCAAAAAATGCGCGACTTAATTTAAATATTTTTGAAAATATTAATATTTCGTATTTGGTATAAAAAATATGCCCTTTTCGCTTTGCACAATTAATTTTATTTTTGAACATAATATTAAACGAAGCTTAAATTTTTTAAAAAAAGGCAGAATGAAACAGTCGCTAAAAAAGGTATTAATATTTTTATAAACTTATTTGAAAAATACAGTTTTTAACGTCGGTCATTACTACTAATACATATACTATTGGGCCTTTTATAGGCGAAGTGAGCCAACTAGTAAAATTGTAAAACTTTTTCTTGGACTTTTAAGTACAATCACATCTTTATTTGGTGTTTTGGTGAATTGCATATTTTTATTTTACAGATATATAACACTATTGCAATGTGTTTTGACTTAGGTTACTTCACGTTCACTTCCACAAAGTTACCGCCGAATCCAATGAGAATTAAAAATAATTTGCCTTTTCTTAATCATTCCCACTCCCACTACAATAACTGCTTTTCACTCAGCTTCTCCAACTATCCATTCTCAAAAATAATGAATATTAAAGGATAAGGCTAAGACAGTACCATTGTAAAGCTATCGCTCACGTTAATTTTCATTTTATAAATCATCTGATGATTGGAAGAACATTTTAGACAGAAGATACATCCATGTCATCGATCAACAAATCAATTCAAGAAAGAAACTGAACATACTAAAATTCGTACAATGTAACCAAAGAAAACAAAGCTGACCACTTGGCTAAAGGAATATGAGAACAATTTGTAATGTAATTTTTCATAGCTTTTTAAATATCAAAATTGCAGTTTTATCCATTTTACACATTAATACATTTTGAAGGTTTTATATATTACCTAAGTAAACGAGAAAAACTACATCTGTAACAACTTGCATTCACCATATCGAAATATTTTTATTAAATATATGTTTTGATACTTGTTAAGTAGGCAGTCGCACGGTTGGCCGTTGTAACACAACATGAAATGACTGAATGTATTACAAACATACGCATGCGCAATTCGTCCACAAAAATATGTCAACCAAAAATAAAAATACATTCACAGATTCAAAGTATAAAATAAAAGAAGTATTTAATCTTATTTGTCTCTAAAATTAATATTAAATAATTTATCGAGATAGTAATATATTGGAAAGAATGATATTAATAAATAGAGAAAATAGGTTGTCATCTAATTGTCGCCGAACATATAATTCATTTTGAATATAAATATTCATAGTGACAATCTAATAAAGCAAACAATATCGCAGTGCTTAAAAATTATGAGCGAAATATTTATTTATGCAACGGCAAAAAATGCGACTGGAAAATTGACAAGAACCTAAATTAAAGTAAAATAATACGACAGCCATAAAATGGTTTCATACGTCTGTTGTCTGTACCTAAGTATAACTTCGCAACCAATTATTAGTGATACTGGTTTCACTGGAGATGATGCATTAGAATAGATCAGTACTTTTTTTTACGTTTACTACAACATTGTACGTGCGAGCTGATATCAAAATAATAATCAAATTGTATTCCTCAGAACTAAGATCAACAATATGAAACATAAAAAAACAGATGCTTGCAAATAGGGCCTGCAAATAGAGCTTGTCGGTTTTAAAATAACCGGTCTTGAAGACAAAACACGGTTTTTAAAAAAACAGAAAGTATTTTTTTTCAACTTGGTTCTTTCAAATATTGCAATAATTATTCTTTTAATTTATTTTTATTTGATTAACGACGTAATATTTTTGACACAATAAGCAACATAAGTTGCAAATAAAACGAGATAAAATGTATAATTTAATAGTCATTATACATAATTGAATGCGTTGAAAATATTTTTTTTATGTATTTTTTTGTGTATTTTTACTTGAATACATTTATTGAGTCCGAGGAAGGTACAATTAATCGTATATGTCGCCTGCTGTGGCCCAGTTGGTTAGAGCTTTCTCTACCGATCACGCAGGTCTGGGTTAGATTCCAGGTAAGATCACAGTGAATTTGAGAATTATTCAAATCAAAGTTGTGATCGAAGACTGGGTGTTTGTGATGTCAATTCACACTATTTCCTCTTCTCCCATCCTTCTTAACCTTCAATAACTGGGTGTAGCAATAGCGATTAGTTAACCACTAGTCCTGTTCTAGCCTTATCATCCATTCCCTACTACTAACTTTGGAAAAAAGTGAAACAGTTCTCTTAGAAAAAAAATCTGTTGAGATACCTCCATTAAGAGGCCATATGATCCACATTGAGAGCGGACATGGATTTAAAAAACTAATAAACCAAGGTCAAAAATCAATATTTTTAATACCCGTAAATGTTTTGCTGCCATTGTGGTCGAGTGGTCAACGTTGATGGCTTCGGCTACGGAGGGCCCGGGTTCAAATCCCGGTACGGACAGTCTTAGAAATTGATTTTTCAATCGATTTATGAATTTCTGTTCAAAGTCATGGATGTATGTGATGTCTTGAGAGAGCGATCAGCTTACCACTAATCCTTTCCTAGCCCTATCCTTCTATCCCTACTATCTTTGGAAAAAGAGAGGTTGAGCAACTGAGTAACAAGCAGTTCTCGTAGAAACACTTCTGTTGCGATAAACTCCATTAGGAGTCCATATGCTCCACATTAGGAGCGGACATGGTTTTAAAAAAATGTAATAAATAAACGATCAGATTTTTTTTGTGAAACTTCGAAAACTTGATTAATATAAATTAAAAAAAAAATGAAATTAGAAAACCGGTTATTTCAAAAGTCGGTTTTTATACAAGCCCTACATGAGGCAAACTAAGGATCAGGTGATATTAATAAGCGAGAAATGAATGACATTGCCACTTTTTGATAGAAAAAGTGGATATACGATGACAAATCTGGTTTCGTCAATTTGCTGTGGATTATTCAGACGAAGCTGAAGCTTAAAAATAGAGACGTGTCAAGGTCAACTTTTGTTAGTAAAGCTAAAAATACAACCCAACAATTTTCTATGCATCAATGTCAAAATATATTTCTAAAAAAAAACCGATCGTAATGTAGAATATTTCAATAAAATATGCTTAACACTTCCACTACGGTGCTAAAAAGTACTTCCGATATGTTGCTGGCCGTTAAAGAGCCAAATGAAAAACATGTTTTAACACTTATCGTAATTTTTTTTACCATATCCACTCTAATCTGGAGCATATGGACTCCTAATGGAGCTTATCTCAACGAGAGCTGATTGTTACTCAGTTGCTCAACCTCTCTTTTTCCAAAGAGAGTACGAATAAAAGGATAGGGCTAGGACATTACTAGTGGTTAGCTAATCGTTTTTGATGCGCCCCGTTTATAGGATAGGATGGGTGAGAGGGGGGAATTCAAGACATCACATACATCCATGCCTGCCTTCGAACAGAAATTTATAAATCGATTGAAAAATCACTTTATAAAACTGTCCGTGCTGGGATTCAAACCCACGACCTTCATAACCGAAGCCAACGACGTTGACCACTCGACCAAACAGGCGGCACTTATCGCAATTGGTGGATGGAAAAACTCAGGACTTAAAAAACATGTTTTTCATTTGGTTCTTAAGGGGCTTGCAACGTGTCGGAAGTGTTTTTTAGCACCGTAGGAGAAGTGTTTACTAGGATTAGACAGTAATTTATCATTTATCCTTTGATACAATAGTATAACAGAGAAACTACTTGTAGTTCAGTTCTACGACAATTATAAAAATTGGTTGATAGTTTTTCCAGCTTTACGCCTGAAAGATATTATCCAAACAGGCTGTTTCGACAATGTCGTCTAGACGGAATAGCTGTTATTCACCAATTAATACACTTATAGAACAAAAAAGTTTGATATTTTTACTTTATTACAATGGAGTTCTTCCAAGTAAATTTCAATTCAATCTCTAAATCACTAATCAAGTCTTAAGCGGTATAGTAAATAATAATATATTTTTATTTATTCATATTGACTTTCAATAGAGGTACAGAAAATTTTCCACGAAAACTGTTTGTTACTCAGTCGCTCAACCTCTCTTATTCAAAGAGAGTAGTAGGGATGTAAGGATAAAGCTAGGACGGGAGTAGTGGTGAGCTAATCGCTCACACTAAACCCAATTATTAAAAGATCGGAAGAGGTGAAGGAACTTTTAGACATCACAAACACCAATGCCATCGAACAGAAATCGAAAAATCGATCGGAAAAAATGCTGTTCGTACTGGGACTCGATCCTGTAAAGTCCGGCACGGAAGCTCACAACCCACAGAATTTATAACTTTATAATTCCACTGGTTGTATTATAAAAACGTTTTTAATATAAATTGAATTTATATTGTTGGGTTCGTTGGGTAGCGTTTAAGTGACTTCTGTGACGGATCACAAGGGTTTGAGTCCCAATACGAACAGCATTTTTTTTTAAAAATCGAATTGTCGATTTCTATTCGAAAGTATGAGTGTTTGTATGTCTTGTTAGTTTCTAACCGACCATGGCAAGTTCAATGCAAAAGTATTCGCGCTGGGCATGTTGGTTTCAAGGCCTGACTCCTCTTGTGGGTATACCAAGCAGGACGTTAATCACGGTCTGTGGACTGTCCGGAGATAGAATCCGAACGAGCAGAACTGTTTGATGTGGTCCGTCTTCACACTGGCCTAATAGACCACGCTGACTTGATTGCAATCAAAGCTAGCTTTAAGGTATTTAAAAAGTTTGCCAATGTATATGGTGATTTTAATCCCTTGTTCATCATTGGACACGTGGATTTTTGAGATTAACTCTCGCGGCTTGGAGACTAGAAAAATACTTCTCGGCCGATGGGGGTCTTTTAGGGACCCCAGTGGTTTCCTCATTATTGGCCTTATTCTTATGAATTTCAAAAAAATAAATAGTCTAAGAGCTTTAAAATATCTCTCTGCATCATTCCTCATACATTTTTTTTTTATAAAAATCCGTGTTTTTTTAATAAATAATCATATTTTAAGTTGCGCGTAAAATATACGTGGTTTCAGTGCAAATATCAATGTGCTACTGGCGCGCTTTGCTTAGCGGCGTTCAGCCTATTATCTTACAAACGATCGCTGATAAGCGGGCGCTTATCTCTTATCTTATCGTATTTATATAAACTACAAAAGGTCCAAAAAACTATGATATAAGAATACCTTAATTATAAACATTGTATCACCCATATTAAAATAGATATTTAAGAAAATGTGGGTATTGGGGTCGCATTTCTTGAGCTTAGAACCGGAAAAGTTAAGTAATTGGCAAAAGTAGACTTGTCTATCTTTAATCCAAAGGCTGCTTTAAGCAAATCCTCTGTTTTTTCTGATATAGAATAATTTTGTTCAACAAAAGCATTGCAGTCTATAAGTCCCGGATATATTTAAGTTATGTATTCTATCATTATTGGTGACTAACAATTTGACTGTATTTGGTTTTGATTCAAATTTAACCGTTTGAATACCGCGCAAATAAATCATTGATATGTCCCAGAGATACTGCGTGTTTTTGAGAAAAATAATTTTGCCTAATATACACTCGAATTCGATATTTTAAAAACCTATATTGACTCAGTATAGATGACACTATACATATTCATCAAAATATTGCTTATATTCTATTAGAATACCAAGTATTTGATTTTTTAAATGTCTTGGACATCCGTGTTTGCTTGCATATGTTCCAGACACTTGTGTCCGCTTGGTATTCAAGTGGTTAATGTTGAAATCCCACCAATTACCTTCAGTCGAAATCTTAAATTATATTTAACCATGTAAATGCCAAATCGACAATATTTCTTTTCGCTTTGATACATTACGAATGTTACCAGCGACGGGCTGCTAATACGTTACCAAGGGGCTCGGTTAATCTCGAAGTAGTTCTCGGTGTTCTGGGGAAAGAGTGAATTTTTTTATCACTCCTATGCAATTATACACTTATAATATGTAACAATATGCAATTAACCGTAAACTAATTAATCTAAATAGCCAAAAATGAACTACTGTGTACTGAAGCTGTCGTAGATAATTTATAATTAAAAAATTGTAGTTATATAGTAATTTGATCTGAGAATTTTTTTTCCTCTTAAATTAACAAGGGGCTCGCCGCTTATGCTGAGCGCCCCTCCGACCCCTCCAGCCACCCTGAATGTTACGATCACAATCTAGTAATAGCTATCTAGCACCATTGCAAGCTGTACGTAGTAAGTAATATTTGTAAAGTTACACGATTAGGTAGTTGTACCTTTGTATTGAAACACTGGCTCGGTAACGACGCTCGAGTTAAACGCATTTTTGCCTCAGTGGGATTCGAACCATCGGCCGGTCAAGGTCTTTTACTCATCTTCACGACTGAAGATGCTTTGGCAATTTTCCTCTTTGTTCACGCGTTGTTTCGTGAGATAGTGTACAGTGAACCAATATCATTTTTTTTGTTGTTGTATTTAATTTATTTTATATCAATTTCGTGAGTGTTTTTTTTTGTTAACTATTCTATAAACCAATTCAGGTTTCTAATACAGGATACATTTTCAAAGAAACCGCCGTTTTATCATTAGTATAAATCGTTTGATTTAACTGTTTAAATCGTTACTATTTCTTTTATATAGTTTTATATATCGACTGTGGAAAGGAAAACGGACGTAACCCACAAATACCAAATCTTACAAGAGGCACAAAAAGCTTGTTATGATGATTTTGGGTTATAGGCAAATTATGAAATATACACAAACTTGAAGTCCACGAAGATGTGTAAACTGGTGTTTAATTTACATAATATAATATTAATTAAATAAATGGTCTAGAAAAAATCTTTTTTTCAGTCTTTTTTCTTGGTTTCAACTTTCACAAGCTCATCTGTTTTCAAACTTAAAAGTTAAATTTAGATACTAATTCATCATTTGCGGCTTACATACTTTTGATAGAACGTGTATCAAGTTTGATACATTGTAATTATCGAAAAAAAACGGTTTTTAAAAAAACGGTGGGTTACGTCCTTTTTCCTTTCCACTGTCGATATGCTAAAAATATGACAATCAATAAAAGTCAATGTTCCAGACATTTAATTTTTTTAAAACATTTTAAATCAACTCAAGGAGAAACAACATCATAAACACTGATATCTAATTTAAGATTTCGACTAAAGGTGCTTGGTGAAATTTCAATATTAAATTTGAACCGTTCAAATTATGTACATTCACACAAGTTGTGTCACTAACGACCCAGGTTTTACCTTTCGGCATCATCATTACTCACCATTCAAATCTGTATGCATTCCCATAGGTTAACCCATTTCGCCAGCAATGGCTTTAAACTTAGTGAGTAAGCATTTATTTCTTATATAAACACGATTAATTCATTTACTAAACGTCAGTTCAAGTTCATCCGTGCGCTTCAACGCATGAAGATGCCGAAAGGCGAAACCCGGGTCGTTAGTGACAAAACTTGTGTGAATGTTTATATTTGTAACGATTCTCAAACTTATGTCTAAGATATTAAATATTCGATTTAAAAAAATGCAGATGGTTCCAGGTTCAAGTCAAAACAACACCAATATCTTTTTTTTTTTAACTTAACGTTTCTTTACCTGTCGAGTTAATCTGAATTGACATTGTAATACGTCTCGTTAAGTTTATTTCATATGGTTTAAGCACTTTAAAATATTTGGTGCCTTGGCAATAGCATTTATTTCCACCTCGAGTTGATGTTGATATCAATCGAAATTATTAAAATTTTCTTTGAGCTTAACTCACATGCGACTTGGCAATTAATTGCATTTCTTTAATATCGATTTGATATCAATTGTCATGATATAATTTTTAAATAATTTTGACTAACTCTCACAAATATTTGGCACATTGGCATTCAATAAAAATCTTTACTGTATTATGGTTGTAAGCTTCAGCTTGCTTTTAATATCCTAATGCAATTTCTAGAGAGGAAAATTGAAATATAATATGTTAGAAGACCTATTTACAAAGTACTATATCAACTCAGTTGCTACAAGGAAGAATTATATCACATATCATAGCATTGCGGTATTATAAAAAAAATGAGTAGGTTTCAACTAGGGGCATACAATTAACCGTTCAAATCAGCTAACCGGTTAACCGGTTTAAGCCAGAATTATTTAAAAAAATGCCAATTGTAGTACCACACAAACCAAAACAAATAAATATGGAGCATGTTGATATCTTAAATATGAACTTTCCACCTGTGTGGTCTAGTGGTCAACATCGTTGGCTACCGCTACGGAGGGTACGGGTTCGAATCCCAGTACGGGCAGTTTAAAAAAATGATTTTTCAATCGATTTATGAATTTCTGTTCAATGGCATAGATGTATGTGATGTCTTGAATTCCCCCCTCCCACCAATCCTATCCTATGAACGAGGCGTATCGAGAGCGATTAGCTAACCACTAGCTCTGTCCTAGCCCTTTCCTTCTATTCCTACTCTCTTTGGAAAAAGAGAGGTTGAGCAACTGAGTAACAAGCAGTTCTCGTAGAAACATTTTCTGTTGAGATAAACTCCATTAGGAGTCCATATGCTCCATAATGCTTTTTTTTCGAAAAACGCTGTTTGTAGTGGCACTTAAATCTGTGAGATACGTTACGAAAGTCAACGACTTTGACCACTGCTCCACAAAACCGTAAATATGAAAAGTTGTAAAAAAAAAAATATTATACTAAAAGCGAAAAAAGATTTTCACTAAATTCCGGTTAACCGTGCAAAATAAACTGTTTTTCGGGTTTTCTTAAAACAGGCAATAGACCGGTTTCGGCTTAAGCCGGGTTGGAAACCCTAGTTTTAGCTCATAGAATCATATTGCTAATAATTCTTAGATCTTTCTCCATGCGATGGATATAAGTTTTTGTCCTAGCTAGCTTGTTTTAACAAATCTGATATTTTGTAATGAAATCTTTGCTCTCGAGTGACCGAAAAAAGTCATTGATTATAAGCCATTGAAATATTTTACGTATTCCCAAACGTTTTTCTCATTCCAATATTAATCAATAAATAAATTACATAGTGTCTTTAATTCAGCAAACTTAAGTACAATGCAACAATATTTTTGGTAAATGCTTTTTGACACTGACTATTATTTTAACGCACTTTAAGTGTTATGGGATATGGGATACACCAAGCAAGAGCTGTTATACTGCAGTGATTAGAATAAAATAAAGAGAGATAAAAAGTATTAGTTATAAGTGTTTCTTTTATGATTATGCGAATATTTACTTCAAATCAGGAGTGGGTCGGAGGAAGCTCGGAGGGGCTAGCGCGAGCCCCTTGTTAAATTTTACTATCGCATAATACCAAACAATTAATTTAATAAAAATACAATTAATTTAATTTACCAAATTTGTTATTTTATGTTTTAAAAGTGTTTAGTTATTAAAAAGATTTTTCCGGAACATAATTTCGAATAATAAAAACAAATGAAAAGTGACCAAGAAGAACGAGAAGCAAGTCAAGCCTTTTTTGGAAAATCATCTATTTTGAGGTATGTTTTTGCCATCAAATAATTTATTTCTATGCTTACTATTTTTACTTAAGTTACTAGTTACTGCCTTCTGTTGTAATATTTCATTGAGAGTCCATATGCTGTACATCAAGAGGGAAAATGGTTGAAAAGTATCGCAAGCACTGTCTTAAGAGATTGTTAGTTTTAGTTATTAATATTTACTAGGTAAAATATATAAAAAAAAAGAGATGTCTCAACATATTTTTTCTACGAAAATTGAATGTTACTTATTTGCTCAAGCTTTCTTTTTATCAAGAGAGTAGAGATGGTAAGTATAAGGCTAAGACAATACTAGTGGTTAGATTATTGCTCTAGCTACGCTCTATTAATTTTAGATTCGAATAAATTTTAGACATCACAAACACCTATGCCTTCTAATATAAATCAATGAATCTATTTTTAAAAATGCTGTTGGTACTAAGACTTAAAACAGTAATTTTCACGAAGAAAGTCAAGCAGGTTGAACACTGCTCCACGGAACCAACAACTGTTTATTTTTCTGTAAAACAGAGGGGATACTCCACTGGTGGAGGACGTAATTGATAACAAATCACCCATACTTAACAGTTGACAATCTGGCGGGCAACTTAAATTTAAATTTAAATGCATCTTATACATAGCATTTGTTCAGCGATTATAAAAAAACACCGTTCCAATCGGTTTTTAAAAATTCAATCAAAAATACATACAATAAGCTAACATTCAAAAAGTGATTTGTCATACAAACACAGAGCTTGGGAAATGATGATTTTAGTGTCGGAGAAATCACGATTAACTTGAATGTGCCAACTTTACGATTTAAATTGTACAGGTTAAAACCTTTTTTGAACACTAATTGTGATTTCCATTAATAGCTTTTATTATGGACAATCTTAAACGGCAACTAGAACTGATATTGAACGGCATGTTTTAATATTCGTAACAAATCATTTTTTGAATGTTTGCTCCTCATACATACACTGCATTATATTATGTTAACGCACAGTGAAGTGCTAAACCCACCAAATTATTAAAATATATTACACTCTATTCTTTTACACACGGTAGATATGTTCAAAAAAAACCGTGTAAAAAGTAATGTAATTTATAGAGAAATCAAAAATTGGTTGTGTAAATTTAAATAAACCACGCTATTTGAAAGACAATAACATTGTGGTATAGAAATATAATATATACGGACAGTTTTATATATTGATTTTTCAATCGATTTATGAATTTCTGTCCAAAGGCATGGATGTGCGTGATGTCTTGAATTCCCCCCTTCTACCCATCCTATCCCACGAAAAGGCGTATCGAGAGCGATTAGCTAACCACTAGTCTTGTCATAGCCGTATCCTTCTATTCTTACTCTCTTTGTAAAAAGAGAGGTTGAGCAACTGAGTAACAATCAGTTCTCGTAAAAAACATATCTGTTGAGATAAACTCCATTAAGAGTCCATATGCTCCACATTGGGAGCGGAAATGGCAAAAAAAATAGAAAATCGTGTTAAAAGGTAATAACAAATACCCAATATGTAAATTACATAATATTATTCATAATATGTATTTTAATAATAAAAAAAATACTATTAATCGCTACTTGAATATACATGGAGACTTTTATGAGTGACTGGACATAATTGAATTGAATTGGTTTCGTCTTATGGCAATGGCTTTAAACTTAATGATACATTAATTTATTATATAACACGATAAATTCATTTACTAAACGTAAATTCAAGTTCATCCGTACACTTGAACGCCTGAAGATGCCGAAAGGCGAAACCCGGGTCGTTAATGACAAAACTTATGTAAATTTTCATAATTTGAACGGTTCAAATTTAATATTGAAATTACACCGAGCACCTTCAGTCGAAATCCTAAATTATAATTATAAGTCATATTGATTGGTGAAATTTACAAGAATTATTCTAGTAACTAGAATGATCTGATGGTTCATACATTTTAATTTAATGGATGTGTTTTAAAAAACAATTCGGAGTCGGAGTCAGAATTACCTTTTTTTATCCGACTCTATAAAAAACGTTTATTTAAAAAATAGTCTCGAGTAATTTGATGTTAGTCCGGTCCTATAGCGTTGCGGGCTTACGTGCCAGACCTGACGGGTTCGAGTCCCAGTACGAACAGCATTTTTTTCGATTTCTATTCGAAGGCATGGGTATTTGTGATGTCCCTCCCACCATTTTCAATCCTCCAACAAATGAGCGTAGCAAGAATTATTAGTTAACCACTTGTGCTGTCCTAGCCTTATCCTTCTATCTCTTCTATTCTCTTTGAAAAAGAGAGTTTGAGCGACTGAGTGACAGACAGTTCTCGTAGAAAAACTTCTGTCGAGATACATCCATTAGGAGGTCATGTGCTCAACATTGGGAGCGGACATGGATAAAAAAAAATGGTGTTTGCCCTCAATAATATAAAATTAAGCACAGTTAAAATATCATAAATATGTTTACAGTTGTGTTTTACGGTATACTTGCAAAAAATATTGCAAACGTTGATATTGTTCTAGTTTTAAAAAGTAAATGAAAATTTATAATTCACCAAACTATAGTTAATCACTTCATATAGTATTCCAACATTTCTAAGCATGAATACGCTAACAAGGGGCTCTCTTAATGTCATTGCTATACACTGTGTTCCTAGGGCAGGGGCAGATTTTTTCATCAATCTTGTACAATTGTACATTATAATTATTAAATTAATCGATTTATGTAATTATACACAGGATATCTTTAAATAATTAATATCGATAGCTTAAAATTGTACTTAACTATATCAGATTGTAAGAGTGAAAAGTTTCAAAATTGACGCATAAATGTGTACTTTTATATTATTTTCTCTCCAATTATATTTTTCAATACTTTACTGGTATTATAGATTATATATGAAAAAAAATCAGTTAACTACTGATTTGATCTGATTTTTTTTTCCTAATTTAAAAGAAAGTTTGTGGCCTGTGTGGTTGAGTGGTCAACGTTGTTAGCTTCGGCTACGGAGGGCCCGAGTTCGAATCCCGGTACGGACAGTTTTATAAATTGATTTTTCAATCGATTTATGAATTTCTGTTCGAAGGCATGGATGTATGTGATGTCTTGAATTCCCTCCTCTCACCCATCATATCCTATGAACGGAGCGTATCAAGAGCGATTAGCTTACTACTAATCTTATCGTAGCCCTATCCGTCTATCCATACTCTCTTTGGAAAAAGAGAGGTTGAGCAACTGAGTAACAAGCAGTTCTCGTAGAAACACTTCTGTTGAGATAAACTCCATTAGGAGTCCATATGCTCCACATTGGGAGCGGATATGGTATATATAAAAAAAATCAACAAGGAGCTCGCCAACCTACGTAATGTTTAGCAAAGGGTTCGCGCGAGCCCTTTTGAACCCCTTCAGCCCACCAATGCTTTTCGTCTTAGGTTAAAATTTTCAGCTAATAAAATCATTTTATAAATTTGAATGTATTAATTCCACAATTTATTAAAATCGACAGACAGGTTTTATTAATTAATCACGAGCATTTTAAACTGATTTCAGATAAAACTATAAAAGTGGTAATAAAATCAAAATTTGAATTTTGATGAGCTCGGAGAATTTTTACCACAACACTACGTATGTCAATCTGATATAATATAATTAAATACAACTAACTCTCGTAGTCGAAGACTAATCGCTCTTGCGCGTTCATCTTTTCTTGTGACGCGGTTACGGGTTTGAAACCCTAATTGGACACGTTCGTACATTGATTTTTCATTTAATTTTAAGAGTCTTTTGAAATCAGCCATACTCAACCAATTTTTTGTCTGGGCTTCATTCTGACTTTTGCTACGTTTCGTATATCACATATTAATAGTAATACGTAAATAAACCACATATTATAGTAATGACCATTAACCTGCTGACACAGATCTGTGATGAACTGTGAACTAGGGCTAATTATTCTGTTTGAAAACTTTGTCATAGTTTCTTAAAATATAAAAAATCCTGAAATGCATGTTTTTCTACTTTTTATAAAAATGCATGGTTTCATGGAAGTGTTTCTACGAGGACTGCTTTCCCTTCCCATCCTATCCTATGAACGGGGCGTATGGTGAGCGACTAGCTAATCACTAGTTCTGTCCTAGCCCTACCCTTCTATTCCTACTCTCTTTACTTAAAGTATAGTACAAAATAAATTACAACATATTCTTTGATCAAAATTATTTTGATTGTTATTTAAAAAAATCTATTAACATTTATTAAAGACTGCATTAATAAGTTTTTCACGACAAAAATCCAATATTTTAAAGTTAATTCAAATTTCTAAAAACTCTAGCATCCGTCATATAATTTCAAACTAGCAACAAAAAAATCTAGCCACCCCAATATTTATTTAAAAAATTGGAAGAATGATTTATATAGGGTTTGAAAATCTTTGTTAAAACCGACTTCAGTTTTGCAAAAAAGAAACAAACAATAATTTGTAGTTTTGGTATATAAGGGTCGAGTTATAGTTATATTTATTTTTGTTAACTTTTATAAGCAATGTTTATAATAAAAGAAGATTTATTTGTTTACCAAAAGTTGGTTTTCGTATATGCTTCTGTTCCACTTGTGATACATCTCAACAGAAGCCCTTTCTACGGGAACTGTTTGTTAATCAGTCGCTCAACCTCACTTTTTATTACAAACTCTTAAGTTTGTAATATAATGGAATAAGAAAAATATCAAACTTTTTTGTTTTTATCTTACCATGTCTGCTCCCAATGTGGAGCATATGGACTCCTAATGGAGTTTATCTCAACAGAAGTGTTTCTACGAGAACTGCTTGTTACTCAGTTGCTCAACCTCTCCTTTTTCCAAAGAGAGTAGGGAATAGAAGGAAAGGGCTAGGACAGGACTAGTGGTAAGCTAATCGCTCTCAATACGCCCCGTTCATAGGATAGGATGGGTGGGAGGGGGTAATTCAAGACATCACATACATCCATGCCTTTGAACAGAAATTCATAAATCGATTGAAAAATCAATTTATAAAATTGCCCGAACCGGAATTCGAACCCGTGAGCTTCGTAGTGGTAGTCAACAACGTTGACCACTCGACCACACAGGCGGTATCTATATATTTATTAGGTGGTATTATATCTAACATAATTGAATTGTTCCAAATCTAAATATTATAAATAGCACCATTATTTTATTTTAAACAATGATTATGTTATAGTTTGAACATTTTGCTTAAAATGATCAAATCATAAGAGTAATTTAGTTGTACTTCCTCAGGTGGCGATATGTAATTAAATTACTGTTTCTCTATGAATGAACATAATTTTCATTCCAAGAAATTGGCAAATATATAATTTTTACATGACGTTTTGTGTAACTAGCTGCCTCAAGAAAATCGTATATAGGTAAAATATACGCTAGCCAGAATAAATAATGTAATATGTATGTAGTTTATAATCGAGACTTCTTGCGGCGGACGTATTTTAAATAACGGTTTATAATACTCAAATACCTCTGGAAAGCAGTCAGTGATATCAAACGCAAGAACCGCTGACCAAATAACATTTTCTAATGATATTAACACTTTATACGCGGGCGTTTTTTAGTGATTGGCGCAAAAATATATTACATTCTTAAAATCAACACAACTTCTAAACCAAACAATATTTTCCGCTAAAATTTTCAAAGAAATCATATGTGACATTTAATCATTAAAAATAAAATAAAAAGTTTTTAAATACATAATAATTTCACTACTTTTCTAAGCTGAATATAAAAACCTGTTATTAATTTAGTGGATAGCACTCCACTTGTTATCAATATGAAATATTCAAAATATTCTGTATAAAAAATAACATTCAACCATACCATACAATTATATAAATAATTATAGTATAAAATCATCATTCAAATTTACAACCACTGGAAGTGTGAAATCTGATGCCCTTAATATTCGAGAAACATGTGTCGCATTTAAAAAAAAATACTATGTGTGAACGAACATTCAGGGCATAATATATTATGAGGTTTATTGCTTATTGTCATAAACGGCAGTTATTTTGAAGAAACCATTAAATTATGAGTCAATATACCAACAAAACTGACAGTACACGATAAACGTATTTTTACGTTTCCCGCCTATAATGTGCTTATTATATATTTTTTTAATTCATATCGACTCCCAATGTGGAGCATATTGCCTCTTAACGGAAGTATTTGAACATAAGTTTTTTTTTATACGAGAACTGTTTGTTGTTCAGTTGCTCAACCATCTTTTTTTAAGAGAGTAAGTATAGAACAATAATGTTAAGAAAATACTAGTCGGTTAAGAAAGTACTTAATTGATCTCTCTCGCTTTAACGCTGAAAGCCAACCACGTTGACTATTGCCCAACAGACCAGACATCCGTTTATGATAAGCTTTGTAACAATAAACAAGCAGTTATCGTAAAATAAAGTTCGGTTAAGATACCTATGAAAAATAGTAAAAAATCTTGACAAGAAGTGAGTTCCAGAGTTTTCCAAAGAGAGTATGGAATAGAAGGAAAGGGCTAAGACAGGACTAGTGGTTAGCTAATCGCTCTCGATACGCCCCGTTCATAGGATATATTGGGTGGGAGGGGGGAATTCAAGACATCACATACATTCATGCCTTTGAACAGAAATTCATAAATCAATTTAAAAATCAATTTTATACACCATCTTATTTTGAGTGAATTGACACATTGCCGATCCTGAAATTCCGGGATCAAAAAAAAGTGTCCGGAATTGGATATCCTAGTGTTAACCATTTGGACCCCGGTCCCGCGGTTGTGCTCGCCTGTGTTGTGCTGCGCGCAGGAAGTGAGGTGGTAATATTAAAACGACCGTAGTGTGGTAAGGTAACCGAACTGAGCGAGCGAAGAGCCAATCTACCGCCGGACTGTTGACCTGCTGGGTCTCATGCTTTGAAGCGAACACTGCCACCGGCACCTGGCCAATTACCGTGATGATTAAACAGGAATCGGCGGGCTGATTTAGATGAGATACGTCTCTGAAAGGTTAAGCTCGGGAAATCTGCAAAAGACCGATTATAATACGTCATTAAAAAAGAATAATAATGGTTTCAAAAATCAGCATCGTGTTTAACTGTTGATTGAATTGCAACGTACTTGGGAGAACTTCATTGTAATATGATGAAAAAGTATTTTAGATAATATATATCGACCAGCTGTGGGCTGCCAATACGGTAACAAGGGGCTCACTAAATATTATAGCTATTCGTGATATTCTGGGGAAGGTGTGAATTTATTTATCACTCATATGCAAATATACACAATTCTTATTAAAGCTATCGAATGTTACTACGTATGTCGTAATTTAATCAATATCAATAGCTGAAAATGTATGTCAAAAATCCCAAATGTACATCACAACTGTTTTAATCTAAATATATTGCATATTTATAGATTATTTGAGGCAAAGATTTGAGAATAATGTTTTTCTAAATTTAACAAAGGGCTCGCCAGCCTGAGTAATATTTAACAAGGGGCTCGCGCGAGCCCCCTCCAACCCACCCCTGATATCGACTGTGGATAAGAAAAAAGACGTGACCCACACATATAAAATTTTACAGGAGGAGCTAAAAACGTGTTTTGATGATTTTGTAACAAATGCAAATTATGAATTATACACAACCATTAAGTGCACGGAGACTTCTAAACTAGTGTTTAATTGACATAATTTAATATTGTCTAGGAAAAACCTTTTTTTCAAGTAAGTGAGCCAAGTGATATATTAGAAAAAAAAATGTACGTTTTGACTTCTGGCGATAGATGGCTTGCTTCTAGGGAATCCAGTTCCAGACCATTTTTTTAATCCCGGTAATTCGGGATTGACAATAATTCCCATCCCGAGGATTGAACATCACTATAAAATCGTGTAGAAATTTGGTATTGGGAAATTTTTGCTATCCGTTTTGAAACATCCAGGAATTTACCGAATACCCAAAATGCAATGACGCAAGACCTCTTTTTTTATAGTTCTCAAGCGAATTTCTAAAATTTTCTAGAACTAATTTTCGAGAAATTCGCAGTTCTTGTCCTCAATCCCGAAATGGTATTAGCAAGGGTGAGCTGGAGGGGGCTCGGGAAGGATCGCGCGAGCCCCTTGTTAAATTTCAGCGCGGCCGGCGAGCTCCTTGTTAACAATCTTAAGATAAGAAAATCATTCGTCTTAGATCAAATCAGCACCTAATTGCATTTTCTGTAGATGGTTAAATTTTATTATGAAACAAGACTTAGTAGCCCCTTCATTTTTTCATTCAGCGTTGTGGGCTTCCGTGCCGGACCTCATGGGTTCGAGTTAATCACTAGTCCTGTCTTAGTCTTATCATTCTATCCCTACTAGTCCCTTTAGAAAAGAGAGGTCGAGCGACTAAGTAACAAACAGTTCTCGTAGAATAAAAAAACTTTTTTTGAGATACTTTCATTAGTAGGCCATATACTCCAGATATCGAGTCAAAATGGATTCAAATAAATGGATAAGATTTACCGAACCCCTTGTTAAGATATTGGCAGCCCACCGCTGGGTATAAGTTGGGCCGAGGTTTTGGAATCAAAAAATTGGACGGGATTCCGGGATTGGAAGACTTTGATTTCAAAATATTTTTTAACAAAATTTAAAATATTTAGATAAATTGAATGAAATAAATATTATGTGTCACCATTTCAAGATACTTTAAGGATTTGTTGATCAGCAATTTAACACAATTATCAATGCGTAGCCACGGTTCCAGGTTTGATATTGATAAGGCGCGGACATACGGAAGGTCAGTCAGAGTGTGTTGAACTGGGGTTTGAACGCGTATCACGTGACGCTGGGTTCGAATACCAGTCTTCGCTGAATTAACCAAACTTTTTCACATTATATGACAATTAAAATCAAATTTATGCACAGCCTTAATGAGGAACTTTTATTAAAAAAAACTCAGGCGACTTTGCGTAGCAATTATAAAGCTTTTAGTTCAAAACCTGAAAAGGTCAATATTCAAACTTTTTATATTATTTACTTTTATATTTAAACATTTTCCGTGTACATATTTTTTCGTTGAGTTGATATCGAGTAACAATGAAATGTACACGGTTAAAAGATAGGTCCCGTGCAGTTCTGTATCGGGCCAACAATATGACAAATAAACTCTTTTCTTGATCGCATTGCGATATGGAAGGCGGTCGTGAAAATGCGGCTTCATACACATAACGGGTGGTGGTGAGATACTCAACAACTAACTTTTCAATCCATTCCCACCCACCCATTCATGAGATCCTGAAAAAAGTACAGTTCTGTGAGTTCTAATATTTTATCGAAAGTTGAGCGCCTGGTTAACAACTGGTTCTAGTATTCGTGCTAAAATTTGCAATGCTCCGTATGAAATATTTATTAGCAGATGAACTTATGACAATGTTTTATTTGAAGTCGATTTAATTTAGTCGGTTAATTTATTACATAAAATATTGTTTTTAAATGCAAGGTTGTTTTATTCACAAGGCGACACTGCTTATAATCATTTTAACTTCTTTTTAAAAATAATAGACCCTGTCAGGAATTGAACCTCGAGATTTTGGAAATAATAATCATTAAGAAACTTTAAATGCGTGCTAGAAAAAAATCAACTAATATAATTGCATAATATATCCTCATCGAATTAATGACTAACTCGTAGGCATTGTACAGTAGCGAAGCTAGAAATTTGGGACTCTCATGCAAACGTCGCGCAAGTTCTCCCCACGCATTTTTTTTATACTAAGTACGCTCAACTCTTCTTTTAAACGGTAGATACGTTTTAAAAAAGGTGTAAATAGTCATGATAATTTAACCTTCTCACCGCGTATGACCGCTATGCGTGACCTAGCGAACATGCCCTCAGCGCGTGTGACACGTATAGATGTCACGGAAATTTCAAACCCTATGTAAAAGCTATCTATTGTGTTCAAATTGTATAACTTGGCTTAAAATATTACTAAATGTATATTTTACCAAATTCAATAGATGGCATTAGTCAAAAAAGATTCAATATAGGCTTAAATAATTTATTTCCGGAACATACGTCACCAATGCAAGATTTTGGATAGTGTAAATAACCGATCGAGTGCGGGTGAAATTGAAATTGTTCCGAGAATTTAATATTATAAGCATGGTATGGTGGTAGCGCAGTTTTCTCGGACGCGCGTGGCGGCATTTTGCAATATGGCGACGTCACTCCGCAATTGTATGAAGAATGATTATCGTTGAATTACACCGAAAATACAAGAAATATATTGTATTTTATTATTGAAAACGTAACTTTGGGTGGCAATTAACATATTTGATTAGTTGAAAAAATATTACAATCTATGTTTATAGTCGAAAACGCGATAACAAAATCCGCAAAAAAGCAGCCGCGTACAGGGCATGCTGGCTAAATTTGGTGACGCGTGCAAAGGGTTAAGATTGGTTTACTGAATTTCAAAAAAATGTATTATTTGATAAATTAACAATATTGTAGTATAGAAAATTGTAAATGTAATAAGGAACACTCAATAAGTATTTTTTTTATCTATATCCGCTCCCAATGTGAAGCATATAACCTAATAATGGAGGTATCTCAAAAGTTTTTTTTCTACGAGAACTGTTTTATTCAAATGTAGTAGTAAAAGATAAGGCTAGTCAGAGTAGGATTCTGAAGTCTGCGGTTTTTCAAAGTCACGGGACCGAACTGATAAAGTCAAAGTCCCGACTTCCCGGACTTGGGACTTTATTTCCCTTAAATAAAATTATAAATTTATTAAAATTAAAATATTTGTATGTTATGTACTAAAAAGGATGATAACGATACATGTATTAAAAAATAACAATGAACTTGGGTAAAATTAATGACCGATACTTCACAAATCACAATACACAAAAATAAAAAAACATTTGCAAATAAAACAACACTGTATGACCATTTTAATTATAATATTTTGTAATTTGTTTTTGCTACAGTTATATTTTTTATACGAATATAAATTGATTTAAATAAATTTCTAATAACATAAAAGGAAATTTCATAAAAGGAAATTTCATAATTTCATTAACATAAAAGGAAATTTCTAATAACATAAACATCTTTCTCCTAAACGTTTTTTAATATTTTGTTTCAATTAAACTATTTTTTTTGAGCGTTTTTTACGCAGTAAACTATATTTTATACGTACTTTAAAGGCCCCGAAAGTATGCGTTATTAAAATAAAATTTCATTTTTGAACACATTAAATGAAAATATTTAAGTAATTGAAATAATAAAATCAGAACCTCAAAATCATACACAGTATGTATTAGTAACACAAAAGTTAAATATTTTGGTTTTTGCTTATCAAAATATGATATTAAAAATAATAATGAATTTAATGACGAATCAACAGCCATTTTCGCATATTTTGTAATAAACTTTGTTGCAACATTTTTTTCCAAAACATTGATCTTCATTTATTCTTTCGAAAACAATTAGTCCCAGCTGGAACTGTTGATTAAAAAAACATTTATAATCCGCCTTGATTTATAACATAATTTTCAGAAATAACTATCGCTCATTTTTATCTTGGAATTTCAGTATCCCAAGCTAAGCGATAACCGTTCTATTTTTTTGTTATTTCTGCATGTCTCTACCCATCGAAAATTTTTCTATTCCAATATATAAATAGATTTATTTGAAACTTCACAATATAAATCTAAACACTGTTTTCTTTCATAAGTCCCTTTTATATACCATATTTAATTTTGTTAAAACCCCGCCTTTAATCCTTAGCCTGAGAATTTAAATCGAATGTTTTCAAAACTAATCTCGAGATTAGACACCATGTAAATTTACTTTTAATCAAAATTAACTTTTTAGTTCACATTAGCGTTTGCTTGCATCCATTTTATTGTTGTTAGAATGGTTTTTTCAAAATTAATATGTATAATTTGGCGTCTTAAGTCCCGGGACTTTAACAACATAGTCCCGGGACTTACGCAGCAAAATGCTCAAAAAAGTCCCGGGACTTTTGTCCCGGGACGTCTCGACCACAGAATCCCTAACAGAGTAGTGGTTGGCTAATCATCCAATTATTAAAGGATCGAAGGGTGGGAGGGAATTTTTAGACATCACAAACACCCATGCCTTCGAACAGAAATCGATAAATCGATCGAAAAAATGCTGTTCATACTACGACTCGAACCCGCGGAGTCCATTGCGGAAGCCCACAACGCTAACCGCTGCGCCATAGGACCCGACAAAAATAACAAAAAAATATTACTATTTTTAAGAAAAAAAATGATAATATTTATCGCTACAAACAGTTCGTGTAAAAATATAGTGGACCGTGTTATTTTAAGCCGTTTAAAAAAATAGTTGAGTGTGCGTAGAAATTTGGGCCCCCCTTTTATTAATATAATGCCTTTCCACCAAGTAATGATAGTGAACACCCTAATACAATATCAGTACTTAAATTAGAAAGATTTCAAGTTTGAAAAAAAGAAAAAGAAATCCAACAGAATTTTGTTATCATTTAACTCAGGGGTCGGCAATCCGCGGCCCGCAACGTTCTCTAGATTAAAATATTTGCTTACACATGTCATTAGAGTGTAATGGCATGTGACCAAAGTGCGGCCCGCACCAATCCCCACGTAAAATATTTGGCACTTTTACAAAAAAAGTGGCCGACCCTTGATTTAACTATTTGGCCCAATACACCTCTTGAGAGATCATATAATATGTTTAAAAAATGTTTGTTTTCTTCTTGTTATAATACGAATCAACGTCCGGTCATCTGACAGTGATCTCCAACCCCAGCTTCAAAGGTAACATTTGCCAGTTTTACTGTGTTTCACAGTACATTTGTACGAGTTGATGTCCAGTAGGAATCACTGTATGGCAGCTAGTTAAATATTAATTTTACTATTATGCAATGCTTTGTATTTGTGATAAAATCATTTTTGATGTTATCCCATTGTATTCATGGAGTAAAATTTAATTGCATTGCATTAAAATTGTTATTACGACGACGGAGTTTTCGTATTTCTTGTGACGTCACGACGCCCGTGAATTCAACGCGTTTGACATGAACTTGTCTTCGTGGTAATGATTCTCAAACTTTCAAATCTGGGATAAAACTATTTTTTTAAAATTTTCCCGTAATTAAAGTTTTTTTACTGTGACGAATTCTGTCCATCTAATTCATTTGGGAACGGTCGATCCCAAAGCAAAATTTGGTTGATCCCGAATGCTTCCGTGAATTTCAAAAAATATATAATTTAAATATAAAATTTACAAAAATACTAAAGTTAAATTATTTTGTAAGCACATATCTATCTAATGATATGTATTTCGCGTTTAAAATAAACATTTTTAAGTTTGATGAAGGGAAAAAACCCTACTAAATAAAATTTCTTATAATAATCATGTAAGAAGTCGATCGCGAGAAAACTGAAGATTAGAAAGTCGATTCCAAGGCAAAAAAGGTTGGACATTTAATCTAATCAATACAGTGTTTGTTATGAAATTAGAAATGTTAGAAATCACAAAAAAATAATCGTGCTATTTTGATGAAAATAATTGGTTAAAGAATTCTTCTATAATTCACTTGTTAGGGTCAGAACCAGTTACACTTATAACAAGTATTTTTGACGAGCATCATTTGAAAATGCTCTCGATGAGTGAAACTTGCCATGATCCTAATAAATGAACAGTGAAATAATTAGTACAACTTATACATTTAACATTTAAATATAATGTCTTTCCACCAAATATTGACAGTGAAAAATAGTTTTTTTTTTGCTTATAAGCTGTCATTTTTGTTATTCGTTACCATTGATTGCAGTTAAATCGTGATAATTTAATATAAAAAAACACTAACTTTATTTAACTATGTATCTCCCTTTTTTTAGTTTTAACAAGGCAGATTAATAAGTAATAAATTTAATTTCTATATTTTAAAAAAATTCACCGAATCTATCACTTTTTTTAAAAATCGATACGAGCTAATACGTTAATCAATTTTAATGTTTAATTGTCAGTTCTTTTTGGAAAAGTCTTATATTTTAAAAAATAAACACAATTTTTACGTTAGCGCTACAGTTGTAGTTATACCAATGTCATTTTATAAAGTCTCAATCCGATAACTAAAATTTAGGTAAATTAAAGTAAAATTTATGTTTAAATTTAAGTTTAAGCACAACGCTAAAAAATAGTAGTGTAATTCTCTGTGAGCTAGTATAATTTTGTAACTGCATTTTTTTTTATATTAACTCTCAATTATGTCACTTTAGTTAAAGAATTATATTATTATAACTGTATTATTTTTTTTCTCCTCGAACTTTTTATAAATCTATCATGACATCTGATTCTAATATGAATTCACCCCTTAGTCTGCTTAAAACGTTTGCGCAGAAAAATCCAAGTATTCAATCAAACCAAAAGCGGCAAGGCTCCCGCGAAGAAAACGTTTAACAATTCCAGACCGGATAAATTTTGTAGGTCACACAAACGGCAGGTCTGCCTTCTTTAACAGTTATATTATAACCGCTGACTCGCCAGCTACAGGTTTAGTGAGCGCGCAAGCCTTCCTTTATACATACATACGCGACATTTCCCCATCTATCTATACAAAGTACAGCCGTATCTACTAAACGTTAAAAAGGACATGAAAAACTACCCGACCCAATGGAAAGGTTAACCCTTAAAAATTAATAAAAAATATAAAATTTAAACTAAGTATTTATTGATAATTAAAACAAGATTAAGAGTGTATTCTTATTTAATAATTTATAAACCATTTTTTGCATTTATTAAAGCTTTAATAAGTGTTAATTAAAAACAGTGTTTTGTGTATAAAAAATAAAAATAAACTGTGAAGTGAAATAAAAAAATTCTATTATGAACTATGTTTATTCAGTAAATAAACAAGGATTTCATTACAGTCACTGGTAAATATTTAAATTATTATATTAATTAATGTGTGAAATCATTATTTGTATATTTAAATTAAATTTAACTATTTATTATTCTCAGTTATTGATCATGTAAAATTTCATCTTTTTAACGTCTTGACGTGTAAAAAATCTTTTCCATTTTCGTCTGTTTTATCGCGCACAAGAATCAATACGGTATATATTAAGAAAATGATTGTGCATTGTAAATCTTGTATATTATATTGAAACAAGTTCATTTCTTGATGAAATATACAATCCAACATTCACTAATTTAAGATTTCGACTGAAGGTGCTTGGTGGAATTTCAATATTAAATTACTCAAATCTTTAGGAATTCCCATGAGCTTATCCTTTTCGCCAGCAATGGCTTTAGACTCAGTGATACATTTATTTAATATATAAACACGAAACATCCATTTACTAAGCGTCAGTTCAAGTTCATCCGTGCGCTTGAACGCATGAAGATGCCAAAAGGCGAAACCTGGGTTGTTAGTGACAAAATCTTTGGGAGTGTACATAATTTGAACGATTCAATTTTAACATTCACTAGTTTGCTCTATATCACATCTTATCAAAAATGTATCCAAAAATCAATAAAAACTCAAACAATGTTACTTGATTTCATCGGTATTCTGCCTGAAACGTTAGATTAAAAAACCTTGTTTTAAAATAATAGACTTTTTCAAATATCATGAAACGAACTGAAATGTATCGAGGCGTCAGACAATAAGACAAATAAATAAACAACAATTGACAAAAAACTTTACAGCTCGAAAACGTTTGGTGGTCTTATCGTCTTAGGGTAGCTGTATAAATAAGAAATCTTTAATAATAAAACACGTTAAGTTATATATATGCTTCTGCCATAAATAACTACCAACGAAATACACTTAGTTTGTTAAATATCGTAACAAATAAATGTAATATGACTCAGCTTGTATTTTGTAAGTATACAGTATGTTTGAATTTATCAATCTTAATGATTTTCGACATGACGTTTTCTGTGAGTATACCAACGATATAATCTCAAGCAGAAAAAATATCGAAAATTTTAAATTGATAGATTCAGTATTTTGATTGCCTAAAATTGTCAATTTTTACAATACAAACCATTAAAGATTAAATGGTTGTTTCTTTTTAAATTTATATTACCATTTCCATGTATTTCGTTTGGTTTTTACGAGTCGCAGTAAAATATAGTCAAATGTTTGTTACGAAATGTAAATATAATATTTAAGCACCGATTTTCTGTTAACGACGGAACCATTTCGACTGTGGAAAGGAAAAAGGACGTAACCCATAGTTTTTTCAAAACAGATTTTTTCCGATAATCACAATGTATCAAACTTGATACACGTTCTATCAAAAGGATGTAAGCTGCAAATTGCTGCATTAGTATCTAAATTTAGCTTTTAAGTTTGAAAAAAGATGATCTTGTGAAAATTGAAACCAAGAAAAAAGACTGAAAAAAAAGTTTTTTTTTAACAATTTCTTTAATTATTATTAGATTATGTCAATTAAACACCAATTTAGAAGTCTACGTGCACTTCCAAGTTGTGTTTATTTCATAATTTATATATGGCAAAAAATCACCAAAACAAGTTTTTTGTGCACCTGTAAAATTTGATATGTGTGAGTTACGTCCTTTTTCTTTTCCACACTCGATTTGATCGTTTAGCTTAGCTTTTAGTCTATGCCATTTTCAGACAGGGACCAATATCAATAAACGATTTTATTTTTGAGTAATTCCTTTGTAATGCTCTTTCAAGAATTGAGACTGATTTTTAAAATTTCCTGTTCATCTATTGGAAATTTCTCCTGAATAAGATGTACAGATTGCAGTGCACTTCGGCGAATTCATTGATTTGGTTTGGAGTAATCCGCATTGCAAATTGAAAACCAGCTTAGGCTTCACGTATACATGGCGTATGTGCACCAGATAATCATCAGGCAAACCTTGCGTCTTCGTGGAAGGTCGTTCAGTAACGAATACTACTTAAAATATATATTTAAATTACGGTTGTTTAATTTATAAATGATAGAAAAACATACTTAACCATAATATGTATGTCAAAAATACAGTTTTATACTTTGATTCTTCAAAGCTTCTTTATAAAGCTCGTGTCAAAATAAACTGGTTTTATTCGCTATTTGTATTGTAGAATATGTATACTATACTTGGGGTATTTTCCTACAATATTAATAGAAAGAGCGTCGTATGGTACACTACACCAGTGCTTCCCAACATTTTTCATGCCACGGACCCCTAACTCTGAAAACAATAATCTGCCGACCCCCGATTTTTTTTGTCATACTTTATCACAAATGTTGAAATAATGAAAATTTTCGCGGACCCCCGCGAAAAACCTGCAGATCCCAAGCTGGAAAGCACTGCACTACACTCTGATGTTATCTCAATTTGGCTAAAATTGACATAGTGTAGTTTACCTTTCATGAACAGCAGCGGTGGGCTGTCAATACGCTACCAAGAGGCTCGCTTAATCTCAAATCTATTCGTGGTGTTCAGGGAATGGGTATTTTTTTATTACTCTTAAGCAGTAACTTTAAAAGCAATGGAATAATACTCGTAGATAATGTGTTAGAAATACTAAATTTACATGACTGCGTTCTTAAATTCAATTATTATTCATATTATCACGTCCTATGACAGGGGTTAGCGTTGTAGGCTTCCGTGCCAGATCTCACGGGTTCGAGTCCCTTCCCACTCTTTGTGATCCTTAATAACTGGACACTGCGAGAGCGATTAGTTAACCACTAGTCCTGTCTCAGCCTTATCCTTACTACTCTCATTGAAAAATGATAGGTTGAGCGACTGAGTAACGAAAAGTTCTCGTAAAAAAGCTTCTGTTGAGATCCCTCCATTAAAAAGCCATATGCTCCACATTGGAAGTGGACATCGATATATAAATACATATATATGAATACATTATAGAAGGCAAATGACTTAGATTATTAATTTTCTTAATTTATCTTGGCTTGCTGAACCCCTTCGAGTAGGGAATCCAATCCCGGGAATCGGGATCCCGTAATTCGGGGATTAAATTTTTTGATCCCAAAATCCCGGGATTGACATGGTCGCGATCCCGGGATTTCAGGATTGAGAAATTCTTAGCAAATTCCGAAAATTGAAAAGAAATTAGCAAATTGTGGATTTCAAATTCCCCGGCGAGCTAAAAAAAACACAAAAGACAATTTTGGGAAAAAGTATACCAAATGAAAATTTATCAATCCCGAAATCCCGGGATTGGATACCCTACCTGCGTGCCCTCTCCAGCTCACCCCTGATGTACAGAATTTGATTCTGAAAGCTCTATCACGATGAACTCTCTGGTAACATTGTTGAACGAAACATTTCCGCGTAAATTCCATTTGAATAACAGATAATAGAAATCGGCGAAGCGTGAAAATAATTAAACACCATATATTACGTTCGTATAAACAAAAGGTAATTAATTTCGTTGCAAGTTTGTAAACTGGCATTGCCAAGGATGCATAACCATGACAATCCAATTAGGTTTAATGACATCTGTCTTTTGTGATTGCGCAAGATTTGTATTTTTTTTAGCATCTTCAAGGCTTCTTTAAGAGCACGAGATCTTGTCATCACAAACAAAGAAGTCAAGCCATATTGATGCTATTGTACTTTTTATGGAAACTGTTCTACTGACTAACTATTATTTGAGTCCTCTTTCAAGTGAAATAAATAATAACAATCCATAATCGGCAAAACAACTTAAGCGACACTACTGGGTTATTATTTTAAATTTTTGTGTTACTTTAGAGTAACTTATTCATAATTTTTACCATAATTTGTAAATTATTTTAATTTAAATTTGTTTTTGTATAAATAGCACAGTAAAATTATATTTCTTATCAGTTGATAATGCTCACCATAAGCGAAACCGGCCCTGATCTGGGTAAATATTTACAAATGAATGTTGTGTTTTTTTTAATACGATGATATCATCGTATTATAAAATATATAAAATATTTTATAAAAAAATGACCAGTGGATAAAGAGTTAATACTATTTGAATTTTACACATTTTGTCATTATTATTTTTTAAATGTTTTATTACCCAGGTTTCGGCATTCAGAATCTTTAAACGTTCAAGTGTATGGATAAACTTCAAACTTCTGTTCAAGTTTATCCGTCTGATGATGCCGAAAGTGACAAAATTTGAACGAGTAAATTTAGTATTGAAATTCCACCAATAATACAGTCGAAATCTTAAGTTACTATAATTTTTATTCAATGAGTTTATTTTGACAACTGAGATAAATTAATTGAATTACAATAAAATTGTATTAAAAATAATAAAACATTTTTAGTACTTTTTCCACATAAAATTTATTGGATCAGGACCGGTTTCTTGTACTGTAAATTTACGTACGAAAAAACTGTGCGGTAAATTTTATGAGGAAAAAGTACTAAAAATGTTTTATTATTTTTATTATAATGCCATTCCACCAAGTATTGACAGTAAACACCTCAAAAGTGATAAAATTGTATATTTTGACAATTACTTTGTTTTTTCGATAGAATCAAGTTTTAATTACAAAATAAATCCACTCGATTTGTCAGCTTGTATTTGAAAGTTGAATACTGTCATTGTTTTCCGTTTTTCTAATTATTTTGACTTGAAAAATTGAAAACACTTCACACAATAGCAATTATTATTGTCGTGGCAAATCTTCATTATATAAATTTTATGTTTTCAACGTCGATTTTGCAGACAATGTGTAGGCATTTGTAGATATCTTTACACACCCAAGTGATGTAACCATGATCCTTGTTAGTACAACAGATATGTCATTAAGACTTTTTATGAAGCATCTCAAAGAAAGATTTTTTATATATTATATAATACATATATTAAAAAACGATTCCAATCAATAGCTTAAACTATCTAGCTGGGTTGAGTCAAAAATAAAAATAAATTTAGCAATTGTGGGGTTATAATGCAAAACGTATTATTTCCGTATTTTTTCCAAAATGAGTGATATTGAGTTAGGTATGCAGATAAGGTAATTCAAGCCTAAGGAATCGACTGATCCTATTAGTTTTAATATAAAATGTCTACAAGACTGTCGTTTTCAAATTGGAAATCATAGTTTTATGCAAAAGTTATTTTGTTTGTGTTATTTGTTATAGTATTTGACTATACTGAAATGTTTGAGTTTTGGAAATTGTTCATTTTGCATTATAACCCAACAATTGTCTAGTTATAAATTGATTAATAAAAACACAATATTCCTTTGTACTTTATTTTCACTTTACTTAAAAAGATCAGGACCGGTTTCGCTCATGGCGAGCATTTTCAACAGATAAGAAATATAATTTTACAGTGCTATTTACACAAAAAAAATGAAATGAAAAGGTTGTTTACACAACAATTACCATTAAAAAGAATTTAAAAAATACAATAGAAGTGATTCTATAATATAATTACACAAAATTAAAATGTTTAGCACCTCTAACATATAATTTAAAAAATATCAAAGATTAATAAAATTCGCCATGGGCGTGGAAATAAAGTACAAATGAATGTTGTGTTTTTATTAATACAATTTTTTTCCACTAAGCATTGACAGTGAACACCCTAAAAGTGATAAATTGATTGTTTTTACTGTGTACTGTTTTTAGAATCAGATTCAAGAATTGATTTAAAAAAACAATGTTTTTAAGTTTAAAGTTTCCGATATCGAATTCGGAATTCTTTTCCACACAATCGATCAAGATGAGAGCACAAGATCACCGACTACTTGGCTCTCGTATTGACATGTATCATGTTTTATACAAAACTGTCAAAGGAATTATCATTATTGACTTTAATTTTAGAACACCTGTCAATAAGGTAATTTTATGAACACGCTTTGTTTTGACTGACTCATTTAATAAGAAGTGTTGCAATAATACATATATCATACCCAACACTTTATTTTGTCAGCGTGTATACATTTGAAAGTTAACTAATTGCAAACAATTTGCGTAGAAAGGTGAAAGTCTTATTGATTATTGTCAAACTATATTCGTGACATTTTAAAGCATTGGCGCGCAGAAAAAGGGGGTTTTTAAGTTGACAATATAACAATGAATAGTAATTAAAAAACGATATATTAATTAATATTATATTACCGGTGGTTTAATTCTCGAAATATAAGTTGGGATTTTTTTTATTTGGTTGAATAAATATTATAATATGTTTTACCTTGTCAATTTTAATCGGCTTATAATACTCACACCATCAATGAACAAATTAGTAACTTGTTTCTGATTATTGAGTGTTGAATAGCTGTTTTCATAAATAAAATCCTAAATAGACATCAATTATTAGAAAATGTATGGTAATTTTGTTACCGTCACTTGCAAAATGAGCAAAGTAAATTACTGCTGTATTTGTTAGAGATTCGATATAGACATAAATTTACCCTTTCAACATTTATCAAAGATGCTTATCACACTATTTATTAAAATTTATTACCACGATTTTATTTTAACTGTATAATATAATTAAGGAAAGGAATTACTAAAAAAAAGTGCTTTATTTTTTAATATAATGCATTTTCTCCAATAGTTGACAGTGAATACATTACAATGATTAGATAGTCGATAGAAGTACAATTGTAAACAACTCGTTCTCTTGACGTATTCTCTTTTAGCCTTTGTATACAAATACACTCACGAAAGCCATAGAACGTTGCTACACGGCAAGATATATGTTTTCAATCATTCACTTTATCGATTATATTAACATATCTTGTGGGGCAAGTATTTTAAGATTTGGGAGCTTCTATATTTGTATTTAATTATTATAATTAGCTGTTTTATTATTGCATAACAATCTGTCAAAGCTGTTATAATTGACGTGAAAGACTATTTTAAATCTATCATTTTGACAAGTGTACACGCAATTGCAAATGTCACTTAAATGTTCATAAAAGACACTGGTATCGAGTAGTTGATTTTAAAATTCGTTCGAAAATTTCGAATGGATCCGAATTCATCGAACGCAACCATTACCTAGTGGCGCGCTTCCAAATTCAAATTTGCATCGCGCGAATCCGGAACTATTCATTTATTGGGGTCATTGCTCATCCGCAGAAAACTTGTCGTTCGAGCCGCGATGATATGTCTCGCATCCTCCGTGTTCGTAAAATGAATCACGGCCCGCACTTAAGTACCATATAATATATTTTTCAGATTGCATAATTATATATTCACGGATAGCGGTCGACAGAGTTGAGTCGGATTTCTGGTTTCTTAACGATTTACCGTTGTGAAGTTGTATACAGACTGTCAGTCCGAGCTAAATGTCATCGGAATTTTGTTTATCAGATGTTTTATAATGCAATATCTTAAAGAGGAGGTTGGGGCAAATTGGATATATATAATCACAACTGTTGTGGCACAATTTGTTAAGTAATATTTTGATAGTTTCGAGTAAACAGCTAATGAATTGTTCGGTAAAGCCTCTAGCATCGATATTTTATCTTTTTTAAGATAATTATTATATCGAAACATAATTTTAGGATGTTCACTGTCCATACTTGAAGGAAAGGCATTACATTAAGAAAAACATACTATTTCTTTATACTTATTTCCACTTTTCTCGCCATAGGCAAAACTGGTCCTGATATTGGTAAATAAAAGTGGAAATAAGTACATACAAAGGAATTTTTTGTTTTTCTTATTCAAATTAAAGAGGTATTAATGGCCTATCGGACACGAAAAAGAGTTTAAAATAATGAATAGTCTGGGAAAATTGTACTCCTTTAAATTATCATTAATAATAACTGCCTATATAAATAAATGCTTTTTTTGTAAACCGGAATAATAAGCGCACAAACTGAGTTTTTCCAGAGATAGAATTTATATTCAAGAATCTTTTTGTAAACTCACATATTTTTTTGTTAATTTTGTAAGTTATCAACGTCTGCCAGAATGGTGACGAAGTCTGGTATCAAGACAAAATAGAACAGGGGATAAATAAACCACATAAAATATTTATTTATGAATTTAATACATGAGCAGCAAAATTCAATCTTTTGATTCATATATTCTGTGTAATAAATTTAAAGATATCGTTATACGATTGAAATAGTTAAAGAATTTAAACAAAATTTCCACCATCACACGTTATGAGTATGGAGCCGGTGTTTATGTTTCCCTTTTGACTTTTTTTGTATCATGGCGGCAGAGAAAATATTTGAACTGTTTGGACTTTCATTTAGCATATAGTACGGAATAACCACATGAAAGGCCCCAGGCACAATGAAATTTGGAGGCCTTGTTTTTCGGATAACATAAAAACGACAAGAACTCCATGTGAAATAATTAAAATTTGAACAAAAAGTATATGGGTTATATGTTTAATATGAACTATTTTGAGGCCCCTAAATTAAGAGGCCCGGAAGATAATTTGCCACTGATTGTAGGAGTAGCTTTTTAGATGCAATATTTCAGCACGTAGGCTGTTTTTTTGGTCCATTTCAGTACCATATTTTCGACCAATGTCAGGGATACAATATTTTATCTCTGATATATAAATAAAATATTAACATTTCTTTTAAAAAAAAAATTTAATACGGTATTGAAATCCCTAATTCCAGCGTCGGAAAAATCGCAATCAAATTATATTTTATCAATCTTATGCTTGAGGCTTTAGACCATGTGTGTTTGCGATGTCTTTTATCGTCAAGTTGGTTTGGAGTGACATAAAACAAACGAATGTATACTTTGACATAGAAAGAGTAAATCTGAGCCAAAAATCTCACAATCTTTTTCATTACGTCAATCATTGTCGGATTTTCATATTACCCGGGTTGTCCATATTGCCCAGTCTTCCCCGGCTGTGATATTATTTTGATTGGATTGCTGGTTTTGTAACACCCGGTTGAATCAAATCATACAATACAATGTATTATACTTTCAACAATGAAAGATATAAAATTGTTAGTTTCACGGATGGTATTTGTCGATTTTATTAATGATGGAAATTGTTTGCTTTGTTATATTGGTCCGTCAAGCAAACATGTATCCAATCAAAAAACCCAAGGAACCCGATCAATTTGGCAATCTCGGGATCGCCTTAATACCAATCCCGGGATTTCAGGATTCATTTATATCATGTAAAAATCATTTTTTTAAATCTTAACACTTTTAGATTTACTACTGCGAAACCGGTCCTGATCAAATAAAAAAAAAATAAGTGGAAAAAGTACTAAAAATCTTTTATTATTTTTATTATAATGCCATTCCACCAAGTATTGACAGTGAACACCTTAAAAGTGACTATATTTGATAATAAAATAACTCCCGAAAGTGCACATCAGTTTGTTTATGTATAGATTTTGGAATGTAATACATACATAATAAATAAATAAAATGTCGGGTTCTATGGCGCAGCGGTTAGCGTTGTTGGGTTCCGTGTCGGATGTCACGGGCTCGAATCCTAGTACGAACAGCATTTTTTCAATAGATTTATCGATTTCTGTTCTAAGACATGGGTGTTTGTGATCTCTTAAATTTCCTTCCCACCCTTTCCGATAATTTAATAACAGAGGTTGAGCCACTGAGTAACGAACAGTTCTCGTAGAAAAACTTACATATGCTAAGATAACTCCATCACATTGGGAGCGGACATGGACTAAAAAAAAAAAAACAAATAAATTTAAAATAGTGTTATTACCTCCAATATTTCAACAGTATTGGAAAGTGCAGATAAATTTGTTGTTTTTTTCCTTAATTTTATAAAAAATATCATTCTATTCTTTTTTAATGCGAGACCAATGACATCCCACCAACCTTTTACCAAATACAAAAACGTCTGTCATTAAATTGATGATTGTTTTTAGTGTTAAATGACTAAAAACTAATTGCCAAGACGAAGCTTCTACCAACTTGACCACAGAATATGACAAATTACATTCGAGCTCAAATCATTACCGGTTGTGATTATGCTATTTATTATCACGAATATTTTCCAAGTTTCCACCAAGTAATTTAAATTAATTGATATTTTGTAATATTTAAAATTAAATACATACCAACTGTGGAAAGGAAAAAGTACGTAACCCACAATGTATCAAATTTGATACACGTTCTATCAAAATGATGTACGCAGCAAATGTCAAATTAGTATCTAAATTTAGCTTTTAAGTTTGAAAAACGATGAGCTTGTGAAAATTGAATCCAAGAAAAATGACTGAAAAAAATGTTTTTCATAGAAAATTTCTTTAATTAATATTAGATTATGTAAATTAAACGCCAGCTTAGAAGTCTTTGTGCACTTCAAGGTTGTGTATATTTCATAATTTTCATATGGTCCAAAATCATCAAACCACGTTTTCTATGCCTTCTGTAAAATTTGATATGTGTGGGTTACGTCCTTTTTCTTTTTCACAGTCGATATGTTTACATGTTATTAACAAATTTCGCTTTTCTATACAACTCAGTGACAATTTGATACCAGCATAGTGTTACTAAATATTGACTGTGCACAGATAACAATAGCAATGCCCCCATAAAAATAAAAAAATGACTACAATTTCTCAATACTGTGTTTGCACAACAAAACCTTAATTATAGCATGTGGTAAATATTATATTATTATCTTTTAGTGCAGCCATACTCAACCTCAGGCCTGTTCAGTTTTTATATGCTGCCCAAAAAAAACATTGTCACCAATTTTCAAACATCTAGTATTATGTTGAAAACTTTAAATATACGAGTAAATATTTTGTGTACATGTCGGCACCTATGGCGCAGCGGTTAGCATTGTTGGCTTCCGTGCCGGATCTCACGGGTTCAAGTCCCAGTACGAACAACCTTTTTTCGATAATCACACTGTATAAAAATTGATACACGTTCTATCAAAAGGATGTAAGCTGCAAATCATGAATTAGTATCTAAATTTAGCTTTTAATTTTGAAAAAAGATGAGCTTGTGAAAATTTTAACCAAGAAAAAAAGACTTAAAAAAAGCTTTTTTGTATACATTTTTTAAAATTAATATTAGATTATGTCAATTAAACACCAGTTTAAAAGTCTCCATGCACTTCCAGGTAGTGTATATTGCATAATTTGCATATGGCCCAAAATCACCAAAACACTTTTGTGTGCCTCCTGTAAAATTTGATATGTGCGGGTTACGTCCTTTTTCTTTTCCACAATCGATATCCTTTAATAATATGTGTTTATTTCATGTTTTTGCCACGTCTATGAAACGCATCTTCATTGCGTAAAAAATGAGTGTAATAATTATATTACAATATTATATAACACATTTATAAAATAATCTACTGTAAAAGGTTAAACCTCTCAACAGATTGTTTCTTAATTATGTCAAAACTATTCTTTTAGAATTGTTGCACTTTGGAAAAGAGGCATAAATACATATTATATATACCTTATTTTATTTAAATCCGCTTAGAAATGTTTTTGACGATACTGTTATAAGTCTAGACAAACTTTTTGGCTTGAGGGCTGTACTAGGAATTCACAATTAACGACGACCGCAAAGTAAATACTATTTATACTTTATTTACTACAATGAAAAAGGAAATTAAAATAAAGTAATAAGAAATTGTCTCACAATCATCAATGGAATAAGACAAATGTGTCATAAAAATATATACGTTTGACGGTATCAATATTATGTAATAATTCTTTTGGAAAGATGTTAAATAGGTTGCTATTTTTTACCATATACAGTAAAACCCCCATTTACACTAAAGTCGTGACAGTGTAATTCGGGGTAGTGTAATTGGGGGAGTGAATCTCATACAAAATTACGGATTTAGTTTTTTCTGCAAAAAATTCACAACTAAGATTTCCCTTAGTTTTTCAAAAAAAAAAAAAATATTGACGAAATATTTAGTTACTAAGTGATAAAGTGCAAAGCGCGCCAAAATCCAACACATAGACAGTCGCCCGGCTACACGTGTTGAATACACAGACGATAGCCAACATTTGACTGTATGCGCCGCAGAGACGACCGTCTTGTAGCAAAGACAATTGAATGCGACAGTGCAATTGGGGGATTTGTGGCGAATATTTCAAGCCACCGTGTAATTCGGGGTAGTGTAATTGGGGGTTCCACTGTATAATTAAAAAAATACTGTATAAGTTTCAAAAGTTGTAAAACCCATCCATATTTTAACCTTACTGTAATTACCTTGTACACCGGATTTAATTTGAAATTATTATTTTACTTAGTTTTTGACTGGCGTGTTGAGCACAAAACATTTTACGAGATGTCTCATCTGAGGCAGACATCGAGTTAAAAAAAACCTATAATAAAGTACCATAGCCACAAACTAGTCATGTTTAACCCGTAACATGCCATCCTAAAAATTCACGTCACCTGTCATGATGGCATCTCAGTTTCACTGTTTATTGACAGTATTTAAACCTTAGTTAGAAGCTAAAAAATAATTTAAAAAGTGTATATATGTTAGAATACCTAAAATGATAAATACTTATTGACAATATTAAGAGAAATATTGAATGATTTAATGGCTCAACTATTTACGATTGCAACATGGGCATGGAGGTGTTAATAAATGTAATAATATAATTTGTAATATGAATTAGGATGTTGAATTAAATAACAAGATGCATTGTTTATCTCTTTTATGCCAGTATATATTGCTGAGTTAATAAATATTTCTGACGGTGGCATACGCCTAAATAGCTATAAACTAATGTTATATTATAAAAAAAAATGTAGAATTAAATACTTTGATATTTTAAACCTTATTACCATAGTAAAGATGTCGCTAAGTTTAGCCGCCTGTGTGGTTGAGTGGTCAACGTTGTTGGCTTCGGCTACGGAGGGGCCCAGGTTCAAATCCCGGTACGGACAGTTTTATAAATTGATTTTTCAATCGATTTATGAATTTCTGTTCAAAGGCATGGATGTATGTGATGTCTTGAATTCCCCCCTCTCACCCGTCCTATCCAATGAACGGGGCGTATCGAGAGCGATTAGCTTACCACTAATCCTGTCCTAGCCCTATCCGTCTATCCATAATCTCTTTCGAAAAAGAGAGGTTGAGCAACTGAGTAACAAGCAGTTCTCGTAGAAACACTAATGTTGAGATAAACTCCATTAGGAGTCCATACGCTCCACATTGGAAGCGGACATGGTTTAAAAAAAATTGTCAATGACGTTAAGCTTCATCCACCCAAAAAATAAGAATGAATGTGGTTTTTTTCCATCTCTCTCTACTTGAACTGCATCCAACTCTTAAATACATGGTGCAGAAAGATTAATTAGCAAAAAATCTTTTTTTATAACTGCGTAATTATTTTTTAACCCTCTCCGAACGTTGGGCTATTAAATTAAAACCAGTTTTCGTTCGACGACGCTTAGTGTAAGCTTCGAAGAATAATTCTTCGATTCGGATTCTTGATTATAACGAACAAGCGATTAAATAGCAATAAAGAACGATTAGGCGATTTATTTATTTTTTGATTCAAAGTCTGAAACTTCTTCATTATCAGCGTTCAAGTTTTCTGAGTCACATTTCAATTCGTTCGTTAGTTTAAACATTTCCTTATTTTCTAATGAGCATCTTTACAAATTAATTAATTGCTCGAATTGGGTTAATTGTTAATAAATGGTTAACTCATCGATTTCCGTTGTAAAATTATCTCTCGCCAAGAAAATTCGTCATTCAGCATATTATATAAACAAGAACTGTAATTTTTGTTATTTATTTAAATAAAAATCAATCTATCAGATTCGCGAGATCAATGATTTTTTTAGACAGTTTTCCCTGAACCGTTAAACCAACAATTTATTGTTTCCTTGTATCCTAAGAATGATTTTATTATATACAGGGGTGGGCTGGAGGGGGCTCGCGCGAGCCCCTTGTTAAGATCGTTTGTCTTAGATCAAATCAGCACCTAACTGCAATTTCTGTAGATGGTTAAATTTTATTATGAAACAAGACTTAGTAGCCCCTTCATTTTTTCATTCAGCGTTGTGGGCTTCTGTGCCGGACATCATGGGTTCGAGTTAATCACTAGTCCTGTCTTAGCCTTATTATTTTATTCCTACTACTCTCTTTGGAAAAGAGAGGTTGAGCGACTAAGTAACAAACAATTCTCGTAGAAAAAAAAACTTTTGTTGAGATACCTTCAGTAGAAAGCCATATGCTCCACATTGAGAGCAAAAATGGATAAGATTACCGAGCCCCTTGTTAAGATATTGGCAGCCCACCGCTGATTGTATATGTTTTTACTAAAATACTTTAAACTCTTTTTTAATACAGTAGATACGTTCCACAAAAAACTGTGTAAAAAGTGACATAATTCGTAAAAAAAATTAGGATTGATTGTCTAAATTTAAGAAACCGTACTATTTGAAAGAAAAAAATATTACGGTATGGAATATCGTGTAAAAAAGTAATAATTGAGGACTGGATAGAAAAAGCTTTCATATAACTAGTAATTCCGCTATTGCTGATAATAATTGTCAATTTCAAATCGTCTTAAAAGATTATATCAAGTGACCATAAAATGAAACAACATTTTATTCTTTCCAGACATTTTCCCGCAGAGAATGTCACCTCAGCCCTCCTCCGACAGATGTCATCTCTCGGCCGCCATTTGCAATCGCGTCAGCCATCTTACAGCAAACACAGCGACAAGATGTCCGACAGCCACGAAAGACGAGCATTGCACACACCAGACGAAGCCAAGAATATCAGTATCAGGAAAACCCATAGATGATTATTATTTTAGAAGAATTATGCCAAAAGACTGCCGATTTTTACTGCTGGCAATTTGTTTTATCGGAGTAATAAGTTTGCACACTGCTGCAGCCACTCCTGTTTTAGTTGAAGGTCATCATTCAATATTTCAATGTAAGTATATAAACTAAATTATAGATTATACACATTTTTTAGGATCAGAAGAGTGCCAAAGATGTGAAAATCACATAAAAATATAATAATCTGTACTTATAAATAGCCGGCGGAATCTTTGATGTGGAAAAAAATCCGCACTGTAAAATCTATAAATAAATATTTTTTATGACTAATAATGAAATTATTAAACCTAGTTATGATCTAAATCAGTAGTGGAGAAGCTGCGGCTTTATGACTTATGTCATTTTTTATAGATTAGATAGATAAAGATTTATTTAAATTGCGTTTTGACTAATTGACATTGTAAATTAAAAATATTTAGTTTATATGGGAAGGAGGTGTCAACATTTTCTTTACTACGGCTTTATGTTGAATCAGATAAATGACTGTGGCTTTTAGAAATAAATAGGTTCCCCACCCCTGGTATAGATAAACAAAATTATGTCTGCATTGTAGCTGGGTAAAAAAATAATAGATACGATTGAAAATACTACTTCAAAGAGCATGACAATTAAGCGAAAATGTTTGGCCTATATCTCGCCAAAGGAAAAGCTAACTCCATATTTCGAATATTAAGCCGTGTAGTTGTTCGAAATTTTAATTTCAGTATCGATTCGCTCAATCTGAATTAAATGATATTCAATATTCGAAATTCGAATCGATTATTGTTTTATTTATTCATCAAATTATTATTATTCAAAATGCAGTCATTGAATTATTTCATTCGTGATCAGGGTTCTAAATTTAAAATATAATTTAAAATTCTTTCATTGAAGAATTCAGAATTAAGTATGAACTTTTAACAATAGAGTAGTATCTACGTGTTTGAAATTAATGTTGATATAATGAGTATTATTTAATTCTCGTAACTATAAAATTACTATAAAAACTAAGTATACATCTCACATTGAAAAAAATAAAGAAAAATAAACTACTCTGCCACTTTAGTATTATATTCTTGTTTTAAATAATAAAAAATGAATATAGCGGAATTGTTTGACCATCGTGCTCTCGTTGGTGACGCTTTTTTACCGTAACGTTGTCCAGTGATCGAATAACGCTCGTGAATTATACAATGTATCAATTTTTTATTACTAATTCTGTTATAGTCGTAAATTCTTGGTACTCTTAAAATTTCTTTACAAAGAAGTGAGTAAGGTTGGTTGAAAGCCAGATCTAAACGATCGTAAAATAATCAGTTAACTTAATTAATGATAAATATCAGTACTTCATAATTTGACAACATTTTCCATTTTATAAGTTTAATTTAAGAATTTAAGAATAATTTTTAACATATTAAGAAATATGTACATCTTTGTGTTACTAAACATTAAGAAATTATTACCAGTATTTTCGATGGGACTTAGTTTTATTGTATTGAGTAAGACGTATTGTTTTATAAATTTGTAAATATTTAAAAAATATAATCTTTGTGGAATTAAGCTCAGAGCAACTATTTTATTAGTAAGAATGTAGTTTTACCAAGAAAATGTCAATGCAATAGAATAATTTGGGATATTTAAAATTCTTGTTCGATTGAACCAATAATTTATTATGCAGAACATAATTATTATTATTTTCAAATGTTTAACTCTTTTTAATAGCAAAAATAATAAAACGTTCCAAATTTGAAATTTCAATCGAAAGTAATAATTATTATGAAAAACATAAATTAATACTCTTTCGAATGATTGATCTTGTTTTTCGAAATAATGAAACATTCAATATTCGAAATTTGAATCGATACGGCAATACCCGCGACGTTTGAGCATAGCACAATCTTAATGAAATTAATACACATTATTAACCGTAAACTCAAATCCAACACTTAATAACATAAGTCGGTCGTGAAAATGCTAACTGTACTTACCTACTCCGTTTCGGGTGTGTCAAACATGAGCAATAAAATGTCACGCAGGAGTCTCGGCGTTTACATTTTTAGGTCACGACCTCCAACGACACCGATTCGAACTGTTAACTACAACGCCGACACAGTAGTTTCAATTATTATTGACATTTTTAGTACAATCTCAAGGCACGAAATGGGGAAACCCATTGGCAACCGAAATGGTAAAACTTTTAGGGAGTTTACTGTCAATACTTGGCGGAAAGACATTGTATTTAAAAAAGGGAACAAATTAAATAGTCAGAATAAAAAATATGAACGGTCAGAATAAAAATATTATACGGTCAGAATATTTTATAAACATTTTGGTTAGGCTAGGTTTTTTTCGACTATTTACACTGACCGATATATTATGACCATTTAATATAAATTCTGACCAATGTATTATAAATTCTGACCGAAAAAATACGAGCCTTTAAAAAATGAAATACTCATTACACTTTTATTTAAAATAATTTATTAATTAAATTGTTTTTTTAAATAACTAAAATTATACATGAACCGGTTTTGCTTAACGATAGAGTATTTTTTACTGTCTGTATTTGATTTTATCCTTGGTTCTAGCTAGGGTATCCAATCTCGAAGCCTTTTTTTAATCCCGGGATTGGGCACTTTACGTGAAATCGTGTATAATTTTAAAGTTTTGGTGAGTCGATTTTTTTTTTTAGCTCACTGAGGAATTTGAAATCCTCAATTCCCTGTACTTTTTCCCCATATTATCTCCGAAACTCGTTTTTTTTAGCTCTTCCAATTGCAAGATCCTATCAATTTTCGAGATCGCAAACATGTCAATCTCGGGATCAGAAAATTGGACGGGATCCCGGATTCCGGGATTGGATGCCCTAGTTTTAGCATACGCCCGCTCTTCTATTCTTATTTTGTCTGCAAAGTGTCATGAAAAAGGTGATACGATTTTAATGAAAACTTCGTCAAATAACCACTGTTGAAAGCTCCAGATAGAGTCCATATAAATCGTTAAGTTACAAAAGCATTTGTTTTCAAATAAATTTTATGTTAAGATTCTTTTATTTGTATTGAATTTCATCTTGAAATAAAAACAAAAAATAACAGCTTTTATTAGAGGATAAACTGTACAATAAATTAAATATAAGCATAATAAAATTGTATATCTTAACTAGATTTGAAATATTCACAATTCACAGCGATATAATGCTAATTAAGAACTTAAATATTTATTTTGTCGGCTTATATCGAGATATTGAACATATAATTTTTCACACTCAAAATACGCATGTTTTTTTATTTTCGGTTTTGACAAATGTGTTTTTATTTTTTCTTTGTTATTAAACGGGACATATGCTCTATTAATCAAAACAAATTTATGTTTAAAAAATTCCAGTATACGAACAAAATTTGAACTAGCATAACTGTAGAGTTTTATGACGCAGCGGTTAAAGTTGTTGGCTTCCGTGTCAGATCTCATGAGTTTGACTTCTTGTACGAACAGCATTTTTTCGATCGATTTCTGTTCAACAAAAGGTTGTCGACCCCTGGTTTAACCCATCCTAATTGATGCAACTCATTAGTTAAAAAAAATGTAACGTAAATGTCATTTGTAGTATCATTATTGTTTGTTTGTTTTTCTATCCCCCCTCCTTACTTCCCGTTTTTATTTTTATAATATGTCAAAATAGTAAAATTAAAATGATTCGTACTTAAACAAGCATTGTGAAAGTAAGACTGTCTGAGGATGCCTCTGAAAAAGGCAAAACACGTGTCACAGTTTGTAGCACAATACGTGGAATAATCAAATTTTAATTTAAGTTACCTACCACCGAATCCATCGAAAGTATTAGAATCTACCACTTGGCCTTTTCTCGCCGAATGATTTTTTATTATAAATTTTTATTATATTAAGTGAGATAAAAACAATCGTTTTTTTAAAAAGCTGTTATTCGATTATAATTAAGGATAAAGGGTACTAATATAGGGTTGAATGATGCATGCAAAATTCCTCTACCTTACATTATAGTAACAGGAAAATAAATAACGAGTCATCTCGGCAAGAGTGTTATGTAGAAATTCTAAGATATACTCGTGAGTCATACATCAATAAAAAAAAACACGAAAACAGATTTCATCTTATCTTTCTTTGTTCTAGACTCAAAAATCTCTCGTTGCCTTAGCACCAAAGATGTAAAATTAAAATTATTGATATCTTTTTATCCCAGTTTAGAACACCAAGAGATAACAACAATTATAAGTAATTTAAATAACTAAAATTAATTTTAATTTTTAAAAAGGTTACATTCAGAATCTAATACTTGGTAGAACTCTATCGTATTTAAGGGCGAACCAATAGTAGCATAGTGATTAAAATAATTATTGAGTGTCGAAAACTAAAACACTTTTTTTGTGCAAATTCCACATTACTGACCGGTTTCATTCATTGCTAGCATTATAAACTGACGAAAATATAAATCGATACAGGGTGACTTATACAACATAAAGTAACTTAAGCGTGTAGCGGTCTACAGCTACATCTTTAACTAAGACAAATTATGAAATGGATTATTTAGAAACATTCGTTAATTGATAGAATCTAGCTTAATCGGATTTTCTAAACATCCAGTTGAGTTAAGCATTGCTTATTATTGTATTCTGATAAAATACATCTGTATAAAAATGATCAAGGAGCTAGTGGTACTTCCCATAAGAGGATACAAATACTTCCGATATGTTGCTGGCCCTTAAAGAACTAAGTGAAAAAACATGTCTTAGCGCTTACCGCTTTTTGATGGACGGTAAAAACCCAGGACGTATATTAATTACGTAATTAAGCAATTCACACATAATTCTTGTATTACTAAATAGCCTAGCCGCCTGTGTGGTCGAGTGGTCAACATCGTTGGCTACCGCTACGGAGGGCACGGGTTCGAATCCCGGTACGGGCAGTTTTATAAATTGATTTTTCAATCTATTTACGAATTTCTGTTCAAAGGCATGGATGTGATGTCTTGAATTCCCCCCTCCCACCCATCCTATCCTGTGAACGGGGCGTATGCAGAGCGATTAGCTAACCACTAGTCCTGTCCTTGCCCTTTCCTTCTATTCCTACTCTCTTTGGAAAAAGAGAGGTTGAGCAACTGAGTAACAAGCAGTTCTTGTAGAAACATTTCTGTTGAGATAAACTCCATTAGGAGTCCATATGCTCCATATTGGGAGCGGACATGGAAAAAAAAACTAAATAATTTGATTTATTTTTCGGTTAAATAACATAATATTGTACATTAATATCGACTATGGAAAGGAAAAAGGGCGTAACCCACACATAGAAAATTTTACAAGAGGCATAAAAAACGTGTTTTAATGATTTTGGACCATATGAAATTTATGAAATATACACAACCTTGAAGTGCACAGAGACTTCTAAACTGGTGTTTAATTGAAATAATCTAAGATAAATTAAAGAAATTGTTTAGGAAAAACCTTTTTTCTTGGTTTCAATTTTTCAAAATTAAAAGCTAAATTTAGATACTTATTCGGCATTTACAGCTTATATCCTTTTGACAGAACGTGTATCAAGTTGTATACATTGTGATTGGTAAAAAAAGCTGTTTTGAAAAAACTGTAGATTACGTCCTTTTTCCTTTTTAAATTCGATATGTAGTTCTGAAGACAGCGTGATAAGACATAATTTTTGTATAAATAAATATTTATTTCAAGTCCATAAATATTTAGTTATACAAAAATTATACTGAGCTTCGAGAACAGATGCTTGCGTCGGATAATGGGGGTGAGGTGGTTTGATTTTGTGAGGAATTCAGAGATAAAGAGAGCGTACAAGACAGCGTCCTGTCACGTCAGTGGTTATGGAGAGACGTTGGAACTGGCTGGGTCACGTGAAAGCCTCAATCCTGCCTGCCTTTTCTTTCGACCGGTGGGATTCTGGCGTCCCGGACGTCCGTCGGGTACTATCCATAGGATGTACTCGGCGGAACTGAGGGATGCTGGCATGTCATGGGAGGAAGCAAAGCAATTGGCAGGAGACAGGGAAACATGGAGGTTCCGCGTGGCGGCCATATGCTCCACATAGGGAGCGAACATGGCCAAAGAAGAAGAAGAATATTTATTTATTTTTAAGTTGAAAGAACTTAGTATTTTACATTTATATGTATTAATAAAAACACAATATTCCTTTGTACTTTATTCCACTTTATTTTATAGGTCAGGACCGGTTTCGCTCATTGCGAGCATTGTAAACTGAGAATAAATATAATTTAACAATGCTATTTATACAAAAATAAATTTAAATGAAAATGCTCGCGATGAGCAAAACCGGTCCTGAGCTTTTTAAATAAAGTGGAATAAAGTACAAAAGAATATTGTGTTTTGATTAATATAATGTCTTTCCACCGAGTATTTACAGTGAACACCCGAAAAGTGAAAACAATTATGTGATATGAAATTATTGGTGTATTTAGGTAGGGTTTTGCATTTGGGTTCAAGAGCAAATATTTATGACTGTCGATTCTGAAAAAAATGGAATAATGTACAAAGGAATATTGTGTTTTTATTATAATATATGTAATACCTTTCCACCAAGTATTGACAGTGAACACCCTAAAAGTGATTTATATGTATCACCCTTATGATTCAATATTATTATGTTTCTAGTTGCTCCAAATCCGCTTCCGTCACTTTCTTTGTAATTTAAATATTCTTACATGACGATACTTATAAATAATAATAATACAACTCTTGGTTGTGAGTCATGCAAGAATGCATGGATATACACACCGCACAATTTCTTTGAATTTCTTCCGCTTTCTTCTGTTTCTGGGTCACCCGATACGAGTGGGTTATTTATCCTTTTCGGTAGGATGTATTCTAATTGTGATAACGAACTTTAGATTTAATCTGGGTCAACGTGTATTAGGCTTTATTTGAATCCTGTTTAACTTCTTAGTAAAATTATGATTCTAATTAATGTATTATGAGTTGTATTAATAAATATATATTTTAGAAATTAAATAATATTATTCAAATTATGTATTATATATATTCCACTTTTTGTGTAAACTAGAGACGTACCATTTTAACTTGACTGTGGCAGAACTCAGAACTAAAATTGTCGCCCTAGGACGTGTTGACTATGGCAACGTTAATGATGCGATGGTGGCGCCCTCGCGGGCAGTCGAGTTACGCTGGTACATCTATATTATTAAACAAGTGAAAATTTTAAAAATGTTTTATTATTCATTTCTAAAGCTTAAAGAAGGTTAAGTCATTTTTTATACATTTATATTATATAGAAGACAGAACTGCCGATAACCTCCTATTTTTTTTCATTAAAAATTCGTATCTCAACCAAAACGCAATATTTATTTAAAAAAAAATCAAACGTTAGCTAAATCAAAAACATCAATAATGATATTAAGTTTTTTTTATGGCTCCCTGTTAATTTTTTACAAATTAACATTATTAGAATATGACAATAAGGAATGCTTCACTCAACTGAGATGATTTTACTGCTAATAAAAACAATATTCCTTTGTACTTCATTCCACTTTATTAATTAGGTCAGGATCGGTTTCGCTCATTGTGAGCATTATCAACTAATAAGAAAAATATAAAAACAGTGCTATTTATACAAATTTAAATTAAAATAAAAGGTGTAAGCAACTATTAACACCACTTATAATTATTAGTCTTTTAGGGTGTTTCAAAGGATTATTGTTTTTTTTTTTTTTACTAATATTAGTCTTTGATGATGATTTTTTAATTGTATGTTATATGTGTTAAGCATTTTAATTTTGTGTAATTATAATGTAATTTGTAAATCCTTTTCATTGTTAATAGTTCCTTACACCTTTTATTTAAATTTAAATTTGTATAAATAGCATTGTTTATATATTTTTCTCATCAGTTGATAATGCTAGCAATGAGCGAAACCGGTCCTGACCTAATTAATAAAGTGGAATGAAGTACAAAGGAATATTGTTTTTATTAATATAATGCCTTTCCACCAAATATTGAGAGTGAACACGCTAAAAATGATGATTTTACTGTACTAAGTCAAATAGAAAAGTTTTACCATTACTACTTGACTCATATAACTTCTCGATTGCTCACTTCTAAGATAAATGTTATCAAACGTGGTGACGAAATAATGAAGCATGTCGAACAACCGGAACTTATTAAAATACTTAATCACTCTTTCCGTATTAGTATGAAATGAAATGAAAGTGTTTGAATGCGTCAATATAATTTTCCAAGAATAGAAATGATCTCCGCCGAATTCAGATTCACTTGTTGTTGTGTCAAAATAATAAACCTTACATAAAGATTATCTGTTTAATTCAATTATTAAATGGTCACCAATGGAAATTGCAATACCGGACGATTATATCAATCCCGGGATCCCGACCAATCTGGCAATTCCGTACTCCAAGGATCGTCTCAGTATCCCATTCCCCGATCAAGGGATTTTGAGATTCACTATAACATGTAAAAAATCAAACACAAAATGTTAATTTTCCCCAATTTACTATCATATATTTAATAATAAGGCAAGTTGCGGCAGTGTACTTCAGTTTGTTTGTATAAATATTTTTGTACAATACATAAATACATATCGACTGCGGAAAGGAAAAAGGACGTAGCACACCGTTTTTTAAATCAGCTTTTTTTCGATAATCACAATGTATACAACATGATACACGTTTTATCAAAAGGAAGTAAGCTGCAAATACCGAATTAGTATCTAAATTTAACTTTTAAGTTTGAAAAAGGTTGGGGCTGTTAAAATTGCAAACAGGAAAAAAGACTTAAAAAAGGGTTATTTTTTAAACAATTTATGAAATTAATATTAAATCATGTCAATTTAACACCAGTTTACAAGTCTTCGTGGACTACAAGTTTGTGCATATTTCATAATTTGCCTATGGCCCAAAATCATCATAGCACGCCCTTGTGTCTCCTGTGAAATTTGGTATGTGTTGGTTACGTCCTTTTTCCTTTCCACAGTCGATATAAAATAAAGAATTGTGGTCTTGCTTCTTCTCATATTTTGTAGTAGTCGTAGGCAGGAACAGACAGTTTTTTTTTCATAATTTTAAGCAATGTTCATTTGCATTTTTTAAGGGCGGTATAAAAAACAGTTTTAATTTTAAATTTTAGACACGGGTGTTTGTGATACATCTTTTAAATTGAGCTTTTACTCAATTTATTTGTGACATAAATAGTTAGTAACTAATTAAGGCATCTTTATGGTATGTGGAACAAAATCAAATTTACTAATCATAACTAATCTCTTTCTATTTCAGTATCTCCAAGCGCACGAAACATAAGACATCTTCCATGCGTGTCAAGAAGAACGAAAGAAGAAGGCATCTGTATGTTCGCTATAGACTGTCTTAAAGCCAATGGAACTCACCTGGGTACGTGTATCGACAGGTTCTACTTTGGATCCTGCTGTCAAGTTCCTGATACCCAAGCGGATCCAGGAATTTCCGACAACAGGATAGAAGATAACACCGTTCAAGGAAGACCCGTTTTGAGTAACCCACAAGATAATTACGACAATAAACCAACACTAGAAAAAATTGACCCACTTTTGACAAGCGATATAGGATCCGCCCAACTCCCAGCGGTGACTAGCCAAAAACCTATTATCGTGAGTCAAAAACCAATTCCTGTTAGTCAAAAACCAGGTACTGTAATTCAAAACCATGTTGTGTCAAGTCAAAAGCCAAGTGTGTCTAGTACAAAGCCTGGTGTGTATCTTCAAAAACCATCAGTTTCTACTGGTAAGCCTGCTGCAACTAGTCATCAAGGAAGTACTACAAGTCAAAGGCCGTACAAACCAACGACTGTAAGTTCCAAACCTAGCAGTGTGTCTCAAAATTCAACTGATTTTACAAGTCAAAAACCTACTGTCACTAACCAGTACAAGCCAAGTGTAAATACAACAAAACAACCTGCCCCCATTAAACAAACAGGATCATCACAAAACCCGGAATTGAATAACCAAAAACCAGGGTATTCAAGTATGAAGCCTACAATTTCAACCCAGGCAACAACTTTTATAAGTCATAAACCAGAATTGTCTGGTCAAAAGCCTGGTTATGTGAATCAAAAACCAGGTGTATACAATCAAAAGCCCGCAGGATCTAAACCTGGAGTTTCACCGCAACATCACAATCCTAAGCCTGGATATTCAAATACAAAGCAAAACTCAACTAATTATTTGGTTTCAAAACCTGGATATAGCTCTCAGTCTACAAGAAGACCTCTTCCGACACATGGAAGTACGATAGCTACAAGAAAACCCATCACCACTGGGGTGGTTGTCAACAATACATACACAAGTAATTTTAACTATGTTAACAAAACTTCTTCAAGTACTGTATTGTCCATTGATAGAACGGAAGACAAAGATACAAATAAAGTACCAGATTTGATGCCAAGTCTTAAGCCAGCTAGACATAATGCAACAAGTTCCCAGTCTTATTCAACCACTACTCTCAAACCTTTCTACTTACCTTCAAGACCTACGAAGGGAACGACCCAAAAACCTCAAACTACTTCTGGCGGACAATCTAATTTGTATGTTAATAACGAGTTATACAATTCAACTAGGCCTAGTTATGTATCGGTTACTAGAAAACCAGCTGTATCAAGTACACCACAACCAACTACTGAAGTTCCGATTAGATTGTCAACATTCCAGACAGTGGAGCTTGTTAAAACTTCAGAAAAACCTACAACTTTCAATGCTATATCATCAACAGTTACGAATACGAATTCAGTGAGACCAAGTTATAAACCAACGCATTACGATACAACAAAAAATCCTCCTTCAAAGCCGTTATCAGATATTCCTTTTGGCACTAGACTTCCATCATCAACTATATCTCCGTTGAAGCCAAGTACGCCATACGTTACAAGACCAACGGTTAGTGTCAATACAATTTCGCAAAACTCTCCAACTTATAGGCCAACGACAACCACAGCTTCACCACAAACTCAAAGACCAATACAAAAACCAACGCCTTCGTTGAGGCCTGATAGACCCAGCAGCGTCACAATACGCCCAGCTGTTCAAAGACCTCAAAATTCAACATTGTCAAATCGACGAACCACAACTCCAAGACCCACTTCAGTCGTAATTAAAGATCAACTCTTGAACAACCAATCCAATATAATAGGGACTACAGGGCCAACTAAACGACCTGTCACTACAATTGTATACAGACCTTCATTATCAACACAAGCATCAGCGAAACCACCAAACTCTGCCACACAAAAACCTGGCACAACAGTTGGTTATCAAAAACCTACAGCCATAACATCACAAAAGCCTGCAGCTGGAACGACATTTAGTCCCACAAAATTAAATCCAAACGTCACAACTTCATCGTCAGTAAAACCTATTGTGAGTACTCAAAAACCGATAGACAAACCAAAACCTGAAGCTTCTTCAACTATCACACAGGGAACAACAACAACAACAACGACTACAACCAAACCTAGTCCTACAACACAAACTTCAACTACAAACGTAAACACAAAGCCAAATTATTCAATCAAACCCACAACCAGGCCGACAGATACAACGAAAAGACCAATTTTAAAGCCAACTATTACGTCAACTACTGCTCGACCAGTTCAAGCTACAGTTAGTCCATTGAATAATGAAATTGATGGCTCAACCGCCCCAAAACCGACAGCTGGAGTTCCAAAACCTGAAATATCTTCAACAGAGAATGTTGGATTGGTAACTTGGACAAATTTCATGGACCAGGCTGTTACCCAAGGAACAGTGTATAATACAACTAAAGGTGAGTATTTTTCATAAATTATACATAAAATCCCAACATTAGTTAATGAGTTGTTTGAGAAAAAGAAGAAACACAACAATGACTTTGCATTAAGCATTTTATTGAATTGATAAACTATTTTAGTATGAAACTTTATGAAGTACGTTACGTATAGTTAATAAAATCAACTTCTATTTCCCTTGTCAACTTGTTTAAATACAATATTGCAAGTCAAGCTGACAAAGAAGATATGTTAATACATAGTCCAACCAATAGTTAAGAAAACTCTTCAAAAATATTATAACTTATGTTATAATATAACAAAAGCTTTCAGTTCTTGTCAGGTTACTCTTTGGGTGCAAAATTTACCAGAGAAAATTTTTCTCCTGCTACATTTTTACAGTTTACCAAGTTCTTTTTCTAGGAAGTTGCTATGTAAAATATTGTATAATTTACTTTATCAATACGTCTTTCCAACTGAAATACTAGACTCATTGCAACTTATAGGTGATAAAACATATTGATTGCTCAAGGTAAATAAATGTATTTAAATTACAGATGATCAAGAGGAATGGAGTCCAGCCACACCTCCTGACGGTTGGGTTCTCTTACAAACAGTATCCACAAAAAAGAATTCATCATCATCAACGATAGCCCCCCTGACATCAGTAACGCTAACATCCAAACCTGTGACGATCTCCACCGAAAAACCTACTGACCCTACTCCTTCAATAACTTCTTCAAGTTCTCCGAACGTGACTTCATCTGATAAGCCTGTCGAAATTCCGGATGAGTCCACTACAGCATCTTCAAGTTTATCTTCGAAGCCGAACAAACCTATATTTACTGTCCAAGTAACAACAAGACCAACTGTAAAACCGATGCCAATCAACGAAACCTCGACTCAAGGTCCAAGTGGGATTGAATTTAGTACGTTTATGACAGTTTCTGGTGGACCAAGTACTGGTGAATCAGTTTCAACCGGCGACAAGGAAGAAGTCACAACTGTTCAATATTACGAAGCAGATAACGATACTTTGACAACTAGTGGGTACGAATACGGAAACGAAACAGGTGAGAAAAAGAAAATGTTTTTTTTATTAATTGTTTATAATACAGGTCACTGGTCTTTCAAAGATGAATGGTCAACACTTTTGGAAGTTCGTCATACTTATTTGCGAGGTCACGTGTTCAAATTTCCAATCGGACGCTTTCATTAATATTGGTTTTCCAATCCACTTAAAGCCTGTGTTAAAAAAGCGATGATGTATGTTATATTTACACTTCTTTCGCCTGCACTAGTGGTCGGGAAACTCATTAGTCAACTGAGTCAAATATCAACTATGCAACAATTAAAATCTATTTTGAAATCCATTTATTAAAAATTATCTAAACTGGCTTTTGCTTAACTCTCGCGGCTTGGAGACTAGAAAAATACTTCTCTGCCGATGGGGGTCGTTTAGGGACCCCAGTGGTTTCCTCATTATTGGCCTTATTCTTATGAATTTCAAAAAAAATAATAATCTAAGGGCTTTAAAATATCTCTCTGCATCATTCCTCATACATTTTTTTTTATAAAAATCCGTGTTTTTTTAATAAATAATCATATTTTAAGTTGCGCGTAAAAAAGACGTCATCCCAGCACACATATTAATTTGCAACTGACGCGTTTAGCCCAGCTATCTTACGAACGATCGCGGGCGCTTATCTCGTTATCGCGTATTTATATAAACTACAAAAGGTCCAAAAAACTATGATATAAGAATACCTTAATTATTATAATTGTATCACCCATATTAAAATAGATATTTAAGAAAATGTGGGTATTGGGGTCGCATTTCTTGAGCTTAGAACCGGAAAAGTTAAGATGAGGTCGCCCTTTCGAACTCTAAGTTTTAAGACTGAAAACCGTACTGCATGTGGTAATTGGTGGAAGAACCACACTCAAAGGGCCAAAGAGACGCAGTTTGCCAGGAGTCGGCAGACTGCGATCCTTGAACTTATCACGTTTTTTCAACTTAAAATCCTTTTACATATTCCATGTTGACTGTGAAAAGGAAAAAGAACGTGACCCACAGTTTTTTCAAAGCAGCTTTTTTTCGATAATCACAATGTATCAAACATGATACACGTTCTATCACAAGGATGCAAGCTGCAAATGCCGAATTAGTATCTAAATTTGGCTTTTAAGTTTGAAAAAGATGACCTTGTAAAAAATAAAACCACGAAAAAAGACTGAAATAAAGGTTTTTCCTAGACAATTTCTTTAATTAATATTAGATTATGTCAATTAAACACCAGCTTAGAAGTCTCCGTGCACTTCAAGGTTCCGTATAATTCATAATTTGCATATGGCCCAAAATCATTAAAACACATTTTTTGCGCCTCCCGTAAAATTTGATATGTGCGGGTTTCGTCCTATTTCCTTCACAGTCGATGTGTATTGCTCTCTGATACCTTTGCTATCCGTCTCTTCAGTCAGAATATTTATATCTAAAACCAGTGGCGGATTACCCTATAAGCAATGAGAGCGCGCTTTTGGTTTCGATCTTAGGGCTTCAAAATAGCTTATTTATAACCCATTCTTTTGTTAATTTTTAAATTTTTTAGGCTGACGTTCTGTGTTATCAGAAAACGGCTCAAATTTTATTACTCTTGGGGCCTACCATGTGCTTAATCCGCCGCTGCTAAAGACTGTATCTTATTCTTAACTCATTATGTAGATCTTCAACTTAAAAATACTAAAGACAAGACTCTGTTTTTTACTCAAAGGAAGAGAACTGTTTTTTACTCAAAGGAATGAGTAAAAAACAGTTCTCGAAAACAACTTCTGTTTTGGTGTTAAATTAACTATCAATAACCATCACATCAGGATGAGCCTAGAATAATATTTTTTTATCAATATTTTCTGATAAAAAATAAATATTTTTAAGCCCAGCAATTCAGGATGGTTGACGAAAATTCGACATCACATTAAATGTTTAAAATTGTATCCTCTTTTAATGTTTACTGTTCGTTTTTTTTTTAATGTAGAGTCCAGTGGAAACGGGACCTCATCATCAGATGACTTTGGGTCTACAGAAAAGTCTACAGTGTCTCCAATTGAGATCATCACGTCTACTGGATCCTCAGTCGTCTCAGCTGACTCCCTCAATATGTCAGACTACAAAGACGGTAAGAATTAAAAACGATTAATTAATTCTACATTTTGCCTGTATTGATTTGTGGTCAATAATTGAAATTTAAATACATGTTTGTAGCGCCATCTAGTGATGAAACTAATAAGTTATTAAAATTAATTTAATTGGTAATATTTTATTAAAATTCAGACGCTAGTATGTATTATAATAAATTACAGTATAAATTTTCTAGGATGGTATTTTATAGGGTGTTAGTATATGCCAGTTTCCCTGAATTCGAACAAATATATATTATATAGAGTTAAAATATTGTATCTCCATACATCACATTGCATTGTGAAAACTTATATGAAAAACTCATTTGAATCGCAAGATAAATCATTTTATTTTGTATCAGGACGGCAGAGAAAATATTGTACATGTTGTAAGCATTGGCGGATCAACTGCATGGGGGCCATGGCTAAAGGAAAACTTATTTTCCATTTTTCTAATTTATTAAAACTTTATTGTGGAATGGGCTCTTTAACTGTTTAGTTTACTATGTTTTATAGAATACATACTTAATTTTGTATTGACTATTTTTATATAGATATATAATATTAATGCATTACTTATGTATCATGTCTATTTTCAAATTGAATGGCCCCCTTCGTGGACAATTTCTGCTTGTGAATACAATATTTTGGCATTAGACTTTCGTTTAGCATAAAAATATATTGTTAAGGAGATACAATATTTTCGCATTAAAAAAATCTCGAAGAATTTACAAAATATTGGAATATGTATTTAATCTTTGAAACAGTAGGTTTATAGAATCAATATTTTGACACATACATATATGGCTATTTTAACTCTAAGACATTGATATATAGATGAAATAAAAATCACATGCTTAATAATTTACCCCATGTAAATTTGTATTGATTGAACTGTATGTTACGCAACACACGAACTCTCTCTCTCTATCACTCGCTCTGCCTTAGCGCATTTTATGCACTGAGAAATTTTTATTAAGTGGCCTTGCTACCTTGTTTTATGTGTATTTTTAAATCAGAGTCCTCGCCTTTTTTTGGAGCATTTTAATTTATTAGCTAATTGAGGTGTCTCGACATATATTTGTTTTGGTCGACACTGTCACTTGCTTAAGCCACGATGCTATAGGCAGCGGTGGTCAAGACGTCGACCATGTAGCCATTACATGTCACCTGTCTGATGCTTTGAAACAAGAATTGAGTGGGTCCTTTATTAACCCGTAACATGCCATACTAAAAAATCACGTTCCCTGCAATGATGGCATCTCAGTTTCACTGTTTATTGACAGTATTTAAATCTAAGTTATAAGCTAAAAAATATTTTTAAAAATGTATATATGCTAGAATACCTAAAATAATAAATACTTATTGACAATATTAAGAGAAATATTTAATGGCTCAACTATTTACGATTGCATCATGGGCATGGAGGTGTTAACTATCGATCCATTTTTTCCCTTTTATACCCATTATATTGTGGTTTGAATTATTTCCCTTTTGATGACAACCTAGCACAAACGGTGTTTGTAGACCGCTACGGGTATGGTTTCCCAAACTTTTTTTACAATGGAAAACTTCGCAAATCCGGAAATATTACCGGAACACAGCTTATATTGTAAAATACGATAATTAATAATTGAATAAACATTTTAAAAAATATATGTTTCTAAATCAATGAATATTTATTAGCTAATTATTCTTAAAACGTGTCACATACAAATATAAGTATATAAAGCTTTTTGTGATTCAAAATCTCCGCCTGTACCTATGTAGGTATTTGACGTTTTAAAAATCAGATGAGATTAACCATCACTCGAAGATGCTTAAATATGTTGCAGCGTATATTAATTACCATTCCAAATTTTCGCGGAACACCTATTTAGGTCTCACGGAACACCAGTGTTCCGCGGATCATAGTTTGAGAAACCATGCATGAGATCACAAAAAGTTGTAATCCCGGGATTTCGAGATTAACACTTTTTCGGATCCCGGGTTCCATGGATAATCCACCATAAAATCGTGTCACAGTAACATGTGGGTTTTCGCGATTGATCACTGAAAAAAAGTCAGAAATTGAGATTTTTTTTAAATAATCTACCAAAGAAGGTAACACACCTTTTTTGTTCACTGGCCGATTTTAAAAACCTAGGAATCAACGGATTTTATAAAATTAAAAAAATTGGAGAAATATTTTTTTAACTCCATCCATTCAAAAGTTACGACTGCAAGTGACTAGCGAAATAATATGTTTTACTGTATTTAACGGTTTTTTCACTTGTTATCTTAAATCTCGAAATCCGGGATTAGTACTATCTCAATCCCAGGGCTTCGGAATCACAAAATTGGACGAGAACCAGGGATTGAAGACCCTAGCTACGACTGATTTCAGTATGAAGTCGTCCGCAGAAGTCATATGTTTGACCACCCGTGCTATATGTGTAGACAATGAGGCAATGTGTCCAGAAGTCTTTACGAACATTGTCAGGGTTCAGTAATTATGAATTTTCGATACGAACCGGAAGTGTGTAAAGAAACAATTCTCACGCCAATAAGAAACAGCTAGTCACATTATCATTATACCATAGAATTATAACACTTCGATAACGGGTTCATCTTTAAGAATCCAATCTAGTAGTTCCTTGATTGACGCCAGGCGGTGAAACCTTTCCATATAATATGTCACGTTATATGAGATGTGACCCGTTTTTAGGTAGTCTATCGTGTTGTCTAGGGCTTATACAAAAACTGACTTTTGAAAAAACCGGTTTTCGAATGTCAATATTGTTCGATAACCGGTTAATCAGGTGATTTATATTTGAAATTACTTTTGTCTGTGAGGTTTTGACTTCCCTTCAACACATCCAATTATCCTTACTTCCTTCGAGAAAAAAATGAGAAACTGAATATCAAGCATTTCTCGTAGAAAACACTTTTACTGAGATAAGCTTCATTAAGAGTCTATAAAGAGTCTATTAAGTGCAACGTTAGAAGCGGACATTTTTAAAGAATATTATTTTATACTGCCGGTAAACTACCAGAAAACGCTAAGTGAAAAAACCTTGGTTTTGACATAATTGAATTCCTTAATACTATGAAACGAACTGTTCATATAGATAGTTTGGATGTAATTAATAAGACGAATTAATTATCAACAGTAGATCAAAATTATTCAACTCAAAAACGTTAAGTCGTCAAATCGGGTTTGCGTAGAAATTAGAAATAAGAGTTAAGTTAATAAGCTAAAAAGAGTTAAGTTATAAATATGTTTCTGCCATAAATAACTGCCAACGAAATTGACTTATTTTGTATTGCCTATTTATTTAAATATCGAAAAATTAAATCTAAAATATTATGATTAAATCTATTGATCTACAAACACCCAATTTTCGACATAGCATTTTCTAGCGGTCTACCTACGATATATATATATATATATTATTTAACACATGTCCGCTCCCAATATGGATCATATGGCCTCCTAATGGAGGTATCTCAACAGAAGTTTTTTTTTACGAGAACTGTTTGTTACTCAGTCGCTCAACCTCACTTTTTTCAAAGTGAGTAGTAGGTAAAGAAGGATAAGGCTTGAACAGAACTAGTGTTTGGCTAATCGCTATTGCTGCACCCAGTTATTAAAGGATCAGAAGGATGGGAGGAGAGGAAATGACGTGAATTGACATCACAAACACCCAGTCTTCGGTCACAACTCTGAATTGAATAATTCTTAAATTCACTGTGATCTGACCGGGAATCGAACCCAGTCCTGCGTGATTGGTAGAGTAAGCTCTAACCAACTGGGCCACAGCAGGCGACGCGATATATTTAAGGTTGATTTAAAGTATTTGCTTTTAATATTCGAACTTGCGCCCTGTTTTTACGCAAAGCTAAAGTCCTGGGAATTATTGTGGTAGAACTGGTGTACCGAGACTGAAAATATACTTGGCTTAAAACACAGAGTCATACTGAGGTTAAATATTATTTAAAATTACCATATTAGCGTTCATTTAACTCCTGGGAATATTTTTCTTCAATCAATCGTAAGCTGCGAAAATTGAATCATTGTTTCAAGACACCAGATTATAATCACCGTCGCTAACATTTTTACGTAAGGTCATTACCTATTATAGTATTGCGAATTAAAAAAAAAAGTGTTTCCGGTATTCTTGTCGAGTTGTTAAATACATATCATTAATTTACAATTAACAAAAATGTCATTTATTGACAGTGAAATGTTGTGCATAAAGAAATAATCCATGTCTTGAATTAGCCGCCAAGTTCTTCAAGTTTGCCCAGAAGGTATATGGACAAACGGGTTTATGTGGCGAAATTTAGGATGCTAACCACATCTTTGGTCAGTTTTAATGTGTACAACAGGGGTGGGGAACCTTTTCTTCTCTAAAGGCTGCATTCATTGTTCTGATTCGACATAAGTCGCAATAAATATTGACTAGAGAATCTTTGGCCGGAAACAATTTCATGCCAATTTCTAAAGCCCAGAATTATGCGGAATTTCCAAAATTACCAGCGTGGGTTTTTGTTTTAGGTCTTCAAAGGATTTTGACATCGAAAATCCCAATAGTTTACGAATTTACAAAAAAATACAGAATTGGCCAGAAGCCCGCGCCAGAGTAGCCAAAAGGCGGCATGTGGCCTTAAGGTTTCACACGCCTGGTGTACACTCTCAATACTTGGTGGAAATGTATTATATTAATATTATAAAAACACAATATTCCTTTGAACTACTTCCACTTTTATTTTAGCAAGTAAATATTAACAAAATTTATCAGTGTTATTTATACAAAACGAAATAAAATAAAAAGGTTCAATAAACAATTGGTATTGAAAATAATTTACTTTTTATCAGTTTATAATGATCGTCATGAGCTCAACCGGTCCTGATCTTGCTAAAATAAAAGTAGAAGTAGTAAAAAGGAATATTGTGTTTTTTAACACATCTTTAGTGTTGTGATTTTATGCCAACTGGACAAGAAGAATTATAGCTTATGTCGGTCCAACTATCTGTTGTCTTATTTCACACAATAAATTACAGCCCTTGTAAATGCGCCAATTGTTCCTGGGACAATCTTAGTACACAACTCAACAACGCATAACGTTTGTTACGACACGAGTAACTTCTATTTGACAAATTTATTTGTATGGCCGTGGCGGGTGGATGAAGGAATTTTGCAGCTGTTGCTATTTTATATGTAGCAGGACATGTCTGTTTCGTTTCCAAGGTTTTCTAACTGATAATGCTCGTCATGACCGAAACCACTACTGTATTTTTTTTTTAAAAGTGGAATTAGTACAAATATATTTTTTTAACCGTATACGATTATTTTCTTAGGTATTGCTAACGGTGTAGCGTTTGTTGATCATACAATTCGAGCACTGGTTTTTTTTTAAAACGCTTTTTTAATATTTATTTTCAATCAATATAAAACTAATGGTAGATTTGAAATCCTTCACCTTAACTCATTCGAATCTGCCAGATGCCTTTGCGGTCTTGCTAGACATATTATTATGAAAATTGCTCGATTAAAATTTTAATATCAGCTTACAGTAAGACCTTTTTGAAAATCACCACCCAAAAATTATTGCGAAAAATTTAATGTATAGAAGTGTCTTATTTCATATCGACTGTGGAAAGGAAAAAGAACGTAACCCACAGCTTTTTTTCGATAATCACAATGTATCAAACTTGATACACGTTCTATCAAAAGGATATAAGCAGCAAAAGCCGGACTAGTATCTAAATTTAGCTTATAGGTTTGAAAAAAGATGAGCTTGTGAAAATTGAAACCTAGAAAAAGACTGAAAAAAAGGTTTTTTCTGGACAATTTTTTAAATTAATATTAGATTATGTCAATTAAACACGAGTTTAGACGTCTCCGTGGACTTCCAGGTTGTGTATATTTTATAATTTGCATATGGCCCAAAATCATCAAAACACGTTTTTTGTGTATCCTGTAAAATTTGCTATGTGTGGGTTACGTCATTTTTCCTTTCCACAGTTGATATATGTACAAAAAACGTTATTATTTTAAATAGGTATAATTTAAGAAGTAAACAATATTTTTGATAAGCTCAGTGGTAACTCAGTAAAAGTTTTCCAGTCCAGCTATTTTTTTTAATTTCCTCTGTGTTACTCAACGTTGTACCCACCACTACCCGCTAAGGTTTTACACTCTTCTTACAGGGTGTATTCCGTAGCGTAGCAACGTTATTTGAGTTTAAAGTTTTGCCACGGGTGTCTCGGGAAGAAATTCGTCAAGACTTGGTCGCATGCACTACAGTATTCAGAAGTTGTTGTGCTACAAATTGTAACACTTGTTTCTCCCTTTTAAGAAGCATCATCAAATTCTATCTGATGAATTCTAGGGTTGTTGTCGCCTTCAACAGGAAAATATTTAAAACTAACTCAAGAAACGAGTCAAAAAGATACTTATTTCTAAAGTATTTTTTAATGTGTTAACTATCAACACTTGTTTGAAAGACATTATTTTTTAATAATTTCACATGTTTCAATCAAAATCAGGATTGGTTTCATCGATTGATGAAATGTATACGACTTCAAAATTTTGTTTATTTTTTAAAACAGTAATATTAATTTTTTACTAGATTTGTACCATTTACTTAAGCAATCAAGAGCGAAAGATCATGCCAATTAATTTTTAATATATCACAATACAATCAAATTTATAATAAAAAAACATAATATATTCATCTTTAATACATGTCATCGGAAACAATTATAGTTTTTATATTTGGCATTTTAAGAAACCCAAATCAAAAATTATATTCTTAGAAAAAAATTGAATGGCACTTTTTTCGTTTGAATTTATTGTATAGTGCTTAATTAATTATTTTTGATGCTATTTAGAGACAATAACCTTTAACAGGTTTATATTGCACGATACGTATAAAATCAAAGGCGCCTTTTTCAACGCTAAATTATATCAGGGATTGCAAAACCAGTATTACTGATATTTTCGATATTCATGGTGTTTTTTCAATACCAAAATAAAATCGATTTTTTAATTTAAGGAAAAAATCACATCTAATAAATAAAAACGAATGTTTGTTTATTCGAATTTTATGCGCTGACACACTACTCATCCGATTGCAATAAAACTTTGACAAAAAATTTGCTTGCACTTGCGCAAAGGTTAAAGCAGTGGTTCTTAAACTCTTAAAGTCACGGTGCACTTTTGATCATGGGAAAAAGTGGCAGTGCACCAGAATTTAGAGATCGAAAAAAATATGTGAACATATTTTTTTTTGACTTTTTCGTTTTCACTATTTTGTGGATTTTTCGGTTTTTACTATTTTGCGATTTTTTTTTGATTTTACCATTTTTAGCGGTGTACTTGCAATAAGCTCGCGGTGCACTGGTGCACCGGTTAAGAACCACTGGGTTAAATGCATATTAAAATTAATTTACAGCAGGTCTTATATATAAAAATCAATGTTTGTATGTATGCCATACCGTTCATGCAACTTGTGCGAAGGTTATAGGCGTAGTACAATTAAATTACAGTAGGTGGCGCGTGTGTCGTACCATAAACAATCGGCAGCAAACGTCTAACGTCAAACAGACAAAAAAAGAAAACATGCACTTCAATAAACACAATTAAAACACAAACACTTTCTTTCTTTGAGTGGCATTGCAACGCTTGCCGGGAACCGGCTAGTATTTTAATAAAAATGTTCGCTATGAATTGGAATATTTTAAATCTGTCGAAAATTTGTATCAATATTAACAGGTTCCAGAGAAAAATTTAAGCTTATTTAAACCTTTTAATGATTTATTATTTGGATTTTAAAATTTGTATTTAATGATTTTTTAGATAATTATGTTTGTGATAGTCACATTTCTTTCTCGGTGCCAATATTCTTATGAAACGGATTGGAAAAAGAGCTATTGACTAAAAACAAAACCTTTCTCAAATAATTCCCTCGCTGAAAATAAAGATTGAAAGATGAATCTAGCACTCACCCTTATAATAAACTATCTTTAACTCTCGCGGCTCGGAGACTAGAAAAATACTTCTCTGCCGATGGGGTCGTTTAGGGACCCCAGTGGTTTCCTCATTATTGGCCTTATTCTTATGAATTAAAAAAAATAGTCTAAGGGCTTTATTTAGGTTGCGCGTAAAAAAGACGTCATTTCAGTGCAAATATATATTCGCAACTGATGCGTTCACGCGTAGTTATCTTACGAACGATCGCTGATAAGCGGGCGCTTATCTCATTATCGCATCGCGTTATCGTGTATTTATATAAACTACAAAAGGTCCAAAAAACTATGATATAAGAATACCTTAATTATAAACATTGTATCACCCATATTAAAATAGATATTAAAGAATATGTGGGTATTGGGGTCGCATTTCTTGAGCTTAGAACCGGAAAAGTTACGCTAAGAGATTAGAGGGATAAAACAAAATCAGGTGGAAGTAAGCATGCTTATAAATGAAGTTGCTCCGTTATCGATGATAAACTAACAAACAAATTCGCATCTATGATTCTCTATAAAAAAGCAGATCTGGATTTATACCACTCACTCAATACATGTACGATGTTTTATTTTATTTATTCATGTATAAGATACCCTTTTCGCCGCTGATGTATATCTTATAAATGAAAAACAAATGCATAGATGTGTTCTCAGCTGTTTCTGAGGCAGTTTCAATATTTATATGTGTGCGTATCTATGCTTATCTTTTATATAAGTTATATAAGGAGCATTTGATAAGTTATTAAATTTGACGTAGAGTTTTTCTTCATAAACATAAAAACTTATAATATAGATCGAACGACGTTGAAAATATGAATGCTATAAGTTTTAGATGGAGTACCAATCATTTATTAAAAGTTATTTAAATTATAATTTATTGATTTGATTCAATTTTATCGAAATTTTGTGTTTTTCATTTCAAAGAAGAGGCATTTTTCTTTTTAATAATTTGCTATACATATAATATAAATAAAATCTGGATTCACAAACTGTTCTTTGTTTATGGACGAATAATATCTTTTAAAACTGCATTTTCAGTTTTTTTTTAATTTATTAAAAAAAACCTAAACGGAGATATTTTAACTTTCAATTTATCTGTTTTTAAAAAGTAGCTCAATCACGAATGTGCTGTATTTTTGACACTATTTGAGATTTAAATATATTTTATAAACATAGACCGAAAAAATCAAAATTCAAACATAACCTTTTTTTTCCCAACTTGACAATTACAGACCTAGTAACCAGAATGCTTTAAACACTAATCTACTCTACTTTTTTAAAACTTTAAATCTTTCTTCACAATTCAGTGGCAGCCGGTCAATGTGGCATTGGATCAGTGCACCCCTTGTATATTCAGGGGCGGTTATATTTCATGAAATAATATTCAAACATATATATAAACAGACAATAAATATATGAAGAATTTAAAATGAGTGAATGGTCTAAAAGTAATATTATTTTAAGAAATATAACCGCCCCTGCATATACAAGGGGTGCATTGATCCAATGCCACATTGACCGGCCGCCACTGCGTTACATATCAACGTGAGTGGTTTTAGAAAAAAAAAATTACTAAACTTGCTATTTTTTAGTAAATCGTGTAAGCATATTTAGTTATTGTGTTTTTATCGTGCCATTTGGAATTCAATATCTGACTCATTTGCAAGTACCACATTTTATTTTTAAGTAATATATTTTATGAAACAATCTTAAAGTTATTGAGTAATTTAATAACTGATGACTCTGTGAATACCCCTCAGCAACGAGACGCGAGAGAATATAGGCGATCGCGTTGGTCGATAAAAAAAAACAACAATTATGACATTGAAATGTTGAGGACCATACGCAAGATGCTCTCAATATTTTATTAATAATTTAACTAATCAATTCTCACAATATAATTTTTTAACATATCAGTTATGTAGGGTCATTAAAACTTGTTTATATCAAATTAAAATCGTTCAAATTATGTACATTCACACAAGTTTTGTCACTAACGACCCGGGTTTCGCCTTTCGCCATTTTCATAGCCCAGCAAAATTGACTGAACTCTATCCGTGCACTTGAACGCCTGAAGATGTCGAAAGGCGAATCCCGGGCCGTTAGTGACAAAACTTGTGTGAATGTACATAATTTGAACGATTCAAATTAAATATTGAAATTCCACCGAGCACCTTCAGTCGAAATTTTAAATTGTTTTTATCATTTAAAATATAAATAAAGATGCTTTTTTAAAGTGCTTTTTTTGAAAAAAAAAGTGCTAAAACTCAAGTCATGTCCGTTCTCAATGTGGAGGATATGCCTTTTTAATGGAGGTATCTTCTTTCTATTGAGAAACCTCCATTAGGAGGCCATATGCTCCACATTGGAAGCGGACGTGGATAAAGAATAAATGCCTTTTTTGACAAACTGTTTTAATCAATTCAGTAACTGAGTTATGACAAACAAATAGTCCATTTGTATAGTTAACTCATTTATGTCAGTCACCAAAGTCTGCCAGAAAGGTTACGATTAAACGATGGTGTTACTAAAAACGATAGTAGCTTTTACGTGTTCCAGTCTATACTACTCTATTTAATAATATATTATAAATTGAATGCTCATTTAATATCCCTGGCCGTGTGACTTTGTCGATACACGACCATTGTCTCTGAAGACCAGTCGGTTGGCGACTACTTGTTGGTAAACAGCTTTCCGTTCTCGTCTCGACTCAGTACAACATTCATATTTTTTTTCTCAATCTAATAAAAGACTTAAGCATTTAGCGAACTTTAATTGCTCCAGCAAAGTAACTTAATAAAAAATTGATCGGCTATCATCAAAAGTGTATAATTTATCAAAATATTTTGTGTTGAAAAGTGCGTGGAAAATATGTGTTTTTTTTCTACTTAATTTGTTTTTAAAAACAAGTGGCTTATCGCTTCGTTGTTCAGTCCTACTTCAGTGAAATAATAAATAAATATATTAAAATTAAAAATAATTGTAAAACACAATAATAATAATGGCTATATTTGGTGGAAAAGGATGACATAAAAAAAAAGAATTATCTTTTGATATAATTTCACATTTATTGATTACGATCCAGCTGATGAATCTGACTGATGAATTGGTCAGTTGAAAATTCTCGTGTTGAGCGAAACCGTCTCTGATTACTAATAAATAAATGTGGAATTAATAGAACAGTGTTTTATTTTTTAATATAAAAATAATTGTCGTCGGAAAAATTAATATTCTTATTACAAACTATAGATATTTAGGATATCAAATATTGTCTTGATTTATCTGTGTATCACACACAATCCACAATTCGCAGACAGAGATAGTATCTGTGTGGGTACAACGGTGAATTTTGAGCGAATTTTGACAGGTGGAACTCTTGTCCACTGTCAACTCTTGGTGCTTTCCACCATAATGGTTAAAAAATAATACACTTTATTACTGATTACATATAATTATTTTAGATAATAACCGATTTTGCTTTTGGCAAGTATTATCAACTGATTAGTTCAGATTATCAGTTCGTAATGCTTGCCATGAGTAAAACCGGTTCTGATTTAAATAATAAATAATTTTGAATTCGTACAACAGTGTTCTATTGTTTTATATTATCCATTCGATATTTTTATGCAACAAATTACGTTTTTCCTAAAAGAGTTTATAAATTCAAATAAGACTATTGTAGAATAATGAAAAAGATTTAATATTTTTTTAATGTGAGATTAGTTTTTCCGGTTCTAAGCTCAGGAAATGCGACCCCAATATCCAAATTTTCTTAAATATCTATTTTAATATGGGGTATACAATGTTTATAATTATGGTATTCTTGTATTATAGTTTTTTGGACCTTTTGTAGTTTATATAAATACGCGATAACGTGATAATGCGATAACGAGATAAGCGCCCGCTTATCAGCGATCGTTTGTAAGATATCTGGGCTGAACGCGTCAGTCAGCGTAGTTGCAAATTCATATTTGTACTGGAATGACGTATTTTTTACGCGCAACTTAAAATATGATTATTTATTTTAAAAAAACACGGATTTTTATAAAAATTGTATGTGGAATGATGCAGAGAGATATTTTAAAGCCCTTATACTATTTTTTTTGGAAATTCATAAGAATAAGGCCAATAATGAGGAAACCACTGGGGTCCCTAAACGAACCCCATCGGCAGAGAAGTATTTTTCTAGTCTCCGAGCCGCGAGAGTTAGGTGCATTCCATAAACCTATCAGGAAGTGGCAAAAAAAAGTACAAATCATTTTTAAGTCGATAAACTCCATAGATCTTATGTTGTCTAAAATTGTCAATTTTAGAACGAACTTAGCATCACGAAAATGACTCTCTTTGTTTAAATGTTTTTTGTGTACTGTATGTGTGTATGTATGTATGCGCATGTGTGTGTACATGTACGGATATAGTATGGAGGAAGCATATGGAATGTGATTTGCAAAATAATGCATATGGAGTTCCCGTGAACTTCTTATCTCTGTAGTGATCGCGCCCTTCCGTCTGCAAACGACGGTAAGGGGATGCAATTTACAATTTTTCAAAATCTTTACCGATGAAGGAGACTGGAAGAACCTTGGTGCGTCCTGGTACTTGAAGCTCCATAAATTTGATATCAAAAAAAAAAAAAAGTCGATAAAAATCATTTTCCTGGAATACCGCGAACAACTTTTAAATTAAGCGAGCCCTTTGTTTGCGTATCGGCAACCCAGCTCTGGTATAAAGTCATTTCCAAAACTGCTTTTCTGAACAGAATCGTATATATCGGAAATTGCAGTTGTCTCCTGAGCAATTTTTTACTACCCTTACGTTGCATAGTAATATTATAACATTATAATGTTGCATTTTTAAATAATATAATATGAAAAAGTGTTCAATTGAATTATCCCTAGTTCATGGTTCGTCACAGATCTGTATCGGCAGGGTTATGGACACGACCGTGACCATTGAGAAGAAAATATTAAAAATTCTCACGTCACTATGTTAACATTATTATTGATTGATAATTATTACAAGTTAATCGGTATTGGTTTCAAATTATAATAACTTGTTTCAAACACGTGGTCGCCTGACAGACTTTTATAACAATAAGATCCTGTTTATAATATTTTACATAAACGTTTGATTTATAATACATATCGACTGTGGAAAGGAAAAAGGACGTAACCCACATATATCAAAATTTACAGGAGGCGCTAAAAACGTGTTTTGATGATTTTGTGACATATGCAAATTATGAATTATACACAACCTTGAAGTGCACGGATACTTCTTAACTGGTGTTTAATTGACATAACCTAATATTAATTAAAGAAATTGTCTCGGAAAAACCTTTACTTCGGTATTTTTTCTTGGTTTTAATTTTTTACAAGATCATCTTTTTCTAACCTAAAAGCTAAATTTAGATACTTATTCGGCATCTTCAGCTTCCATCCTTTTGAGAGAATGTATGTCAAGTTGTATACATTGTGATTGTCGAAAAAAAAGCTGTTTTGGAAAATTGGGGGTTACGTCCTTTTTCATTTCCACAGTCGATATACTATATTCATTAGTGTAATCAAACGGCTTTTTCTCGTACGTATGTATAGACATACTTTGATAATGAATTAATTAAATGCATTCGACTGTGGAAAGGAAAAAGGACATAACTCACACATAACAAATTTTACAAGAGAGACAAAAAACGTTTATTGGTGATTTTGGGTAAAAAGCAAATTATGATATATACACAACCTTGAACTACAAGGTGACTGGTAAACTGGGCTTTATTTGACTTAATTTATTATAAGTTTTTAACCTTTTTTAAGTCTTTTTTCCTGATCGCAATTTTCACATGCCCTTCTTTTCTAAACTTAAAAGGTAAATGTAGATACTTATTTGGCATTTTTAGCTTACATCTTTTTGATAGAACGTGTATCAAGTTGTACGCGTTGTGGTCATCGAAAAAAATTGTATTGAAAATAATGTGTGTTGCGTCCTTTTTCCTTTCCACAGTCGATATTGTTATCATACCATCCAAATCATTGAGAGCCAATCAGATCACAGGATTTGAATCAGCTAAATGAATGTCATTATTTTTTTTGTATGAAATATAAACACTTAGTGTTAAATAAGATGACGTTTATTGGCTGGATTTTTCATAGCTATAAAAGTTAGTTTGCATTTAAATTTCGTTAAAAGAAGATAACGAAATTAACTTGTCCGTGTTTGATACTAGACGCCTCAACTACTTAACCACAATTACTTGTTTACTTTTGTGGTTTAAGCTGATTAGGCTCCAATAAAAATAATTATTTCCTCAAAAAAACTTCGTTCATTCATACTTTATAGTCCAGCGGTCGGCAAAGTGTGGTCCGCGAGAAAATTTTGGTGGTCCGCAGAGAAATCTGTTTTTTTTTTGTGAACTTGGTGCATCTTTAGACGCATTCGATCACTTTTATTTCAATATGCAATATTTAACACAATGGTGAAATTAGTGGTCCGCCGGATTAAAATTGTGACTTTGGTGGTCCGTGAGCCAAAAAAGTTTGCCGACCGCTGCTTTATACGACAAAATTACAATAAATTTTGTATTATTTTGTTGATTTTAATGGGTCGTTGAAGCCTTGAAATTATTTAATACTACAACAGATGATTATATAGGAAAACTAGTTATTTGTTAATAAATCGACTGCGACTTCCTCTTACTGCGTTGTTATTAGGTACTTAGACTTTCGTAGCTCAGTCGGTAACGCCCTGCGCTTCATTACTACGGCTTAATAATTCATATTGTATTTTAATTACATTTGATGATACGCTTTTGGCAAATCCGTCTATGTAGTCCAGTAGTAAAATATTTACCCTTGCGATAAAATGAGTTTTAGTTAAATCCTGACAATTTTAATATCAAACATACAATTTGTTTCATTCAATATTTGAGATATTGAGCATGTCTCTCTTTTTAACTACAAGACTAACACTCTTTTTTTTTTTTTAACCATGTCCGCTCCCAATGTGGAGCATATGGACTCCTAATGGAGTTTATCTCAACAGAAGTGTTTCTACGAGAACTGCTTGTTACTCAGTTGCTCAACCTCTCTTTTTAGAAAGAGAGTAGGAATAGAAGGATAGGAGTAGGACAGGACTAGTGGTTAGCTAATCGCTCTCGATACGCCCCGTTGATAGGATATGATGGGTGGGAGGGATTAATTATTAATTCAATACATCACATAATTCATAAATCGATTGAAAAATCAATTTATAAAACTGTCCGTACCGGGATTCGAACCCGGGACCTCCGTAACCGAAGCCAACGACGTTGACCACTCGACCACACAGGCGACACTCTTTGCAACATACAAACATTTTTCATAACCGATATATAATATATATATTGTTATTATTTCTGTTAATCCGCCTGTGTGGTCGAGTGGTCAACATCGTTGGCTACCGCTACGGAGGGCACGGGTTCGAATCCCGGTACGGGCAGTTTTATAAATTGATTTTTCAATTGATTTATGAATTTCTGTTCAAAGGCATGGATGTATGTGATGTCTTGAATTCCCCCCTCCTACCCATCCTATCCTATGAACGGGGCGTATAGAGAGCGATTAGCTAACCACTAGTCCTGTCCTTGCCCTTTCCTTCTATCCCTACTCTCTTTGGAAAAAGAGAGGTTGAGCAACTGAGTAACAAGCAGTTCTCGTAGAAAAAATTCTGTTGAGATAAACTCCATTAGGAGTCCATATGCTCCATATTGGGAGCGGACATGGAATAAAAAAAAAAAAGTTTTGGAATAAGTTACGTAAAAAGTGGGGCATCCAATCCCGGACCCTTCTTGTGATCTCGGGATTTCGGGATTGACAATTTTTCCAATCCCGTGATTGAACATTCAACATAAAATCGTGTATAAATTCGGAATTGAGAAATTTTTGCTCGGCGATTTTGAAATCCTGGGAAAAATAAAACGACGCGAGACCTTTTTTAACTCTTCCAAAATTTGCAATTTGAAAAAACCAGGAATTTGGAATTGCCAAAATAAACCAAAATTTGTAACCTTTTTTTTAGCCCTCGCACAACTCCCTCTAATTTTCTCAATCCCGAAATCCCGGGATTAGTACTGTCATAATTACGGGATTTGGGGATTCCGGTATTGGAGGCCCTAGTAAAAATTGCTTCATTTTTACAAATGCACTTATTAATATTTGAAGCTAGCTGTCAACAATGTATACCATGTCATTCAATATTAAATAGTTTGTTAAAAGTGCTGTTGCTTTTTATATTGACTTATGTTGACATGTCAACGAGGAAGTCATGTATTATTAGTAATGAATGTTGGCATTGTTACTTTATTCGATCCATTGATATCGAAGCGCCTCTTTCCATACCAAATCATTTGTCTATAAACGTTTCAAACGATATAAAATTTCATTGATAATAATAAAAAAGGTTAGTCTGTAAAACATTTAAATAACATATAACATGTGCCCTGCCGGGTGTACAAATTTAGATGTTGGTTTTCCCACCGCCACTCGTTATGTGTATGCAACTGCTGTTTCGCAATCATATCGATAATAAAATGTGACTTACTAACCCACTAAGCTTTAATGATAAGTATTCAGTATATCCGTTAACTGAAGAGTAATCAGTAATATATATATTCGGGTCCTATGACGCAGCGGTTAGCGTTGTGGGCTTCCGTGCCGGACCTCACGGGTTCGAGTCCCAGTACGGACAGAATTTTTCGATCGATTTATCGATTTCTGCTCGATCCTTTAACAACTAGGCGTAGCGAGAGCGATTAACTAACTACTAGTCCTGTCCTAACCTTATCTCTCTATCCCTACTACTTGAGCGACTAAGTTACAAATAGTTCTCGTAGAAAAAAGTTCTGTTGAGATACCTCCATTAAGAGGTTATATGCTCCACATTGGGAGCGGACATGTATAAGAAATAAAACAATAATATCCCGTTCCATATGTGATGTTGCAAATGATGTGGTTACGCCACTTAAAGTACATACTATTATCATTTTTCAAATGACAAAATGTGTCTTTTTATGCCAATAGGTTAAAAAAAGTGTTTAATACGCAAACATAATCTTAAACAATGTTTGGTTGTTATTGATATTACAGCGGTACCTCGGTGGCTGTCAATCTTTACTATTTCCAGAATCTATTATACAGACTGTCATTAGAGATTCAAAAATTTAAGAAAAACAGTTAATAATTTTAATAATTTTTTATTCATTATGATTACAAAAACTTTGTGAAATAATAAAATTAAGTTGTTTTAATTTAAAGTGAGTGATTTTTTTATTGATAAATGTTACATGTGAAGAAATTAATTATAATGTTGCTGACTGTGAACTCAACCGTTGCCTTGCTCCTCTCAGTTTGCGGGCGCCGCCTCTGGCCGGGAGCGCGCGTCGTCGGTGGTGCGAGGGCCCAGTTCGGAAGGTGGCCCTGGCAGGTGTCGCTGAGACAGTGGCGCACGAGTACCTATCTTCACAAGTGTGGGGCGGCTCTATTAAGTGACAGTTGGGCGGTGACAGCGGCGCATTGTGTTGACAGGTAAGACTCTTCTTTTATTTTTTATTAATTGTTTTGTCTTTAGTTCCGTAGTTAAATGAGGAAGCATGAAAGCAAAGATCTACAACCTATTCAACAGTAGAGACAATTTATCAATTTCCCAAAGGTATAAGCTATCCTTAGTCCAGACATAAAAAGTATAATCATGTTAATTGAATAACTGGTCAAATCAAGACAAGGAATTGGACACAAATTCCAAGGTTTTCTTGACATATCATGTGGAATGGAGAATAAAAATCCTTTTAACCATTCGCACGCCAAAGACTCGACGGAGCGCCAATCGCTTACTGACTCCATACGCCAATGACGCGCCGGTGCGTCAAATGTATTTTCGTATAAAATAAATATGTTTTCAATATCGAAAAATTATTGTGCTAGCAACCTCAATTAATGAGCCCAATAGAGGTAAACATTTCAAATTATCTTAGTTTATCAATTTAATTTAAAAATAAATAGAACGGATGTTGCTATTTACAAGGACTACTTACCGATCTTTGTATATGTCATACGAAAATCGTATATGGCGTTATTTTCACAATTCCTTGTAAAAAAAACTGTAACTTTAATTTATAAGAGAATTTTATACACAGCTTCGAGGTTATCAAATGGATCAACTAAGTATAATTTCCAAAATCTAATGTTTAATTATAAATGTATACATTGTGAATATAATTTAGAATTTCGACTGAAGGTGCTTGATGGAAATTCAACATTAATTTAGAATTATTTTCACAAAAATTTTGGTCAGTTTGAGTGCATTCGCGCCTTGGGTAGTACCGGAAGATGCCGAGAGGCAAAACCTGGGTCGTGTTCGATTAAGATTTTTGTGGAAGTGTACATAATGAAAATAATTATAAATGAATACATTGTGACATCCTTCAACAAACAATCGATAGCTAATGACGAGTTTTCGTTTGGTATACATAATATTGACTATAAATAAATGTTTATTATATATAACAACAAATTTTGTAAATAATTCTATAACGGCTGGGGTGGATGACTAGATCAAATATTTTACGCTTTCAGGTAAGTGGTTAAGTATTCATGTGACGAATGCATAGTTAGCGTAAAATGCTACAATATATCTTGATAATTCAATTTACAATTTCAAAAAAAATATTCTTGTGTTAGTAACAAATAGCCTATTATACTAATTTCCTTATACTTATTTGACGCTCTGCACTCGTTATCACAAATGTGTGAGTGACTAATTTCAGTATTCTGAGTTTTATACAGTTTTATCTATAATATTACTAATGACTTGCAATTGGTAACAAAGTCATAGCCTTATCTCTTAAATTTCACTATAAAATGCGCAATTATGTACGGGACTTTGCTAATGGGGAAATAAATCGTCAACACTTGATGTGTCATTACATTATTACTTAACCCTTTTGTCTCCGGCCCAAATTAGGTGAAACTATCTCGTATACACGGCTTATTTTTGATGAATTACATTTTTTTGTATGGGCGTTCTAAAATTGCTATAACTATGAAACCACTAAGTCAAATCAAATGAAACCATTTGTTATAGTTTAAAATACTATTATTTAATCTTAATTTAATATTATTGGCAATATTTTTTCTTATTCCATATTAAACACATACAATTATTGCAAGTGTGCGGAGTCTTACTCTTTTTTTTTTGCTTGGTTCACACCTTTTATGTTCTACAGAGTTTATTTATGTTTTACTGCTGCTAAAAGTGTCAAAATATTTTAAATATTTTTTCCTAAAATCCTGTTTTGTGGATAATTCAAATGTACAGTACGAAATGGACTCGGTGACTGCACCATCAAGTGATCTTTAAAAGGACAAATTGACACAGCAAATGCGTTATGATAAAATCAGTAGCTATTTTTAATGAAAACAATAATTTAACAACAGTTTAATTGATTCGAGTATCTGTTATAATGGCTTTCATTAGTCTTTTCTTGATAAATATAACAACTATGACTCTATTTAAAAAGCAATAACATCAAACAAAAATAGTTCCGGGACTCAAGAAATGGTTAGTTTATCACGTGAAAACACTGTTCCCGGACTCAATGCATGGATATCACGTGGAAACACGACTACGGGCCTTCACGTGTTAATTGCAACGAAATTATCTCCCATTATTGATATCTTTCATGCATTTTGTAACTAGTTTAATGATACGAACGATTAAAACATTGTGGTTGGGAAGACAGCGTAAATAAAATATCACAGACATTTGGGAACCAGTTTAATAACAATTTAAAAGAACATTATTTTATTTCCCTATCAATGCTAATAAAGAGCTTGTTTCTAAATTAATTTGAAAGTATGGTCATAGTAATCTTACATTATCAAGATGTCTTTCTATTATTTAGTGAGGATGTGAATTTTTTTTTTATTTTTTAACGATAATCATTTGTGGAAAAATGTTTCAAAATCCTACGATAAAAAACTATTTATACATATTATGGAAAATATATTTCAGGTCATTTGCTTTTCAAGCATATAAAACCGCCTTACGTATTTATAGAATAGATTTTTTGTACCGATTCCACAACTTTATACAATGATTAGGGCTCGTGTCAGTCATCATGAACATTTTCCACGGGTATATTTATTTAAAGACAATTTTTATAAGATGAATTCAATTGAAGAACGAATATCCTGAGTTGATTTTTTTAAAAGCATGTCTCCAAATGTCAAACCATGTCAAAAAATGGTCTCCAAACGAAATTTATCTCAGCAGGTGTTTTTCTACGGAAACGTGGTGCAGTGGCAAAGGTCATTGGCTTCAGTGAGATATCTTACGGCTTCAAATCTTAATACGAACAGCGCTTAGATTTCTATTCGAAGACACTTGTTTTTTTATTTCTCAAAAATCCGATGGCCCTGGCCTAGCCCAATCTTTTATAAATGAGTAACAAGCGATCCTCGGTAAGAAACTTCTGTTGAGATAGTTCCATTGGGATAAAATGTGCTCCACATTTACGAGCAGACTTGCATTAAACAAAAAAGCCCTTAAAAAACTTCATCAGTTAAAATTCTCTATTATGAGTCCATATGGACTCACAAAAAGCATCTTTACTGAAGTTTGTTTTACGATAACTTCTCGTAGTTCAGTCGATCAACATCTGTTTTTAGAGCAGCGGAAGATAAAACAATACGCTTAGGAAGCTCGTAGTTAGCCTAAGTGTACACGGTCTTAAAAATAAACGACACCCATTACAATTGCTCTCCGACTTTAATGATAAAATAAATATAATATTATCGTTAATTATTCCGGTGACAAAAAGTATGAATACCATTACCGAACTGTTTAAACTGGTTTCGGATGATAAATATTTGTGAACAAGCAGTGCGTGGAATTTTAAAGTCGACTTAATTTGTACGAGGCGTTGTGACCCACATTTAGAAAGTGATTTTTAATGGCATACCAAACCGACTATCTGTTAATGTGAAATCGTAAAAGTCAGTGCACACACTTGGGAATCCCCGTAGATTGTTATTCGTGACAGCATCTCGGTTACATATGTAGGTGAATACGTAAATTGTTATTATGTGTCTCATTGAAATGGGATCAATAACAATTTACAACAAAGATTAATGGGGTACAAAAACTAAACAATGTTTAGAAAGTGACACATATTTATGCAACAATACAATTACAGTGACACCTCGATTCTATGTTTTTCAAGGGACCGTTAAAAACAAATAAAAAATGTGGGAAAGCGATAATGCGGAAAATCTTCAAATACCAAAATAAATGTTTAATTTAATAAAACCTCCTTCTTTATTTACACTTTTTTTAAAAGAATATATAAGTATTATATTAAAATTACTTAGTACTTGTTTATTTTTGTTTATTTGCAATTTGGAAAAAAAATGAACTGAGTCTCTTCGAATTCGCGTACTCTTCTAAATTAACTCTTTTTCCTATGTCGACTGGTTTTTCTCATTTTTTTTCAACGTCTTGAATTGTTTTCAGCAGGGCTGTGGAGTCGTTTAAAAAAAGACGACTCCGACTACGACTCCAGCATTAAAATAATTCACGACTCCGATTCTGACTCCGAGGAAAATTTTCAATAATTTAATTTTAACTTATATACTATCAGATCATCTTTTGTCAGCCAAGCATGAAATGTCAACACTTTTTACTATTTTGTTTGAATACACATCATTAAATATATTTTTCAAAACAAAATTGAGCCGCTCATTTTTCACGACTCCGACTCCGACTCCACAGCCCTGGTTTCAGTTTCTCAGCTATAGTTCTAGTTTTTTTTTTATTTAGGGATTTTAGTGACAAGTTAAAAAAAAATCACAAAACAAAATGCGAGGCCAGACTACATATGTATTTATGAGAGAATAGAAGGAATATTCAACAAAAACGATCAATCGGGATAATTTTTATGACAGGACCATAATATGTGGACTAAGATCGAGGAAAACCGTAAATCGGGGAACGATCAATGCGGGATTATCATTGTACTAATGGGTGTTTGGCCGGGATTATATTTTTATTCGAAACATAAAAATATCGCCTTTTGTAATTAGACGGTTCTAGATTTATTGTTGCTACGAGATGATTCTTAAATATACATATGTACAGTGGGTGCTCGATGAAACTTAAATTAAAAATTTGAATCATTCATATTTTGGACACAGGCTTTGTCTCTTACGACCCTGGTTTAGTCCTTCGGCATCTTTAGAAAAGAAACACTCGTCAATAACATTTTAAATAGGACAGGCGGCTCACCATTGAATTTATTTCCTTAGTAATTGATTTGTAATTAGTGTTTGTATCTTACCCCCATACTGGTCCACTAGAAAAAAACAAACATTAATTATCATTTATTATTTAGAATATTTTTTTAAAAAATCCGCTTCTTCTTTCAGTGTCCCACCTTCAGATCTTCTCCTTCGACTTGGAGAACACGATCTGGCCAGCGAAGAAGAGCCGTACGGTTTCCAGGAGAGAAGAGTTCAGATCGTAGCATCGCATCCACAATTCGACCCAAGAACCTTCGAATATGATCTAGCTCTTTTAAGGTGAGGATAAAACTAATAAACAAACTATTTATATTATTTTATTAAATAAAGAAACAAGTTTCTTAATTGTGGAGCATTTTTAAATGATAGAGAATCCCCAACGATTTAGTATTTTTTTTGGCAGTACTTTTCTTGATAATTTATACCATAGTTTCTCAACCTTTTTGGGCCCGTGACGCTTTTTGAGTCTCATATTTTTACGTGGCCCTCATACCTGTTTTGAAGTTTTTCGGAAAACATGTCAATGGCCAATTTGAAACAACCAAAAATTTTGAGATTTCCCAAAACGAAAAAACGCGAGTTCTTTTTTTTAGCTCTTCCCAGAATTTCCAATTGCTGTGGCTCCCCTATTTTTTTTTCTCTGTGGCCCCCGGTTGAGAAACACTGGCTTATACAATCAGAGATGTAGGGGAAAAAACATTGTATACACTAAACTACTTAACTACATATTATTTCGAATATACCTTTTTAGTAAGACTATCTTAGGTAGGATTGAATTATATTCTGAAAATGACGAAAAGGGGTGAATGGAGTTAATAAGATTGGGAACCCTTGGTATGTAATATCGCACAAAAAGTGGGTTAGCAAATACCCTCAACAAAATTTAGAACTGCATAAAATTTAAATGAAACCACAAACAATTATCAATATACAAGAAAACTGAAGCATGAATAGATTTTTTGCTTTTTTTTAACTAATAACGTGACAACTATTTTTTTAATTCCATTTTCAGATTTTACGAACCCGTCACCTTCCAACCAAACATACTTCCAGTATGTGTGCCAACGAACGACGAAGGCTTTGTAGGAAAGACAGCCTATGTCACAGGATGGGGGCGGTTATACGAAGGTCTGTACCAGAATCCTTAATGACATTGATTTGTTCAATTCTTGTTTAAATAAATTGAATAGTTTATTTTATTATAATTCAAAATTATATAATGAATATTGCTATTGAAATGAAAGCAAACATCAACTCATTGTCAGTACATATTTTTCTATTTATCCCGTTAACAGCTAGAAAAAAATGACATTTTTTGTCCTGTAAGCTAGCAATTTTCTAAAAACTAATATAGGAAAACTTAATATTCATTTTGTGAGTCCTTGAGAGATGTCGGACCCTTTTTCAATGATGCAAACTCTAAAAAATATGTATTGACGTCGTAATAATGAGAACACACTGGTGGGTAGCGTGTGTGGTTAGTAGGTATGCGACACACCGGTGGGTCGTTAGCTTTGGAGTGGTTAATCTTGTAACTCAGTGCTTTTTTAAAAAAAAAAGGTACCGGAACTCACTTCTTGTCTAGATTTTTTTCTAATCCATGTCCGTTCCCAATGTAAAGGATATGGCTTCTTAATGGAGATATCTAAGCAGAAGTTTCTTTTTACAATGACTGCTTTTTACTCAATTTCTAAACTTCTCTTTTTTCCTGAAGAGAATACATATAGATGGATAGGGTTAAGACAGCACTAGTGGATAACTTACCGCTCTTGCTTTGCTTCATAATGTGATTGGAACCCATGAGATCCATCACGAAAGTTAACCACGTTGACCACTGCGCTATGGATCCAACTGTTGGGAAAAGATGTTGTAAATAAGAGAATTTGCAAACAAAACATTATTTGAAGCGTTAAACCCCTGGTTCTGGTCACAGAGTAAGTCTATGGACCTAGTATTTTTTTTGAACATTACATTCAAAAGGGATCTACGATAGGCACAAACATAATGGTTTCCATGAAAAAAATGAGCAGTGCTTAAAGTATTTTTTTTTTTTTTCAAATATTGATTTGAAACATAAAAAATTGCAAGAAAAAAGTGCCGGAACGCCGTTCCACAACGTTACATGGAAAGAAAAGCATTGATATAACTTATATGTAATGAATGGTTTTGTGATAAAATGAGACAATAAAAAAATCATACAATCACTAACAGTACAAATTTATATTTTGTTTTTGATATTCCTTACAGATGGTCCACTTCCAAGTGTCCTCCAAGAAGTCAGTGTACCTGTCCTTGAAAACTCAGCTTGTGAGTCGATGTACAGCAGTGCTGGTTATATCGAGCATATTCCTCATATCTTCATCTGCGCTGGGTGGAGGAAAGGAGGCTTCGACAGTTGCGAAGGTATGAGAATTACAACTTCAAATCATACGCTTAAAAGTCATTAGGGTTATTAATTTAGCATGAAAATTCAATTAAATTTCCCAGGTGACTCCGGAGGACCAATGGTACTCCAACGAGAAGACAAACGATTCATACTGGCGGGAATCATATCCTGGGGCATCGGCTGTGCAGAACCCAATCAGCCAGGAGTCTACACAAGAATATCAGAGTTCAGAGACTGGATCAACCAGATATTACAGTTTTAAGCGATTGAAACTGTAGGATCAATTTACAATATATGCATTTGTGCTTGGATTGATTTTTTTATCCAAGTATTTGTGACTGAAAATGTGAAACATTATAGTTTTTGTTGAATTTTTGGATACTGTAATGTTTGAAGTAACTATGTTCTCATTTGAGACTTAAATTACGCCATCTATGTTGAGAAATTTAAAGTTTTCTTGGTGTTTTAAGCGATCGTTGGGATTGACATAAAAGTGCTTATCAAATGCTGATTGTGAACACATAAGCTTCCTCTCGCTCAGTGCAAGTGCTGCAATCTATATCAATACAATATTGCCTTTTATGGAAGCGTAAGTTACTTTGACAGCCAACCCTTGCTTTCATGAAAGGTAATATCGTAGTGTTGAAGATTTTACTTGCTGTATGTGACCTGGCTTAGAGAAAAGGTTATTAATGTAAGTGTTTGAGTTTACTCATTATTTTAACATTGTCATTAGTTAGTTAAAGCAAACATTGGCAAACTGTTGATTGATTGGTAGATAAAGCAAAAGTTGTACAACAACTACCACCACCGACTATTAGCAATGAATGCAATGTGTAATTGCTGTCAAATGGTTGGCTGAAAGTTGACAATCTGTTGAATTGCCAACATGTTAAAGTATACGTAATTCTTTTTGTATTTTATAATTTTACAACAATCTTGTAGTGCTATTTTTTCCTTATACACGTAAATTAAAAGATTATTTGAATAATAACAAGGGCTGAGAAGTCGTAAAAGACAACTGTGACAATGATGACAGCATTTAAAAATCATTCCATAGCCCTAATAAAAACCAACAAATCATCACTGTACTAGCAGAAGTTGGTAAGTAACAAATTAATAATTTTAGTTGCATAAAGTCTTTATACTTGAAATTTTATATTATGCTGATCCATTTTGTATCAAAATCTGGATGAATTAATGCCGATATGACACAACACCTACGAATTGAAAGACATTGCCTGTCTAAAAATCTTCATTAATATATTATAGATATCATACCGATAAAATAAATCGTCAAATTGTTTGCTACCCAAAATATACCAGAAAATTGTCAAAGTAAGAAGTATGCGAATGGTCAACAGTTTGCCAACTTGTAAACAATTTGCCGATAACATTTTGTGTATTCAAAACCACGATTATATCAGATTGATCAAAGCATTTTACAGCACTGTCACCGACGATCGTGAGAACATTACAATATACCAGTGAAATGAAATTATTTTTGAATTAATTATTGTTTTAATATTATTAATATGTGATTTTTCTTGTACTTACTTTTGTATCGAAGATGTAGATGTCATTGTTTTATTTTTTTACCATCTTTCATTTTTTTTCTACGAATGATCGAATTAATTTTACTGCGTTGACTTAAATATCTCTAAGATACGTAGCTTAATGTTATATTTATAGTTACAATTAAGAGTACAGTATTTATTTATTTATTGAGATTTATAAAAAGGGTAAAAGAATATACTACATACATCTTCGGCTTACTCTGCAACTATTATATTTTATCATTGATTCAGTAAAAAGTAATGATGCCTAGATAGTAGAAAACATAATGAAATAGTTGAATTATTGATTCAATCCTTAGCTAAATAAGAGAGTCTACGAAATAATTATTGATTTTTTTTTTACTATTTCAAATTGCTTGTTATAAAATGCATAAAACTCTTATTCGGGTATTCATCTGTACACTTTCATTTAATTGGGTCTACCCTTTATTAGATTTACACTCAACTATTTTTTACACAATTTTGATTTTGAAGAATCACTACTCACTAAAAAGAATAAAAACAATATCGTTCTAACACGATTCCCTGACACAAAAATACAGAAGCGCATAACGGATTTCCTAATAACAAGATATTCAACAACACAGGACAGTAATAACAAACAAAAAGTTTCATTAGATCCTGACAAACTAGACGTATCAGACATTTCTAGCGGTGAAAGCTATTTATGTCCAGTCCTTCAAAAAAGTCCTGTACTTAAATCAAGAAGCGATTTAATGACTTATTTTTAAAATAAGTCAATAAATACGACTAAACTACGAAGTACCAGCATTATGAATATATATTATTTATTAATAAATATTCGATGTTCTAGAGCAGGGGTGGGGAACCTTTTCAATTCTAAAGGCCACGTTCATTTATCTGTTTCAACAAAAAGCCACAGTAAAGATAAATACAAGAGTAAATTGCGCTCTTTTTCCAAACATATAATTTTTTGATCAGAGTGAATATTGTGACCACAAGTCAAAAGGTTGCATCAGAGTAGCCAAGAGGCCGCAGGTTCCCCTCCACTGTTCTAGAGCCACACGAATAATTGGTGGAAAATAAAATATACACAGCGTGTGACACAGACAATTGGGTTGATAGCATGTTTTCATCTCTGAACTTAAGCTGTGATTTTCTTAATTTGACAGAAACTTAATTTGACGTTGGATTCTGTTATATGGCTTAAATCATATTTGAGCAACCACTGGCCCTCCGAGCTATTTTGTCCGACCCTGATTCATCTCGGCGAAGTATTAGAGAAAGAAATTAATAGTTTCGGGGAGGGATTAAATAATAGAGATGACACGGGCACTTGCAGTGGCTCCACTCTACTAGTTCATTATCACCACCATATAAGAAATAGCAACGTGTTTTATTTAATTTAATATTACTTTATTATGTTTAATAATTTGGTCCGGCCCTTGACTCGGAGACAGAATGATAATTTGGCCCCAGACCTAGGAAAGGTTGCCCATACCTGAGTTAAATAATCAGTGTTGATGATATATTATACATTAATTCATTCAAGAATATTTTTAAGAGTTTGCACAGTAAGCCAACGATGTGAAACTTAAAAAAAAATATTGTTATACTAGAGATAAACAAAACTCTCATTTTGTGTTTGTCAACGAAAGATTGTGTCAAATTTTTATGCAACACATAACTTGTATCCCAAAAAAATATTATTTCATGATTTATTTAACCTGACACAAAAACGTAGCCAAAAAAATTATTGAGGGAAATAATATGGTCATGTGTTATGTTTAGCATGAAGGAGAGGATGGCATGGATGATAATGTCTTTGCTTCTTTCCTTATTAACTTCCTCAAAGATATTGAGAGCAAAACCATTTCAGTGGTGTTTTATAGCGATAGAATAAAGTACATTTATGTGTCCTCTGAAAACTTAAACTTTTTGACGGTTAGAAAATTACTGACGCTGTGTAACTGTCAATTGTCAACAAAATTTACAGTCTTCCTATGTCCATGACTAGATTGTCAAAAGGCTGTATTTATCGTTTCCTGCATGAAAAGTGTTAATGTAATAATTTATAATAATTGACAACAGCGCTTTACAACCACTAGTGTGCTGCAAGGCGAAACTAGCTGTGGTACATTGCACAACAACAAAAAATTGTGTATTTCTAATATCCAATATGTCAACATATATAATTCTTTACAATGTATATTATTTTAACAGATAAAAAAACACAATTTAATCATAATAAACTCTTACGCTAAGTCTTACATGGGCGAAGTCACTGCGAACACAATTGGAACGCGGCTTAAAATTAATCAAATCAACTGATTGCGGCGTGCTTTTTATCAAATAGGATACTCTATTTAAGATTTCGACTGAAGGATAACTCTATAACGGCGGAGACCGTTTTATATTTTCCACCGCATCAAGTGGCTTTGATTTTGTCCACGTAAGACATACGGCTACATACATGTTTCATTTGTGGTGTGCCACGGGAATTTGTGAAAATTTTTAGTGTGTCGTGGGAAACGAAAGATTACAGAACACTGATCTTAGCAATGTTTGTAATCGATAACGGAATTCGTTCCGATTCATAGCATTTTAAATGTATAACAATAACTTTGTCTCACAAAATGAGTCTTTTTTTCAGTTTTTCTCTACTATTACGATAGTGTTATCATCACAATAAACGAATGAGGTTTGGATTTTTATAATTTACTATACCGCTACTCTGTAAATCCTACGATTAAAATATTATTATCATTATTATTTAAAATAATTTGAAAATTGTAAATATTTGATAGCTATTTAATTTGTTAGGGAGTTAAGATGGCCATGCGTGGGGGTTAATTTAACGAAAAGTACTATTTTTATATGATATGAAAAATAAAGTCAAATGAATAAAATAATATAAGTTGTGTTTTATTGTGACTTTATATATAGGTTTGTTTTTCGAATTAGCAGCACTTTTTCGAGCAACAGTCAATTTGTGGTGCGTGCTGTGTAGCATGCTGCACCCTCTTGTTGAAACACAGCTTTCCACATTGATGCCATTCAATCGAGGATTGAAAATTTCAGTAATCATGGATCTATAGCGCTCTCTATTGACTGTAACGTTCTGGCCAGCTTCATTTTTGAAGAAATAAATTTGCAACGTTGTTCTAGCAAACCAAACTCGGCACAAATCAACTGTCAGCTGTCAAATTGGCTGTCACTGAAGATATATTAATATAGTAGGATGTTTAGATTGTTATAATTTGCGGGGAATCATCATAGAGTTTAGCTTTTCATGTTTAACAGACATATTTTCGATCAGAAATCTATAAATTTAATCGAAAAATTAATTTATTAAGCTGTCCATACTGGGAATTCAACTCATCATAACTGCAATCAGAACCAACAATGTTGAACAATAGACCACATGCTCAGCAAAAGAATTAGCTGTACTTATTTTTAATTTTGAGTAATGATGGAAGAGCTGTTTTGTGTAAGTATATTGTTGCTGTTCAGAAATACTTTTTCTATAAACGTTTTGGCTGCCGTAGAAAAAATTATGTCTGCACCTAGCACACCGGCTATAATTTTCAATTCTTAATTTAATTAGTTATTGACAAGGTAACTTGTCTCTGACGTGTTGAGCATATAAATTTGACGAGATATCTCATCTGTGGCAGCCATCTAGTTAACAGCATCCTTTAGAAACCCTACAGCAAGGGTTTCCAACCACTTTTGCCCTGGGATCGACTTTTCAATCTTAAGTTTTCTCACAATCAACATCTAACATGATTCTTATAAGATATTTTATGTAGGGTTTTTTCCCTTCTTCAAACATAGAAATGTTTATTTTAAATGATAGGTATATCATTAGATAGTTATGTGCTTACAAAATAATTAAATTTTAGTATTTTTGTACATTTTATATTTAAATTATATATTTTTTCGAAATTCACGGAAGCTTTCGGGATCGACCAAATTTCGCAATCTCTGAAGCGGTGCATGCATTGAGTCCAGGAACCGTGTTTTCACGTAATAAGCTAACCATACGTTAAGTACCGGAACCGTGTATTCATGTGATGTTCTAGCTTTTCAAATACTAATAATTTGGTTGGACACCCATGCCCTACAGCCTTCAGGGGGCAGTGACTTTGAAAAGCACTAAGGCACAGCAAACTGATATGCTACGGAAAGCATTTAAAAAAAAACAATAAAATACTGTAATATAACGTTTATTTTTTTGTTACTAATATTCGTCAAGAGCCAAATATTGGCTACGCACATTAAAAATTTGCTAGTCTTTTTAACAACACTCATTTCTCTATAATTTATTAATACAATGTATAATAATATAATCTCTAAAAAGTTCTCTCCCCCTTTCAATAATAATTTATAATAATTATAGATGACTATCTTTACAAAGCACATGAAATCCTAACAGTATAATAATTAACTATCGATAATATAACTAAATATAATAATATTTTTTTACTCTTCTTAGCAATGATAGTAAATGCACAATCAATATTGTAATTCTTAACAATAGTTTATTTCAGGGGAAGTCTAAAAGCTGAAGTCTCCGCGATAGTGACATCAATCATATAAATTAAATTTTTAATAGATATTTCGTGTGTTTGCATGAAACATTTCATGAGATTTACCTATTTTCTCATTTTTAAATGTCCCAAATATAGAAAAAAGTCATCACTTCTTTTGAACCAATGTATATAATAATTCAATACAGTTTCTAGCAGTGAAAAATACTGTCAAGCAACAATGAAAAATGTTGGTAAAGAGAAGCTCTAAAATCTCAAATAGTGAAAAACAAATGAATACCGATTATTAAATAAAATAATATTATGTTCTATTTAATTGAAAATTGGACAGCTAGTGTTAATTAAAATTTGTACGACTGTTAAAATGCTAGAATTGATCTCGGTAGAGCAGTGGTAGGTAACTTTTTTACTAAGGCATACACCCTAAATGGTTTGGTTGTGATAAATGATAATAAGATTGATTAGGTATTGATAACCACTAGTTGTGTTCTAGTCTTACCCTTCTATTCTTACCCTCTTCAAAAAAGAGATGCTGAGCAACTGAATTACACGTAGTTCTCTTAAAACAACATGTGTTGAGATAAACTCTACACTGGGAGCAGACATTATTAACACAAATTATCAGTAGATGTCATCATCGCAGAATCTTCTGCGTATTTTTCACCCATTAAAAGTTTAATGAAAAATAGTAAATAGCAGGACATATAGATGGCAGCAATTGCTAGAATGCTTGAATACGATTGGAACTAGGAATTAATTTAGTATAGAATATATCACATACGAATTTCAACACTTACATTTCGTCACTGTTCTGACAGAAATTGGTAAGTAACCGATTGATAGATCTGAGTAAAGAGCAAATGAAAAACTTCAAAATTTAAGGTAAAGCCATCGATATTTTATGTTACATTGATAATTATAATATCAAAATATAGATACATTAATGGCGATCTGACAAAAATAAGAGTTTAAAAATAATAGACCGAGACAATTGTCTGCCTTTAAACCAGCACTGTTAATAATTTCACTTTTTTGGAAACTGGTACAAATGCTAACTAAGTTATTCCAGATTATCAAAGAATGTCTTTGTATACTTAACTGATTTTTTCAGTTTTGTTACTTGCCAACTTTTGCCAGAGAGGTGACGATTTGTATGATTGACTGTCATGCTGCAAATATCTGAAATTAGATATATTTTTCAGTCATATATTTCTATCGTATTCCATATATTATTGAGTTGGTATTTAGAGATCCTATTGAAATATATTTTCAATAATGCGTATTTTTCTTTTGTCAAAAAGAATAGTGCTTCAGATAGTTTTCAAACAGTTTTTCAAATAGGTATTGTCTTACTGGATCAGTAATACTTCTCATGTGCTACTATCTGTTACAGTATTAAATCAATGACATTTGTAATAATATGAACTGAAGAAATTCAATTAAACCATACCTGGTTTGAAACAATTGATTGCTGTTTGATAGAAATCATTATTATGAAAATATTCAGTTACAGATTTCTTCCCTGAGCGGCTTTTTAAATATGCATGCTATTTTACTATTTTTAATCAACCAACAGATACATTATGGAGTTGTCCTACGTTATAAGTGGTTATAATAAATAATACAATGCAATTAAATGACACGTGTAATACATAATAATAAAGCCTTGAAACAACCCTTAAGCTTCTATTTTGTCATTTGTTTTACCACAGAGTAAATGATTCATTACAGTTGACATAATTTTGTAAACTAATGAACATTATTCAAAATATTCCTTGAAAGATTAGGTCATTTGAATGTATCTATGATTTATTTCTTGACTAGTAAGTAAGTAGCCATACCATTTTTTCATAGTCGGGATACATTGTTGTCTCTCTGTCATAAAATATTTTGATAAAATCGGTGCTCGCGTTTTTTAATGTCAAACACATAAAAATGTGTCAAATTTAATTTTTGAACAATGAATGCATTTGAATCTAGAATTGATTCCAATTTCAAAAAACATTTTTGTTTTAATTTAAATGTTTTTGAATTTTTTGACAGTTCTTTTCTTGTGTTGTGAAAAAGATTTGAGCTTGAGAAAAAGGAAAAAAAACACCAGGACAGTGCTAATAACTTCGTACAACACATGTATTGTATCAATAAAAGCTTAAGAGTGGTTGTGTCACATCGCAAATACATTGAAATGGAAAAACAATGTAAGGTGAAATTTTTCAATTGTATCTGTGCTTTTGTTTATTTTTCTTAAACATCGCTTATAGCTTGACAAAAAATTATATACAAAACGAACAACATAATTACTTATCATATTGTCAATGAGTTATGTTATCTAAACAATCTGACACGGTAATTGATGAACAATATACTCCAAGATGACTAAGTCCTATCTAACCAAGCCATTACTCTAAGGCCCGGTGAAAATTTAAAGCTTTATTTTATATACTCTATATAATTTACTAACAAATAAACACTTCACGCACCTTTCTGCACATACATATAGGAACACAATGATTTGGTTACAAATTGAAAGCAGTTTACTGCTTTTTTTATTAGCATAAAAACAGAAACATACAGTGTTACTATTATAATAGAAACACAACCAAATGTCACTCAAACCTAACTGATATTTAGAGTGTGAAGTCTTGTATGAAAGGTAATATATTATTTTAATAATAACAATTGTGAGGCTGGGCTATTTTTCAGAACTGAATTCTTTCCAAAATTTATTTAAATATGTGTTTTTATTCAATTTACTGTCACATATTACAGATAAACTAAGATAATTTTGAATGTTTAGCTATTATTGGGTTCATTAATAAACGTCACTAGCACGATAATTTTTAATATTGAAAAAATAATTATATTTCAAGAGAAAACTAGTGCATCCGTGGTGTTTGGAGTCAATAAGCGTTCAACGTACCGGTGAGTCATGGCGAGTGGTTAAAGTTTACGGTAATATACACTGTGATATTTCTTTTAGCACAGTCATCAACCTCTGAGGATATAAAGACCAATGTATATAGTCTTAATTTAAGTTTGTCTGGTCGCAAATATTTATGAATCACTTTAACTATCATAACGCACTAATATTTTTCTTGTTTTTTTTAAGAAAATTGTTCCTGATGCAGTGAATGTTCGGAAAGAGTCTGTTTTGGAAAACGACGCAACAATTGTTTTATGATAAAAACTATTTTCACATTAAGTCATCCATACTTTGGATTTAGACATGTTCATCTTTGTTATAAGCAAAACAATGGATATTCAAGACATTTTCTAAAACAAAACATTAATTAACAAAATCAAATATTGTTTGTAGAATTGTTTAATGTGTAATCCACTAAGTAGATGAAGTACTTTGGATTATTTCTGAATATCAATTTCAATTGGAGTTTAGCCTTTAAATCACAATTATAATTATCATAATAAAATAAAGTTTTTTCAATATAAATTACAGCAATTGTTGACTATGGATACTAAGCTCGTGCAAACAATTATAGTATGTATATACATTTTGTATGCACTCGGGACATTTATGAATATAATAGACAAGATGAAAACCGACTTCAATGAATTTTAGCAAAGTTGTCTCGAAACGGAGAATAAAGACAAATAGATGGCTTGACTTCACAAGTACGGAAAAGTTGCTTCAAAAAATATTCAAGATATCTCGATGATAGGGTTGTATGACGGTCACTATTGTGATCAAATTCATCCTGAGATAATGGCCCATTTCAAATTGCTATATGAAATAATTTGTCTATAGTTTAAATCAAATTTTGACGCAGTTGATATTTCCTTATACAATTGATTACTTACAGAATCTAACAATCATAATAATTTAGGCTTGATAATAATAAGTACATGGAACGGACTTTAATAATATAATACATGTTATTATATTATTCCCTAATCGCTATTACATTTCATTAACATACACTATAATAAAAAATGTAACTCTGGTGTTCAAAAATTGAAACACTCTAGTATTAAAATATTTTTAAGTTTCGCACATAGATGGCACTATAAACTTATCGTAAACATTAATATTTATTATAAATTTACGAATGGTCAGATTAATAATTGATATTTTTTGTATAGACTCTTTAGCAGTGGACAGGCTATAAGACTAATTACATTAAAGAAAATAGATTGTAGAATTGTTTCTATAATATTATTTTAGAAAATGAATGTCTCTTTATCTTGATATAGTTTTTTTTGTGTGCTTAGTTTTACAGAAAAATTGGGAGTATTCACTATTTCTTATACTGAATATATTATTGTTTAGAATGTTTAGAAATTGTTAATATACATTTTAAATTATGATTATAAACTGTTAATATAAGTTATCTTGTGTAACCGCAGTTCTACGATTTCATTATTTTGAAAACATGCTATTGATGTGTAAAATAGAGTGCTGTATTTCAATATACAAAAAAAAAGAAGAATTCTGTACAGATTCAAGGTATTTTAAGCAATATTCCACGGATACTTCTTTAGGTTGGTCTAGTCTTTAACCTTTGAAACACAAACATAACTAAAAAAAATACAATTTAAGTGTTTATTATTTATACAATCATTTACTGTCGCTATGCAACTGAAATAATTCCAATGCGTGCAAATTAAGCATTTCTATTTTAGTTGTTGAAAGCTTTTTCAATTGGCAACACCAAGAATCTCCTTATTTGTACAATTTATGAATGCAAGTTTTGACTATAGACAACATTGATATTTATTATTGTTTATGGAATAATGTAAAAACAATGTAATGACTGAAAGAATTCTGTGATTTTGCAATCGCTAGCTCAACTGTATTCTTTTCACAATCCAAACTTTATTATACCATTAAACTTAGTACATATTAACACCGGTAAAATATTTTATCAATTTTAAAATTAAGACAGCAAGCAACCGTGAATTATATAGTAAATATGCTTGTTTTTTGTTTATGTTGTTATCTATCTTCTGCAAAATCACACATAACATTGTTGTGTTGGGCAAATGTGTCTCACAGCAACATTTTGTTCTGCTTAAACATGTAGGCTTCAAGCGCACTATTCGTATAAATGTACACATAATATATATTATACACTCAAGCAAAGCAACGGAAACAAACACTAAAAAAAACAATTGATGGATATAGATGGAGTTAGCCGATCAAAAAACTATTTACAAGTAAATGTACCACATAAGTCTTTTACAGCCGAAAGGTAAAATACACTACAGAGAATTCAAATTTATTGAAATGTTAAAATAACGTAATTTGATGTTAAAAATCTTTGCGATTCACAAGGTAATATTTTTTTACAGCTACTATGATTTCGAATATGAATCTTCAATGTGTTAGATACCTAAAATTGACAAATAGTCCACATTTTCATGCATGAATGAGCCCTCAAGAAGTGAAGTGAGCCGAGTAGTAAAATGGTAAAACTTTTCACGTCATTACTTGGTGTTTGGGAGGATTGCATATTTTGTTTGGAGGCCAACACTATTGCAGTGTGTATTTACTGAGCTCACTTCACTTTTATGGACACTTAAAATATTTCAACGCAACTTAGTCATAAATACCAGATGGCTCACGTCACCTCTCAGGGGCTCATTAATCGTCATACAATATTCCAACAGTGTTAGTTAAAGCCACATAGTTATTCGCATAAAATTAAAATTGACAATTTTGTTATTTCACTGAATAGAATTGAAATAACAAAGCTATCAATTTTATGGAAAATTTGTAATGAATCGGTATTAAAGTGACAACCGAATTCATTAAAAATATTCATCGATTATTTTTTATTGTTGATTTTATCAATAACATCGCTAAAGTAATGTTACATAATGTACATAAGAACTACGTTTTTCACATTCTCGAATCGAGATTAGTTTTCTGGGAAACATTAGGCGCTTTATAGCCGCATTAAAGAGCACAAACTACACTTCTTCTCTTTTGCCTTTGCGTCTGTTAAATCATCATTTTTTTCTTTAGTTCTTCGACCAATATAAAATTTTAGTTTGAAAAGTATTATGATCATTTCTGACATATCCAAACGAGTCGTCAATATTATAATGAACTAATCTGATATTCAAATAGATGGCATTATCACAAAATCATCTGCATTATACTTACCGGCAGTCGTGAAAAAAAGAAAAGTAAAGCTAAGCACACAATCTGAGTAATATAGAGCACTCAAAATGTAAAGGAATGTTTCTAAAATTTCCTGCGATTACTTTGTCAACGCTATACCAGAAAACTAATCTTCTCACGCAATGCGCTTAATGTCTCCAATATTATATAGATGGCATCACAATATTCCGGTCTAAAAACACAGATGTCATAAATGTTTGGACGGAGTTTAACAAAATTTTAAGCCAATCGTAAATTTTGAATAAGAATAATTTTATTACACATCTATAGGCAAATATTTCTCTACAAAATAGGATACTTTAAGACATCATTAAGACATTTTCTTTGGACGTAATTTTGTGGACTAATGGACATTGTTCCAAATATTCTATTGAACGATCAAAAGTCATTACAATGATTATTGTGAAATCTCTATTGATTTAGTTCTTGAATAAAAACTTTCATCAGCAGTAGAAACATTTTGTTTTGTAAACTGACTTCCTATGTTTTGTTCATATCATCGTCTTTCTGGCATAAAACGTTCTGTTAGAAATAATGGCTAATAGTAAATCTGCAATGAATATTTCTTGCTCAACAACATACAATGAATGAACAATGTATTCTTCAAATATCTTTTGCAGCAAAGTTTTCGGCAATGTCAGTATTTCTGATGATATTTTACATCAACCCAAAATCTTTCTTGTAGATGATTCCGTGACTAATACATTTTTCCAAATAAAGATATTTTAATAAACGAGGTTGCCATCATAGGACTCCCAAAAGCCACACCCAATTTGGAGTATATTATAAAAAGAAATCTTTCTTTTCTTTCATCATGTAACTCTCCCTTTGTGGGGAATGCTGCCTCTTCGATTGAGATTTGTCTACTTGCACAATGTTCCTTTTACCCATATTTAAGAGTTAATTGGGTTGATCAGAATGAAAGATATCCATGAAAATTTAATAATCCAAATGCTCATTTGATGGTTTGAGCCCATATTTCTGAAGCAGTCTACTTTCACACCATTTTACTCAATATATACTTGTGAAAACACAATTATTATTTCATTTAACACGTTTCACCAGAACAAGAACAAAAACAATATAACATGTCAAAATGAGATGCAAAAGTAAAAATTATTAGTCTTGAATGCTTTAAAAACGCAAATAAAAGAATATCAAGTGCAATAAATATAAATTTGCATTTAAATAAACGTTATTTGAGCAGCATAGAAGCAATTCGCTAAAGCACATTAATTATCTCATAGAAAAATTATTAAAATAATACAAAATGCACAATATCACTTAAGAATATAGTATATTCTTTATACGTATTTCCATTTATATTCTTCTAAGCGGTTGTGACAGTATTCGAGAAGGGTTTAACAGGATCAATACAAGGTAAAAGATAAAGTAAATAGCCTACGCATCATTGTAGTTTTGTCAATTTGGTGGCAATTAAAATGCTTATAATTTAAAAGTTCACCATAAGCCTCTTCTTTCGACTGGTGGGATTCCGGCATCCCGGACGTCCGTCGGGTACTATCCATAGGATGTACTCGGCGGAACTGAGGGATGCTGGCATGTCATGGGAGGAAGCAAAGCAATTGGCGGGAGACAGGGAAACATGGAGATGCCGCGTGGCGGCCATATGCTCCACATAGGGAGCGAACATGGCCAAAGAGATAAGTTTCTGCAGTGGAGCTTTAGTGGTTTAACATTAAAGTGAAAATGTACTTCTAGCACTATGCGAGTTTAATGGAAAAGTATTCGGAAAAGCGTTTCTTTTTAATTTTGATTATTAAAATGAATAAAAAATCACTCTCAATATACATTATATGTTTTTGTAATGCTTGTTGCTTCTAGGTTATTTCATATAGATTTTTTAGCGGTTTATTTTTTAAAATCTGTTGCAGGCTTATCGATACTGTAATATAAATACCAGTGCTATGGAGTTCTTGAACATGAAACCTGTAGATAAACTTGAAACGTTAGCTGATTAATTGTCGCCAATTAAAACAAGAAATCTTTCTAATATAACAAAATAGAATCAAGATTGTGTTAGGTTATTACTCTCCATGCATTATTCTTTTAATGAATTGAGTTCAATACTTCATTGTGCATACAATTTTCTGAAATTAACGCTTCAGTGCAAGCTGTGGTTACTTTAAAATATTTTAAATAAGACATATTTATTTAATTGTGTAAAAAAATTAATGTTTCCACCAGTTAAAATTTTGTTTATTTAACTCTTCTCGAAACTGTAAAACCATACAATTTTACAACGCCATGACACACTCGAATTCTCCTCTATAATAATAATATATATCATATAATTTTAACCAAAGTGTTTGGCGTAAAGTTACCAAACATAGCACAATATAAGCCACATACATTCACTAGTATTATCTACCATTATAATTAAGTCTAAGTACATTGATTCGTAACCATTTACAAAAACTCTATAGTTTTATTATCTGTATAGATAATGTATAGATAATCAACTACAATTAAAAACTTATCTTTAAATATAATGCAGCAAAAGAGGCATCTTTTATCAGAATATCGTCAGTAATTTATATTCGTATAATAATAATCTCGTCAATTATATATTATCAGACCAAAATTCTTTTATTTTTCTTATATTGTCTATAGACATCTATGTGAATGTAGTATAACTACTTGCTATCCAAAAAAGGTGTGAATCTTTGATAAAATTTAACTGCTTATGAGATTTCGTCTTAAATACAGACTTTTTCTAAATAATAAATTAGAAACATGACATATAAATAAATTGTTACGTTATTTTCTTTTTCTATTTTAAATTCAGTGTATTTATACTGAATCATAGTGACATTTAAGTGACAGATATAATACACAAAGAGTCGTAATATTTTGATATTTTAATATGGACAAAGTACATCTCAAACAGGGCTCAAAAATACTGCATGGCCATTTTATCTTTATCCAAATTTTGTGCATTTTATAAAACTCCATAGCTTTGGGAATTCAGAAAATAAATAATAGAATACCGAAATCTCCCTGAAGTCACTGATAACTTGTATGGTCAGGTTAGGTAATGTTAGGTTAGAATGTAAATATAAATCAACAGAAACTATTACCAATCGTAATATGACCAAATAATATTGATAAAAGAAATAATATCTTGAAGAGAAAGACATACAAAACATATTGATACATTTTAAAAAACTTAAATAATTTTAAGAACACAACTTTTTGGTTAATTTACATTTAAACACAGTGTAACAAAGTAAATCTGTATCTAATCAGGAGAGTTCGAAAACATTGAATTGCAAGATGATGGTACTGTCTTCATAGTTTATAGTTGTAATAATTTCCTGAATATACTTTTAAACTATGCAGAATTCACAACTTGTCAAAACAATAATGAAATTTTTAAACAGCTTCTTGAATAGATATACAAATAGTTGACAACATGACCTTTGTCAAACTAGCAACTTCCCAATTACGTTATATATTCATCATTATTTGAAACCTCCCCACTTATGTTACAATTGGACGTTGAGATAATCAATTTGTTGAAGGAAAACTATTTGTAATTATTTGTATGTGTTTCGTTTTTAAGTCTTTTTGTATTTGCATGAATGAAGAAACTCTCGTGTCATTTTTCATTTCGACAGTGCATAAGTTCTTGTTGCGGGGAGGCCAACATAATCAATTAAAAACAAGCGACTTAAAGCTGCCAGATCAAAAAACAAATACACTAAAACAGCGCCGAGAGAAAGTTAGTTAAAAACTGCCAAAATGTAACATATGTACATCATTATTGGTGGCGAGGCTTAAGTTGTTTTCAAAAGTGTTATAAGTATTATAAATAAAAAATCAAGCCCATTGAGTCAAAGAAACGTGTTGCAGTGACCCTTCTTTTCAGGGGAGCCCAAAAACAGTACTATTTTTCATTCATCAAAACAAAAAGGCAAAAAATAGCTTTTTTACCTTTCTATGAATGTATTAAAATTAAGATAGATCGTGATACTATGTGATGAAATATAAAAACCAAATTCATCGTTTACATACACGTAAAACAATATTAATTGATAATAATATAAAGGATAATATAATAATATAAAGGACACTATAAGTTATTCATTTTTTGCTGTTCTATATTACTGTGACAAGAAATGTTTAACTTTTAGGCCATATATAATTTTACTTTGTAATAACAATGAAATCTGATGACAGAGTGGTTGATGGAGTGTTCTTGATTCGGATGCTGTTTTGCTGCCGGTAATGATAATAGTGATAAGATGGCGGTGTCGAAATCTGCTAACAGTGTGGTAAAAATCGAAGCAGCCCTTTATTTCTTTCGGGCGGAGGGGCCATCAGCATTGGCACTTGGTTTTTGTGGGTGATGTTAATCTGGAACGAACAAACATCTCATTGATTTATGATATCGACGGAGGGTAATTGATTGAACTTAAAAATCAAATTTCAACAGTTATCAATTGTATGACTTCAACAGACATATTTTCTTACCTGACATGGGGGCTGCATCCATGGTTCTCCGTCAATCTGCATTGGTAGAGTCTTTCTCGTTACTATTGTCACTGCTTTGCACTGTGCTAGTCTCTGTCCTGAAGCTCGTAAACCTGAAAATCAAATATATTCGTAAAATGTTGTTTATTGAAAATGGCTAAATGAATAATCTTCATCAGTAAAAGTTGTAGCTAAAAAATTGATGATTTAACTATTTTAAAATAATAACTCACCTGTTCGCACTTGCCCCATATGTAAACAATTCTCCAATCCAATAACTTCGATCAGCTTGTCACCGATATCTGAAGAAAAGGTTTATAAACAATTTTCTTACAATATTATTCAATTACTAAATAATAATAATAATGGAGTCTCTTCATCGTCGAGTATTGGAGAGATAAGAAACTTACATAACTATATAACTTCTTATTAAACTTCAAAGCTTTTAAATTGAATTAGCTGAATGTTTATTTTAAAACACAACTTATTTACCCCTGTCAACATTAAGGAACCCTTTCTCATTAAAAGTTATTTATATTATTTAATTCTTAAGTTGCTGGAAGAATCAATTTTTTTATTGTATACAGTTGTCACAGTTACTAATTAACGTTGACTAAATATAGCAGATTATTATTATAGAAACTGATTTTATTTTACCTTGCATTGCTTGGGCAAGTGTTTGAGGTTGTGAAGGAGCCCTACGCCGTCTAGGTCTTTTTGGTGCCTGCTCTCCCCACAAATTTGAGCCCCCGTGAGCATACGGGATGTTAAGAAGAGCAACTCCTTGTAGTCGAGAGCCTTTCGACAGATCTAAAGGTACACCGTCACACTAGAAAGGAAAGAATTTTATCAATATTTTAAATGTATATTTTGGTGATTTTTATAAAAAGCAAGCCTTCATATAAAACAGATTTATGCTTATTTAAGGAATCATAATTGTTAGTTTTCAAAAAATATTGAAAAAGAGTGGGTTTTAAGTAATGTGAGTGTTTGTTTGTTTAACACCTATTCAGGTTCTGTGGAACACCAGTGTTCCGCGGAATATAGTTTGGGAAACCCTGTTTTAAATAATATTCAAAGAATAATACAGAAACTACTCTGTTTAATATTACTTACCACAATATCAATGTGTTCTTGTAAATTTTTGCAAGACGCTGCAAACTGCTCGGTAGTTGCGTACTCAAAGTACCATAATTTGTTTTTCATTCTGGAGCTAAACTTGTCTGGATTCTTTTCTCGTTCCACATGGAATTTTACACATATCGCAGCATCCTAGGAAAGTAAGAAATTATTCATTTAGAATTATATTCTGTATACCAAAGATAAAGCTTATCCATATTATACATGTTATCCAAACCCATATTCACTGTTCAAAATTCATTTCTGTAATTCAAAGAATGTTGACCAATTTGGTTAGCAGCATCTGTCTATATTCATAGCAATATCAGCCCTAAAGTTTGATAATAACCTTTCAGTGAAAATTCTATGTGTCAGATGAAAGACAATTACATAGTAAATATTATAGTTAAATGATCTATAGCAGCTGTCGGCAAACTTTTTGGGCTCATAGACCACTAAATTCACAACTTTAATCCAGCGGACCACTACCTGGACTTTTGTGTTAAATATTAAATATTAGAATAAAAGTGTCAATAATGGATCTAAAAATGAATCTAGTTCATAAAATAATGTTAGATTTCTCTGCGGACCACCAAAACTTTCTGGCGGACCACTGGTGGTCCACAGACCACACTTTGCAGATCATTGGTCTATAGCCCAGACAGAAGATAGATTACTTTCTCATTATTAAAACCGAAAAACAAAAGAATATTTAAAGTATTTTTATACAAACTAAAAGATTACATAAACTATTCATAATAATATATTGTCAGCATAACTACAAATACATAGTTTCAAGAAAATTGAGTATTAAGTTTTGCTTCTCTTATCATACTGCTTTAGCCTGTTGGCTGCCGTAGAAAAAAGTACGTTTGTAACTATCACGCCGGTTATAATTTGCAATTATTAATTTAATTAGCTATTGACGAGATAACTCGTCTCTAGCGTGTTGAGCACAAAAAATTTTACGAGATATCTCGTCTGTGGCAGCCATCGAATTAAAATCAAAAATATTTTGGTGAAATAAAAAATAACTTGTATTTTTTTTACATTACAATTATGTGAATCCTATGAAAACTTTTGCATTCAAAACAAAAAAATCACGATTTTATAACTTATGAATATTTTGCGATGGGTGGAAAAAATATTTTCATTATCAGTCACCAGGTACGCTGGAAATCCTAAAAGTCTTATCGCAATTGAAGTCAAAGAAATTATTTTGGTTTTTGATCTCTAATACTTACAACGCCAATGGAGAAATAATTGTTGATGATGGTGTAAGGGGCTGCAGACGGGGCAGGTCTGGCGCAGGGTTCTGAAGGAGTTGTTGGGATTTCACTCTAAAAATAATACAATAAAAATAAATGAAAACTTTTCACAAAAATATGCCGATACAACCATGTCTCGGAGTGACTTGAGTAATTTTTACCTTTCACTTTTCATCTCTAGACATTCCTAGAGCATGTTCTCAGTTTTCTTTTACTGACTGACATTTTAAATTCGGGTCCATCAATCAACTGGTCATGTTTAGTTAGTTTGGCGGTACAATCACAATGCAATGCCATGAAATAACTCACATTCTTTAGGTCTAATGGCACATTTGCATCATACATAACGTAAACATGCTGTCAGAAAACAAGACTGACCTCACCCCACGCAACAGACAGTGACTATTTATTTCATGACACATGAACAAATAATAAACAAATGAATTCGAATAGCTTACAGATTCAGCTGTGATAACGTCAATCAGCCACCTGTCCATCATTACTGTCGTGGAGTTGTCAATCTTATCCAGGATTTTATGAAGCGATTCTCCTTCGTAACTGTAAATTAATATTAAGTAACATCGATTATCTATATATTAATAATGGATAATGTTTGTATGTCCTGCCGCGGCCGTCATTTTGGTTTTCTTCTTCTTTTCTTGAAATTTTCATTATTATTCAATGATGACATATACAAAGAATTATTGTAAAAAATATAATATAAGAAGAAATTAATTAAAAATAATGAAAAACAAAATAATTACAATTTATTATAACTGTAGATAGGATGTGTTTCACTAGTGTTTTAGCCGAGTACGGCGATCTGTTTAATTAGATTATATGTGCTAAAGAAACGTCCTATATCTACACTTTTTGCAGGACACGAAATGGATTGAATGGCTATACTGCCCAATTTCGAATGTTTCATTTTTATAGCAAGTAATAGCAGAAGAGTTTCTGCTTTTACCATACATTGAAATTCATTTGAGATGAGATAAGAATAAAATGGAGTTTAACAAAATTTCGCATCTATTCCCATATTTTGGCAATTGTACATATATCGTATTTATCCCTTCTATGTCACATTTATTGCAAAACGCGATAATCACATATCTCTACTTATCGCCTTCTGCCAATATACCGACGATATAATATGAAAAATGAAAAATCAGCATCAGAAATATAAAATAGAGATTCAAAAGAAAAAGTCTACTGAGTGTCTTCCAATAATGAGCTCACTCAAGTCGATATCTAAAATAATATGGTTGAACATTGTTAAAGCTCTTCTCAGTATCACTATTGAAAGGTATTCTTACACTTCAGATTCACAATTCCTCAGATATATCACAAACGTAATGCTTAACTTAGATACATGTAAGAATATCATTTTGGTCTCGTATACGCCGAAAGAAGTATGACCCTGCTGTTGATTTGTCCATTAATAATATATAAAAATAATTTCACTCACCCTCCACCCCATCGTAAACATCTGGCAAGATCGTTTCCTGTCCCAAGAGGGATCACACTGACAGCTGGTTGAATTTCAAATAGGATTTTATCTGTGAAAAAATAGCAAAAACAAAAATTGTTATAATGAAAGATTACATCATTAAATTCTGAATTATGATAAATTATTTTTAATTAACAGTCTCATTAAATACCTGCGGATATGTTTAGTTGAATTAGATTAACATATCGTTACCTTAATTTGAAAAGGTTTTATTTTCACTTTACCATGTTTTGAGATACGAGCGTTTGAATATTTGACTGATCATATTTTGAAATTGAAAAGAAAAATGCACTTTTAATGATGAGCAAGTATAAACATAATTATTTTACTAATTTTGAGCAAAATTTATTTAATTTAAACCCTATATATCTGGAGATAATCAGTGGTTAAAACTGTAATAAGAACCTTTTTGCTTTGAATGACAACAATAATTGAGTTTGAAAAGGTTGTAACGTCCAGTCGAACATTCTACACTCGGTCTGTAGTATACGTTTGACAGTTGCCACCTACCGATCGATTGTCCAAGCTGAATGTTGTCGCAACTTCGTTCAAAAGATTTAAGTTTTATAATAATATATGTACTGTGTTGTAATACTGTAAGACGAATGTTGTTTATAAATCGATTATAAAAAGTCCTACTGTTTCTTAGAAGCTTGTAAAATTACTGTATGAAAGAATGTTTGTAGATAGAACTCTTAAATCCTGCTAACTACTTTATTTAAAAATGCATGAATCTGAAATTAATATATATGTAACATTGTGGCAAATCCAACACAATAAAGAAATCAAATATGACTTATAAAGTATAACTTTTGATGGATTTGGCAGAAACTTTGTGGAAATTCTTTTTTAACCACTTGGATCCCAAGCGGACACAGATGTTCAAGACATTTAAAAAAATCAAATACTTGGTATTCTAATAGAATATAAGCAATATTTTGATGAATATGTGTAGTGCCATCTATACTGAGTCAATATAGGTTTTTAAAATATCGAATTTGAGTGTATATTAGGCAAAATTATTTTTCTCAAAAAGACGCAGCATCTCTGGGACACATTAATGATTTATTTTCGCGGTATTCAAATGGTTAATATGAAATTAAAATTGATAACTTTGTTATTATACTACTCAACAATTAGTGGAATAACAAAGTTATATTTTTTGATTAACAATCATTTTATTATTCTAACTTGATATTAAAGAAAGTAATTTGGTCTATAGCACTAAAGTGGCTCAATTAAAAATTACCCATCGTCTCCAAGACCCATCCAACAGTCCCATCTCCCCCGCAGCATATGACACGAAAGTTTTTCACGTCTTTAAACATTGACAGACCTAAAAATAAAATTCATCACTGGTAAAGTTCATTGCAAGTTTATTTTTGACACTCTGTTAATATTAGGTAAAACGGAAAGAAATGACATTTTTTCTAGCGCGTCACTTTAAAATCTGTTTGTCAACGGTTGCCGTTGAGCTAACACGTCGGGGTTGGTATTATTTTAAAGCTCTGTATGTACTCTTTCCATTTCAACATATTTTATATTTTTTTTGCCGTTGTGGAAAAATGGAGAAGCCTGAGATTGAATAAACAAATTTGCGCTGTTTTATGCTGTTTTTATTCGATAAAGGATTAAAACCAAAAAAAGCTACGAAGACCATTTGTGACATTTACGGTGACGTCTTGAAACTTTGAAAGTGCTTTAGATAGTTTCAAAAGTTCAAAAGTGGCGATAGGGAGTTAAAGGACAAACCAAAAACAGGAAGACCCCTCAAAATCGATGATGACGTCCTAAAATCATTGGTGGAAGCTGATCCTCGTAAAATAGTGAAGGAATTGTCACACGACATTGGCTGTCCAATAACAACTGTGCAAGATCATCTGAAAAGATTGGGAAAAAAACACAGGCAAGCTCTCTCAAAAACACACACTCTCTCAAACGGCCTTGGAACAAGCGTGACCATCTGTGCTTCTCTATTGTCCAGGCACGAAACGGATCCATTTCTCAGAAAGATAATTACCGGGGACAAAAAATGGGTCCTTTACAGTAATACCAGGGGAAAAAACAATGGCTATCACCAAATCAAGTACCTGTGCCTACTCCTCGGCCAACATTGACGTTAAAAAAAGTTTTGTTGTGTGTTTGGTGGGATGTTTCGAAGATAATACATTTTGAATTATTGAAATCTGGTCAAACAGTTACGGCAGAGCTATACTGTGCTCAACTAGAACGATTAAAAGCAGAGTTATTAAAAAAACGATCTTTTTTGGTCAATAACAATAGGCGGATTTTACAACATTACAATGCGAGACCTCATGCGGCAAAAATTACTCAGCAAAAAATAAGAGAACTTGATTTCGAACTTCTGCCACATCCTTCATATTCACCGGACATAGCACCTTCGGATTATTATCTCTTCAAGTCGATGAAGCATTCACTTCGTGACAAAAAATTTACAAACGCTGACCGGGTGAAAAATCACCTGGATTTGTATTTTGCCAGTAAGTCACCAGAGTTTTACGAAAAGGGTATCAAAAAGTTGCCTCTTTTATGGAGGACGATAAAAGACAACGAGGAAAATTATATAACAGAATAATATTGTATCATTTTTTTTTTAAATATTTTTTTTGTCACAATAACAAAAAATGTCATTTCTTTCCGTTTTACCTAATATTTGAAGTTTCTTTTACCCTGAATTATTGTATGTATTGTTAGTTTTATGATCATATTCCTACCAATCTTCCCTCCTTCATCAAAAATTGTGAGACCAGTTTCTCTTTAGAGCAAGACTTCATATTGTCAGTATACTACCGGAAAACGTTAAGGAAAATAATCGACTTGTTGATATCATGAAGCACTGTCAACGTTGCGTGGTCGTAGACAATAAGACAAATGAATATACAACATTTGACTAAAATGTTTACAGCTCAAAATGTTAAGTTGTTGAGTCGACTTTAAATAAGAAATCTGTACAGCTAAAACACGTAACGTCATTTATAGATTTCTGCCAGTAATAGCTGTCAAAGATATTAACTTTGATCTTATTATTTTTTTAAATATCGAAATAAATAAATGTGATATGAGTGAGCTTGTTTTTTCAGATAATAAGGTGTGTGTTTGGATTTATCTATCTGTATTAACAACTCAAAACAACCAATCAATAAATTTATTATGTCCCAATGATGAAGTCCCAAAGCCAGTATCAACTCACCGACAAACAGGGAACATAAAGAGAGCAGAAGAGTGTTGGTTTTTAGGTATTGTAATAAATCTAAGAGCTTTGCATTTGTATGAGAATCAACAGTGGTAAATATTTCTTACCGTTAGCTGGCCCCCCACTGCTCAAATCATGCACTTGCCGCGGATTCAATATGTATCTGAACTTCCGCATGATTCTTCCACCTTGTCGTCCCCCACTCTTCGGATTGACAAACACCAGAAGCGGGCAGGCTCGAGCTGGCAAGGGAAGCACTCGCATCGAAGGCATGGGTGCAGCGGCTGATATTGATGTTGATGATGAGACGCCAAATCCCATCCCCAGAGGCATTGATTGGGAAGTTGACAGGCTGGCGATGTTCGTCTGATACAGGAAAAAAAATATTTAATGGAGATAATATAACCACGCAGAAAACATGATATATTTCATTTGCATTATTATTTTTTTATCGATTAATCCTTACCTCAGATGGTGTCGGTGGAGGAGGTAAACTTCTCTGTCGGTCCAAAACTCGAGGACAGATGGCACTTGGCGGGAGTATGTGAGTTGCATGCTGACCCAGCGTGCATTCTGTTTTTATACCACCACAACATCGGTTGTGAACCTGAATAATACAGAAAAAAATACTTAATTACTATTCCAAAACTGACATCTGTTGTATTAAATTTAACTAATCAGAAAATCTGAAATGTTCAATAACATATTCCGTATGTTGCACGTAAGGCATTAGTCAGTAAATTATAAAATCAGTATAGTATATCTCACCAATGTCTGACACCATCTACATCTCAAGCCGGTGATTCCATCAGCCCCCCGAACAGGAGCTCTACATCTCGCGCATCTCCCTCTACAGTTTCCTTCTACCCAGTGATGTCTCGGGGGTCCAACTACCCCACTGCCTCCTCTGGCACCAGAATGGGTCTGAATACAGTTGATTGGGGCTCGCTGGACGCAACGCTCATGAACTGTATATTTGCAGACTAAAACAAAAAAAGTAATGGAACGAATATTATTTTAAGAAGATACCATGTTGTGGTTGGTGGTAGAGTTCTAACAATTTAAAACAGTTGCAGGCTTCATTTTCAGGGTACACCAGTATATGAATTGAAGTGATGAAGTGTTGGTGAAATGTTCCGGACCTCATAACAATAAATTATTTCCAATAATTAAACATTATTTGCCTTTGTTCATACTTACATATACAGCAAAGTCCTTTCTTCCCAAGGCCTCCCAGCTTGGTGAGGCAGAGGTTACAAAACGCTGGTCTGTTGAAGTGCTTCAATCTCCATCCGTGCTCTCCGTCTCCCGACACACTCGTATCCAGGCCGAGGAGAACCAACAGTGGTATCGTTGTCAATCTGTAATATTTTTAGACATTCAATCAAGTAGCCTAGGACTAGATTTAATTTTAAACATTCTTAGTTGAAGTATGTAAAGAATTGATTTAATTTCGACAGAAATGTAACATAACAAACGTTAATGTCATAATTGAGATCTTAAGAAGTGAAGTGAGCCAAGTAACAAAACGGCGAAACTTTTCATTTGTACTTTTTTATCATATTTTTACTGAATGTTTTTGTAGATTGCATATATAAAACTTCAATGCGCTTTTTTTTTTTTATATAATCCATGTCCGCTCCCAATGTGGAGCATATGGCCTCCTAATGGAGGTATCTTAACAGAAGTTTTTTCTACGAGAACTGTTAGTTACTCAGTCGCTCAACCTCACTTTTTTCAAAATGAGTAGGGAAAGAAAGGATAAGGCTAGAATAGGACTAGTGGTTGGCTAATCGCTATTCTACTCCCAGTTATTAAAGGATCAGAAGGATTGGAGGAGAGGAAATGATGTGAATTGACATCACAAACACCCAGTCTTCGATCACAACTTTAAATTGAATAATTCTCAAATTCACTGTGATCTGACCGGGAATCGAACCCAGACCTGCGTGATCGGTAGAGCAAGCTCTAACCAACTGAGCCACAGCAATGCGCTTTTACGATACTTTAAAATATGCAGAATATTATATCACATCAAACACATTTTTTCTTTAAAATATAACTTGGCTCACTTCACTTCTCAGGGGTTAAATTTATTCTAAAACTAGATATGTCACATAAGTCCATTTTTTATATTATTGCATATAACATCTAATTCAGTACAATGATGGCAAAAGTTGATAATTAACAAATTGATAGCTTTGAGTAAACAAAAAATAATACATTATGTTTGTTGTTGGTGTTTTACTATGTAAAAGAAAAAGACAATAAATGACACCATAACTGATGTCAACGCGCCATGCTTAACCTGATCTGTGTCGTGCGGGATTAACATGGCCGTGCATGGAGGGCCGTGATTATCTTTCAAAAAATAAAACCTAATAAATATATCCTTTTTGGACATATAATAATAGTACATCACAAACACTTACCATATGATTACACGATGGGTCATTTCCGCCATCATTTATCGAAAAACGTTTCAAAAACGGAAATTACCGCCAAGGAATTATAGCCCTGCTAGCAACAAATTTGAACACAACAAAAAAGCTCTTTTTGAAATCGTTGTATTATAGATTACAAAACAATATCTTTTAAGTTTAAGTATCACATTATGATTACAAGAGATGTCACTATATGCATGATATTTTAAAATTATTAAATACGTTTCTTGTGGCCTTTTAACCGCGTCTTAAGTACTGCGTGTAAACACGCACATTTTGTATGAGCATGAAATTGTTTGGCGTGTTAACACGTCGCTGGCAGAGAATCGGTTAAGAGTGCATAAAGTAATAAAACACAATGTTACAGAATTGAGAAGTAAATTAAATATAACTGATGCTTACCCTCCACGTTTCCATTCCTCCAAAGAAACAGTACCATCTGCATCGTAGTCTATCTCCACCATCATCTCTTGTAGAATCTGTGGAAAAATAATACGTATGTCTACAATGGACAACAGACGGTTACTTAGAATTGAAACAATGACTGAATTTCTTTTGAACATCACTGGTAATATTCTCACATCAGTCTTTTTGGTTCCATCCATACCAGTGGGCAACGCTGCGGGGCTTTTTTAAGGTGTCACCGTCACTTGTGCCTAATCACCTAAAGATTTGCGATGCCAAATGTCACATTTATTATTTATATGCCTAAGTATTCTTTTTTCTTCTCACCAACCAAAATTAAGATACAGTGTCATAAGCAATCCTTTTGGGGTACCAATACCTTTACTTATCTATGGTATACCATACAGGGGTTTGTTGGAGGGGGCTTGGAGGAGTTTGCCCTTATTAAAGTAAGAAAAAAACATATTCTCAGATCAAATCAGTACCTAACCTGCTATTTCTGACATATCTACAACGGTTTAGGTATAAAGTTTGAATTGTTCCTTTTTCCATGTCAATCTTTGAACTTTTCACTCTTATAATCTGAGATAGCTACTTAAGTACTTTTTTCAGCTATTGATGTCAATTATTTTACTGAATATTGCTACATGATATAAACATATTAAGAGTATCATTCGGAGAACAAAATTAACTGTTGAATATATTCATGGATGAAAACCATGAACCATGGAATGTGGAAAAAAAGATTAATTTACCGGTCTCAGTTCTGACACATCCCATCCCAGATATTCGGCAACTGCCATCATCTGATTGACGATGCAGTCCATCTCGTTGGTGTCCAGAACTCCGTTGCTGTCGGTGTCATAGAGTCGAAACATAACTGAAAAGAAAGATTTGCCATTAAACATATTGTCATAATATCATTAAAAAGCTCCTATATTTTTGAAAAGCAAGTAATATTTTTATGTTTATTACCTCTCTCATTTGCCTCATCATGCAGGGCTGTCTATATATGATGTTACATGATTTCAGCCATTTTTTGACTTCTCCCGCAACCATTTATAAATGACATCACGTATTTGAAAACATCTCTCTTAAAAATATTAAGAGCTATGGCTTAATGCGCTATTTATTTCGACAAACACCTATGCCTTCGAACAGAAATCGATAAATCAATCGAAAAAATGCTGTTCGTACTGGGGTTTGGACCTGTGAGATCCGGCACGGAATCCCACAACACTTACCGCTGCACCATAGGATGTTTGATTTTATTATACCAAAAAAGGTTTATTCGTATAGAGTTGGTTTTACAGCATCACATTTCCTGCCACCTCTGATAGGGCCTGGTTACTTGTATGATGGAAATGGAAGAGAGCTGTTATGCCACTTACATTCCAATTTGTCTTCTGGTCGGCCAGCTTCCAGTAGTGAGAGGTAGCAGACGATGTCTTTGAGAGATACTTTGACAGTGTGAACGTCCAGAGCTGATGCCTTTCTTACCAGGTTTTTGATATCTGTAATCATATAGAAACATGATAGTAAAATTTTTCTAATTACTCACTTGCAACATGTATGGTCATATATACTGGGTGACAAGAGCTTGTATCATTTTTTTTTATATGTAACTTCACACAATACTGTTACCCAGTGCAAGGGTTAATCTCATTCTATAAAGGTTTCACATAAACACATATTAAATATGTTGTCAAAAACCGCCCAAATTGCTAATCCAAGAATTCTCATATTTGTGAAATAAATTCTTGAATCAAAAATGTATAAAGAATTTAATTTCAAATTAATAATTTTGTTATTCTTGTTATTGTTTGTACACTTTAAAATTTTAGTTGCTTAACAATTTTTTCTCTCCTGTAAAGTTGTCTTTTTGGACATATTTATAAATCTGCCCAACATAGATGGATGTGTTGAATTACTACTAGAGTTAATAGTATTCGTACCGTTATTGACTAGGAGTGAGTTATTGGACTTTCTCGAAGAGTTTCTGGACATCTGGCTGTGGTTCGGACTGCTGCAATCGGGGGTCTTCTTCTCCAAGACATCTTGGCAGGAGTAGCTAGTGTGCATCACTGTCAGCACCGGATGAACACTCCCTGAAATCATGTTTAATTTAACTGAATTAAAACTGAAATGGCATCAATATTTAAAGATTTTTATGACAGAAGAGTTTCTACAAAACCTGTTTGTTACTCAGTTGCTCAACCGAGCAAAGAAAGTAGTGGTAGATGGATAGGGTTAGAACAGGACTAGTGGTTAGCTAATCTATGCCCCGTTTTTTAGGATAGGATAGGTGGGAGGGGAGAATTCAAGATATCGCATACATCCATGCCTTCAAACAGAAATCCATAAATCGGTTCAAAAATCAATATCTAGATACTGTCTGTACTGGAATTCGAACCCGTGACCTCCGTATTGTAAGCCAACGACATTGACCACTCTAAAACATCTAAATTCAATATTGACCTAGCTGGTATTTGAACCCAGATCCATCTGATTACTAGGGTGAAGCTTTTACTACTAAACTAAACCAAACAAGCTGTCTGTTATAAGTTGCTACGCCAAGAGTGCCCAAAAATTCTCAACCGACATCCTTACCAGTTCTCTGGGTTCTGGCATCGGCAGACTGTGGCCGGTGTGGGGCCAAGTGTAGTCTTTCGGTGAGTCCTTGTAGTCTGCTGACGATGCTTTCTCGCTGGGTTTGGTTGGTGGTGGATGCTGATGCTCTTTCTTCGGCATCCGTGGACAGAGGTGAGCGTCGGACGAACGAGAGGAAGAGATGTCTGGAAGTATAATATCAGATACACTATATAAAAGCTAAGTTAATTTAAAAATAATTAAACGACAAGTAACACGTAACATTTTGATCCTGCAAAAGAAGCCAAAAAAAATGATTGTAGTTAATTTTGAATTACGTCCCCTTGATAGTCAATTTTATTCATGCCCACAATTTCAGTCACAGATAAAGTATTAAATCTCGACAACCTATAGATTAACTAACAGTTTCAGCTGAAGCTCACATAAATACAAATCACATTCACTTTGAAAAGCCAATCTAAGAATGAATCAACAAGTTAGTGTATAAGCCCACTGCCAAGCACCGAACATAGTGGAATGACAAATGACATTACAGTTTAGGTTATGTTAGTAAACTGACAACCACTGGTCGAAGTAATAACAATACGGATTAGGTAAGGTAAGACATAGTGAATAAAAAAGGGCGAAAAAGACAACAAGATAATGAAGTTTTTGAGGTTATGTGAAATGTCAAATGACAAGTAAACACATCGATTACGTGATAGCCGCGCTTTTTAAATTTGATTGTATATGAACAATTTATATGTGCACCAGTGCTTTTTTTTCCCCATGTAACGCAGTGAAACGGCGTTCCGGCACCTATTTTTGGGCATTTTCAATGTTTCAAATAAATATTTTATTATTTTACTTCGAAATTTTTTGATTTTTCAAGGTGAAAAAAAGACAGTTGAAAATATATTTTTTTAATCGTTGTTTCTTGAAAAACTAACTGCATATAAATTAGCAGTGAAAAATCAATCTTTCAATGTGTTGGAGAGTGAAATATACATACAAGAACTAAATGGAATCAAAATTGGTCATTTTTTACATTCTACAAACGAATGCATTAACATAAGAGTGATGAAATGTAAAAAAATTTTCCTTACTCTCCTAAAAATAGAGAAATTGAGCAATTGAGTAACAAGCAGCTCTCGTAAAAAAACTTATTTTGAGATACCTCTTAAGATATTTGAGAAGCTATATGCTTCACATTGAAAACGGATATTTATTAGAAAAAAAAAGTAAAATGCTCGACAAAGAAGTAAGTTCTGGTACCTATTTTTAGGTACTTCATTTGTTCTAAGGGTGTCCAACCTTTTTTGCCCTAGGATTGATTTTTCAATCTTAAGTTTTCTCGCGATCGACTTCTAACATGATTCTCATAAGAATTTTTATTTAGGGTTTTTTCCCTTCTTCAAACTTAGAAATGTTTATTTTAAATGCAAAATACATATCGACTGTGGAAAGGAAAAAGGACGTAACCCTCAATTTTCCAAAACAGCTTTTTTTCGATAATCACAACGTATACAACTTGACACACATTCTATCAAAAGGATGGAAGTTGAAAATGCTGAATAAGTATATAAATTTAGCTATTAAGTTAGAAAAATATGACCTTGTAAAAAATTAAAACCAAGAAAAAACACTGAAATAAAGGTTTTTCTAAAACATTTTCATTAATTAAAATTAGATTATGTCAATTAAACACCAGTTTAGAAGCATCCGTGCTCTTGAAGGTTGTGTATAATTCATAATTTGCATATGTCACAAAATCATCAAAACACGTTTTTAGCTCCTTCTGTAAAATTTTATATGTGTGGGTTACGTCCTTTTTCCTTTCCACAGTCGATATCATTAGATGAGTATGTGCTTACAAAATAATTCAATTTTAGAATTTTTGTATATTTTATATTTAAATTTTATATTTTTTCGAAATTCACGGAAGTTTTCGGTATCGACCAAATTTTACTTTGGGATCGACTGGTCGATCGCGATCTACCGGTTGGACACTCATGATTTATTCTCTCGTATTTACTGTAACTGGCTTAAGTGGACAGTGCATGCTTTGACTGTACCATATTTCTAGCAGTTACCTGGATATTTACCACAATTGGTAACTGTTTTTAATATAAGTAATAATATGTTGTCGAAAATATTAAAAAAAACTTTTTTATTTTTGTGGTAGACAGAAGGAACACTAAATACATTTCCCAGGCAAAACAAATGAGTCAGAAACTCCAAATACTACTCCCACTTCACAACCCAAAATAAATTAATCCCCAGTAAATACTTTTTTTTCGAAATGATATTTCCGTTTGCTAACCAATTGATCTATTACGAGCTCTTTGATGTATTGGCATAAGCCCGTAGCTTAACGCGGCAGATAAGTTCCAGGAAAAGCCAAGTAAAGAAAGATAGGTTCAGGGAAGAAAAAAATTAACCTTCTGGGAAAAAATCGGGGCACCCCCCCGATTTTTTAACATTTTTTTTAAATGTTAATATTTATCATTTATCAATAGGAATAAAACCAGTTATAATATAAACAATAAATACAAAATATAATATAATATAATGTTTACATAAACATATTTTTTATCCATGTCCGCTCCCAATGTGGAGCATATGTACTCCTAATGGAGGTATCTTAAAAGAAGTTTTTCTACGAGAACTGTGTGTTACTCAGTCGTTCAACCTCACTTTTTTTTTCAAATTGAGTAGTAGGGAAAGAAGGATAAGACTAGAACTGGACTAGTGGTTAACTGATCGTTATTGATTCACCCAGTTATTAGAGGATCAAAAGGATGGGAGGAGATGAAATAATGTGAATTGACATCACAAACACCCAGTCTTCGATTACAACTTTGAATTGAATAATTCTCAAATTCACTGTGATCTTACCGGGAATCGATCCCAGACCTGCTTGATCAGTAGAGCAAGCTCTAACCAACTGGGACACAGCAGGCGATATATAAATAACAATAAGAAAACAATATATTATACGTGCTGTTTTTGGGGTAAATATAAATAAACCGGTACTTTTGGGCGTCCCGAAATATTTGTTCGAGACACCGGGACACGAGACTTCCGAACCGGTGACAGTCCCGATTGATCAAGACTTCTGACAACCCTAAAAAAACTGCCATTTTCGGCATAGTGTAATAATTTACCTTCCATGTACAAAAGTAAATATCTATTTTAAAAATACCATTTTGTAAAAGCGTGTAAGTCGAGGGACTGTGTAATTTATTATTCTTTTTCTAATATGTACATACATATATTGGAAGAGGAGTCGTGCGACGTACCGAAATAGTGGGCAAATAAACAAAGGTCCGCAATAAATTTTACAGTTACATACTTTAATTTGGCTCTGGCACGCAGATAAAACAAATGAGCTCAGCTGCGTCAATAAGACGTACAGGGTGGGCAAATAATAATATATATATCGAGCTGTTTACAAGCTACGTCCGATTCATTACGTGTACAAGTCCGGCCCTGTACCAGTTAACACCCTCGGGCGAAGGGCGATCTATTTCGGTCCGAATATCAAATAACAGAGTGGAACTCGATACGCCGGGGCCTCTGACAGTCAATACAGAGTGTTTTTAAAACCACAGACAATTAACTGCGAATATGATTAAATAAGATAATAATTACAAGACTTTATCGATATAATTTTTACCACGGTCCTGGATTTAGGATGTTTATTGAACCCCCATTTTCAAAACTAAAAAAAAAAAACAAATAACAGCAATGTAATATAATCTAGCGTTAAGGGTGAGAGTCTTGTTCTACAGAGACATCTATAATTAAGATATTTTTTAAATTACTTATATACAAAAATTCGATTATTTGATAGAATATAGATAGCTTAATAGGATTTTAAAAACATCTCAGTTGTGATAAATATTCCTTATTATCATATTGTAATAAAGTTTGTTTGTAAAAAATGAACAAGGAGCCAGTGGCGTGCTTAAGCAGTGACCTCATTTTTTTTTTCATTAAAAAATCGTATCTCAACCAAAACGCACTATTTATTTTTGAAAAAAAAATATCAAACGTTAACAAAATATAATTAAGTTTTTTAAAACATACATCTTTTTGGTATTGTTTGAAGCTTTCCGCATTATCGGTTTTCCGTATTTTTCTGTTTTGTATTAGGTTCCCTTGAAAAACGTACAATCGGGGCTTAACTTTATCGGTATATTACAAAATCTAGCGATTGCATCAATTGAAAAAAATTAACCGGAACTTAACCGGGTACCCGGTCAGTTTAATGAAAAAATACCGAAAAACCGGTAACGCATTTAACCACTTGGATCCCAAACGGACACAGGTGTCGGAACCATATGCAAGCGAACACGGATGTCCAAGACATTTAAAAAAATCAAATACTTGGTATTCTAATAGAATATAAGCAATATTTTGATTAATATGTGTAGTGGCATCTATACTGAGTCAATATATGTTTTTAAAATATCGAATTCGAGTGTATATTAGGCAAAATTATTTTTCTCAAAAACACGCAGTATCTCTGGGACATATTAATGATTTATTTGCGCGGTATTCAAGCGGTTAAGCGAATATTTGGATGCTTTGCCGGTCTTGTTATTAAATTGCAAATTTTGCTATACGTAATGTTGTATTTCATCATATTTTCTAGTGCTTTTCCAACAAGAATAATTATTAAACAAAATTAAAAGTAATTGCAAAAATATAGTAAGCAACCTGTATATACATCCACCCGGGTTCTTAAATGAGGCAATAGATCCAACTACAATGCCTATATATTATTTAGTGGCGTATTTATCTTATATACTTACATCACACTAATTAGACATGGATACCAGTTTCTATTTATTTACAATTCACATAATAGTTATTTATGTGCGTATTTCGAAAGCATTTTCTTATTTTCAATTAAAATTTGATTGGATTCCTAGGCTATCGTGTTTGACAAGTGAAACTAAATAGTTTGGACGGGAAAACGACGAACAGTGGCGAATCAATCACTTTGGAGGTCTTAGGCGCAATAAATTTTGGAGGCCCTGTTTTTACCATGATGGTATATCAGTTTCACTGTTTATTGACAGTATTTAAACCTGTGTTAGAAGCTAAAAAATAATTTAAAAAATGTATATATGCTAGAATACCTAAAATGATAAATACTTATTGACAATATTAAGAGAAATATTGAATAATTTAATGGCTCAACTATTTACGATTGCATCATGGGCATAGGAGGTGTTAACAATTGAAATTACCTGGATAGGTCATCTGGGGTCTTGACATCGAGGAACGTGTCCAAGAACCTTCTGAAGCCTTCATAGTCAATATCCTGAAAAAGAAAGAAAAATACATATTTTAAAAATCACTATTATTAAAAATATGTAAAAACGTTTCTACCTGAATTTTGTTCAATTGTATTCCAAAAAATCTTTGGGCCTTCGATAAATCGATATGACGATTATTGATTAATTTATTTTCCGATATTCCGGAAACCAAAAAATAGCAGAAAATGATAAACCCTAGAGAGAAGTTCACTTTCCGGTTATAAAATTCAGGTGTGACGTCGAATAAATAACACTTCTTATCAAAGCTCTATCCGTCTATCCCTACTATTTTATATAAAAAAAACGAGATTGAGTAACTGAGTACAAGCAAGTCTCGTATTAAATCTCCTGGTGAAATGAAAAAAAAATGTACAATGGAACCCCCAATTACACTACCCCGAATTACGCGCTGGCTTTAAATATTCACCGCAAATCCCCCAATTGCACGGTCCCATTCCATTGTCGTTACCACAAGACGGTCGCCTGTGCTGCGCATACAGTCAAATATTGGCTAGCGTCTGTGTATTCAACACGTACTAAGCTATACACGTATAGCGGGCGACTGTCTATATGTGGGATTTTGGTGCGCTTTGCAACTAAACTTGGTTACTAAATATTACTTCAATATTATTTTTTTTTTTTGCAAAAATAAGGGAAATCTTAATTTTGCATTTTTTGCGGAAAAAACTAAATCCTTAATTTTGTATGAGATTCACACCCCCAATTACACTACCCCGAATTACACTATCCCGACTTAAGTGTAAATGGTGGTTTTACTGTATATACGATTCACATTGGAAGAGAACCGTGCTACAAAGCTAGATGAAAGTCCTTGCGCGATATCATTCTTCTAGTGATTCTATTTTTGTTTCCTAAGTAGATATACGAATCGCAGACTGCTCAAACAAAAATGAATAGTATGAAGTCTTAAACAATTTTTAAAAAAAATACTGTATATATTATCCATTTCCACTCATAATACTTCGTATTTTTGAGAGGGGTAAAATGTATATTTAAAACTCGCGATGTTTGTGTAGGAAAAAGTTTGCAAACCCTTACAAAATCTCCACCCTATATTAAAGGTCGAGTTTCTTCGAGGTAAATAAATAAATAAATAAAATATAAAAATATTGTGAATTGCCAACAAAATTGTAAAAGAAAACTTTTTCATTCAATTATACTTTTTGTTAAACGAATTCCAGCAACTGGCGGATTTAGAAAAATATTATGAAAAAAAAATAATGTAAATGAATTTCTGTACGGTTTCGTAAATTTTTAAGTCAGTTTTTTTTCACTTCTGCAGATTTAGCGTTAATGCGAAAAATTTAATTTAATTGTTACACAAAAGTTTGTTTTATGTGTGTTGGTTCTTTTGAAATCAGTTTTTAATTAAGATCCTAAAAAGTGAAGTGATCCAAGTGGTGTTTCAGGATTAAAAGAGTTTGATATATAATTGTGAGGTTATTATGCAAAACGTACTATTTCCAAAACTAAAAACTTTTCAATAACGTCAAATACTATAACGAATAACACAAACAAAATAACATTTGCATTAAAATATGATTTCCAATTTGAAAACGACAGTCTTGTAGACATTTATCTGCATATTAACCCAATACCGCTCATTTTGGAAATAGTACGTTTTGCATTATAACCTCACAATTATATTTTATATATCGTTAAGTATAGTTTAAATATATATATATATCGTTTGTCGCCTGCTGTTGCCTAATTAGCTAGAGCTTACTCTACCGATCACACAGGTCCGGGTTCGATTCCCGGTAAGACCAAAGTGAATTTGAGAATTGTTCAATTCAAAATTGTAATCGAAGACTGGGTGTTTGTGATGTCAATTCACATTATTTCATCTCATCCAATCCTTCTGATTCTTTAATAACTGGGTGTAGCAATAGCGATTAGCTTACAACTAGTCCTGTTCTAGCGTTATCCTTCTTTCCCCACTACTCACTTTGATAAAAAAAAGTGAGGTGAGAAATAAAAAGTGAGTGAAGGGAGCTTGGTAAATACATACTGCAATAGTGTGTTTGAAAATTGAAAAACAATAATAAGTCATTGTTTTCCAACCCCTTTTGGGACCGTGGCACCCAAACCTGTTTTTTTATATAAGCACATAAGTTATTCGAGACGAAGTAAGATTCCAAAATAATTTTCAATTCTTTGCTAGCTGGCAGATTTTACCTTTTAATTCATTGCCAAAATGAAAAGTCGCGAGACCTTTTTTTAATTAAACTCTTCCAGGACGTGCCCGTGGCCCCACAAAACTGTGCTGTGGCTATACTAAAACTATTTTTTTTCTGTGGTCACCTGGCCCCCGGTTGAGAAACCGTGTTCTAACTCAACCACGTTGACACTCGACCACGTATTTATACCAGGCCAATATTTGAGTATAGTTCTGCTTTAAAGCCACGCCGATTATGCGAAATCTATTTAATAAATTCGTAAATAATTAATTTTTCAAAATTGGCAACTCGTGCGTTGTAATTGGTTCCGGTCAAAATTATTAATCCGTCCAGAGAATACTTTCCAGAAACTTTGTGTGGGAAATAAAAAGTATAAATAAAGTAAGTACGTTTGAGGAAACTACAACTTGTTGATTGCGGGGATTCCAGTTTGACGAAACGGTTGCGCAACACGAATCAAGCTAGTATTATTCTTATTATTTATATTTGTATCCATGTCCGCTCCCAATTTAGTGCATATAGTTTCTGAGTGGAAGTATCTCAACATAACTGTTTGTTACACCTCTCTCTCTGAGAGTAGTAGGGATATAATGTCACCCGCTTTGTCGCCCGCTTTGGTCTAGTTGGTAAGAGCTTGCACTACCGATCAGGTGGGTCCAGGTTCGATTCCCGGTGAGGTCAATGTCAAATTGATTTTTTTCAATTTTAATTTGAGATCCATGGGTGTTTGTGAAGTCAATTCTCCTTGAGTTAATCTCATGTGACTTTCAAAAAATTCTCGTGAGTATATCTCGTCTCGTATAATCTTTCAACTTGAAAAATATTTGACGGATTGGCGTAAGCTGTAATGTCAAATATTTATTAATAAATAAATTTAAAAAAAAGAATGATAAGGCTAGGATAGTACTAGTAGTTAACTAACTAACAGCTCACTTTACACCAAGTTATTAAATGATTGGAAGGATGGAAAAAGATTTTTTAAACATCACAAACGCCCATACTTTTGAACAGAAATCTAAAAATGCTGTTCGTACTGGGACTCAAACCCGTGACATCCGGCAATGAAGCCAACAACGTTAACCGCTGCGCCATAGGACCCGACAATAATACTTACCTATAAAAATAAAAATATATTTACTTTCGATGGATTTGGTGGTAACTTTGTGGAAGTTCATTTCAACACTTATTTGTGTCAAATCGGTATTAATGTATATGTATTTTGATATTATAATTATCTACGTAACATAAAATATCCATGCTAGAAGCTTTACTTTAAATGTTGTTTATTTTTCCTTTGCTGTTTGCTACTTTTCTTCGAAAAAAAGAGAGAGGTTGAGTAACTGAGTAACAAGTAGTTCTCGTGGAAAAACTTCTGTTGAAATACCTCCATTAGAAAGCCATATTCTCAACATTAGAAGCGGACATGAATTTTAAAAAATCTATCAAAAACACTTTTCATTAAGAATGGAGACAAACTATTACCAAGGACTCTACAATGAAGTAGATCTAAAAACCATGTTTAATATTAAAAATATCGACTGTGAAAGGGAAAAGGACGTAACCCACACATAGAAAATTTTACAGAAGGCACAAAAACGTGTTTTGATGATTTTCGGCCTTTTGCAAATTATGAAATAAACACAACCTTGAAACTGATGTTTTATTGTCATAATCTAATATTAATTGAATACATTGTCTAGGAAAATTTTTTTTCAGCATTTTTTCTTGGTTGAAATATTTACAAGCCCATCTTTTTTCAAACATAAAAGCTTATTAATATATTTACCAATTCGGCATTTGCAGCATTCATCCTTTTGATATAACGTGTATCAAGCTGGATACATTGTGATTATCGAAAAAAACCTGTTTTGAAAAAACTGTAGGTTAAGTCCTTTTTCCTTTCTGCGGTCGATATTTTTAAAGCAATTAAATAGACGTTGTTAATTGATGATAATACATTTACGCGAAGGCTTTAGAGGAAGGGGTGGGTCAGTAGGTTAATTATTAATCACTCCATGCAATAGGTCACCGGGTTGCTCAATAAACGAAACGGTTGGTTAATTGAATAATGGGTCATATTTATTAACTATTAACAATTATGCATGATCAAAAATTTGTTACTGTTATTATCTTATGTTTTTCGTTAGTTTTCCTGTGCTAATAGTCACTGTTTTTGAGTTCGTGGCACAGCGGGTAACGTCGTTGGCATCCGTGACTGTTTAAACGGGTTCGAGTCAATCAATTTATCGATTTCTGCTCGAAATGCATGCTAGCAAAACTAGACGTGTCTTTTAAACGTCTACTTTTGCTAATCACTTGATTTCAGAAAGCCACGTGTTCAATCAGGAGGATGTGATTAAAATGTTACACCCTAATACAGGCGGGAATATATTGTTTTTCCAGAAAATTTGGGAAATAAATATGGCACAATTGAGTAGTTTACCAATTTTGAATGAGCAGGTAAATCTGACAAATTCCCCAATTTTGTACCCTATATGTAACTAAATATAATTATAAATTTTATTCCAGCAAACAAAAATAAATACATTCAAATCTGTAGACATTCCCATGGGTTAATCCATTTCGCCAGCAATGGCTTTAAACTTAGTGAGTAAACATTTATTTCTTATATAACCACGATACACGTCAGTTCAAGTTCATCCGTGAGCTTGAACGCCTGTAGATGCCGAAAGGCGAAACCCGGGTCGTTAGTAATAAAACTTGTGTAAATCTACATAAGTTGAACGATTCAAATTTATACATGTTTTATTTGCCGCCTGTGTGGTCAAGTGGTCAACATCGTTGGCTTCGGTTACGGTTTTATAAATTGATTTTACAATCGATTTATGAATTTCTGTTCGAAGGCGATGTCTTGGATTACCCCCTTCCACCCATCCTATCCCATAAACGGGGCGTATCGAGAGCGATTAGCTAACCACTAGTCCTGTCCTAGCCCTATCCTTCTATTCCTACTCTCTTTAGTAAAAGAGAGGTTGAGCAACTGAGTAACAAGCAGTTCTCGTAGAAACACATCTGTTGAGATAAACTCCATTAGGAGTCCATATGCTCCACATTGGGAGCGGACATGGTTTTTAAAAAGAAAAAAAATATATGTAATTCAAAAGTTGATTTGGTCTTTGTCAATTTTAAACCAATTCTTGAAATTCAAATTTTCATCAATAAGCCTGCTTCTATGAACCGATTTATTATCCTTCATCAAAGAAAAAGCTTCCTAAAATTTATTAAATAAATATTTTACGTAAAAAATGTATATACATTATGTTAATTTTGAGGACTGCTACAAAATTAAAGAAGGGCTGCAGGTTGTGTTCGCTGTTCTAAAAATTCACTCGAATCATGAAACTTTGGTTTGTAGAAAGTGTCGTAAAATAATATATGTATAACAACATATACCCTATAAGTTCAAACCTCACTTAACTTTACTTGCAGATTCAAAATGTAAATAAGGCAATACGAATCAGGATACTGATGACGTCCTTCGGGAATGTCCAGATGTGTACAGCGAGCTGGAAAAATTGTGCAAGACCAACCGTTGCAACTAGGGAAGATAACAAGGTGTTGAAAACGTGCAGGTGCTCTATAGGGAACGAATCTCATTTCACGAAAGCTCTTCCGTTATCCAATTCTGCAATATAAAAATGAAAGATAACGGCACTTCAGCTAGGTATGGCAATACCGGTATCACTAGGGATTCTGACGTCTCGGCTTTTCTCATGTCCCGGAACACGAGACATAAAATTGTCATGAAAACTAGGGTCTCCAATCCCCGGATCCAATTTCGTGATCCCAAAATAACGGTATCCGGGTTTCGCAGTCCATGCACATTCGCGCTCTTGAAATGCCCGAAGATGCCGAAAGGCGAAACCCGGGTCGTTAGCGACGAAACTCATGGTAAAGCACAAAATTCAAACAATTCACATTTCCTTAATAATTGTGAATTCCGTAATTATCCAAGAATCTCTAACAATTTTGAAATGATTTTATTCATTGATTTGGCATTTACTTGATAGAACTCCATTATAATAAGGTACAAATATCAACGTATTTTAGTTCTACAGTTTTTTATATTTATGCGTTGATAGCTATTTTGGCTTTCGCCATCGTCAGAATTATGCTTAAACGTACATTTTTCTCAGCTATAAGTTATTATTAGCCGCCTGTGTGGTCGAGTGGTCAACGTCGTTGGCTACCGCTACGGAGGTCACGGGTTAGAATCCCAATACGGGCAGTTTTATAAATTGATTTTTCAATCGATTTATGGATTTCTATTCAAAGGCATGTATGTGAGGTCTTGAAGTATAGTTCTGACGATAGCGAAAGTGAAAATAGCTATCAACGCATGAATATAAAAAACTGTAGAAATAAAATAAAAAGATTTTATATTTATGGACATATTTATCAATCCCGGGATCCGAAAAATTGTGAATTCCGGAATCCCGGGATCACAAAAAGGGTGAAGTTAGTGGATGCCCTAGTTTCAACCTCATGCAAACTTATTCGTTAAGTTGAGTATGATATAAGTAAAATTCATATCGAAAAATAAAAATTACTCTAAACGATATTTTTCAGAATACGTAATTCTTATTTTATTATATTTTATTGTGCGCCCTTTTGTAAATACGTTCATTGGTGCGCGTGGGTATGTCCGCCCGGTGTTGTGTTGCCAACGATTAACGTTTATCGTACGTCTTGTATTCGACTATGATATAGGCCCACTAAACGTGAAGTGAGCCAGGTGGTATTTAAGAAAAAAAAATGTTAGACGCGTAACGATGGGAACTAATACCACCGCAAAACCCAAAGACCACGCACCCACCTACGCCCAGGTGAATCAAGGACGCTACGCGGGAAAAGCAGCATCAAAATAGATGAAAGGGAAATTGGAGCTCGACTCCACCGGCCCTGGAATTTGATGTATAGATATATAATAATATAATAAATAGATTCGTTGTTATTGTTATGTATACACAAAATCCTACCTCTATGCTATGTTAAATTATCTATGACAACTTATTGTAACAATAAACCTACATCGATATCCAATTCTTTCTCTCCAAATCTAGCCAGTTAAAATCGAGAGTTGAAATTGAACGGCCGACGGCTCAGTAAAGACGCTTCGATACCAGCAGTGGACTGCCATTACGGTAACAAGGGGCTAGCTAAATCTTATATCCGTGATATTTTGGGAAAGGTGTGAACTTTTTTATCACTCATATATGCAACAGTCTGCAATAATTAGTAAAGCTATCGAATTATATTATATTCTTATATTTTGTAACAGCACGCAATGTATCGTAATTAATTCCAATATAAATAGCAGAAAATTGTACGCCATAAATTTCAAATGTACATTACTACATTTTTAATTTAAATATATTGCATATTTATAGATTATACAACGCAAAGATCTGAGAATATTGTATTTCTTAAATTAACAAGGGGCTCGCCGGCCTCAGAACTATTTAACAAGGGGCTCGCGCGAGCCCCTTCCAGCCCACTCCTGCTCGATACTCATATCGCATCATTAGATTAATAAGATTAATCGATTTATTTAAAGTGTAAATTATATATGGAATAAAGTTGAACCAACATTGAATAAGTGTTTTAGTAAAAATATATCCATAACATAATATTCTACACGTCTGTTAGTATCGTAACCACGTAAAAGTGAACTAACCTCAGTTAATACACATTGCAATAGTGTTATCTGCTTTAAATAATAATATGCAATCCGCCAAAGCGCCAAGTAACGACGTGATAGTACGTATAATAGTCTTAATTAATAGCTATTTCAGATACTTTAAGACGTCGTCACTAGTAGATAGTTCTGACGATGGCGCACGCCAAAATAGCTATTAACTAAGATTATAAAAACTGTAGTACTAAATACGTTGCTATTTTTACACTATTAAAATGGAGTTCTACCAATTAAATGCCAATAAAGCTATATATCTTGCTTATATTTCGCCAAATTATGTAATAATATCGACTGTGGAAAGAAAAAGGGACGTAATCCTCAGTTTTTATAAAACAGCTTTTTTCGATAATCACAATGTATACAACTTGACAAACGTTCTATCAAATGGATGTAAGCTGAAAATGCCGAATTGGTATCTAAATTTAGCTTTTAAGATTTAAAAAGATGACCTTGTAAAAAGTTAAAGCCAAAAAAAAAGACTGAAATAAAGGTTTAACCTAGACAATTTCTTTAATTAATATTAGGTTATGTCAATTAACCTCTCTAAAGCTAACGACCCACCGGTGTGTCGCATACCTACTAACCACACAAGCTGTCCACCAGTGTGTTATCATTATTATGATGTCAATAAATATTTTTTAGAGTTTGCATCATTAAAAAAGGGTCCGACATCTCATAAGGATTCACAAAATGAATATTAAGTTTTCCTTTATTAGTTTTTAGAGAATTGCTAACTTACAGGACAAAAAACGTTATTTTTTTTCTAGCTGTTAACGGGTTTAACACCAGTTTAAAAGTCTCCGTGCACTTCAAAGTTGTGTATAATTAATAATTCGCACATGGCACAAAATCATCAAAACACATTTTTTGCACATCCTGTAAAATTTTATATGTGTGGGTTACGTGCTTTTTCCTTTCCACAGTCGATATACACCCTTCCAAATGAATCCATCAAACGTTCTATTTTTGAATACGTACCGTTAACAAAAAACAGTAATCTCTCACGTAAAAGCTTAATTTCCGTACGTGCCACCTCCGGCACGCGTGCTCTACGTTCACCAACTCCGCCTTGAGGGATGCAAAAGCTCTCCCCGTGCATTTGCCAATTAGGACAAGGCCTCACATCCCTACAATAATCTGCCTACATCCGAGTAACCATTTTTTTTTAAATTCCACGGTTAATCCGAATTTCAAAAAGTAAACACGGTTCCGTAATCAGGGCGCAGAGTTGCGTAGCAGCCACTTACGCCCTTCTGGCTTCGCGCCCCGGCCGCAAAGCCTATCCTGTAAGGTTGCCATGCAAATGCGGCGTCGCCATGGCAACGCTGCGAGCTTTCTACGTGACGTATTCTCGTATACGACTCGGCGCTAATGATTGAATTTTCATATTATGTACTTCCAAGAAATATGATATTTATAAACTTCAAAAAAATATATTATGCAAAGGCAGATATTACATTTTCTCTCACTGTATGTCGAGCTATTTTGTCGGCGCTGAAAATTCCAAGCCCCATCTTAGCATATTAATAATCCATATCGACTGTGGAAAAGAAAAAGGTCGTAACAAATTTTACAGGAGGCACAAAAAACGGCCATACGCAAATTATGAAATAAATCAGGGCTCTGGATTCAGAGTCGGAGTCGTGGAGTCGCGGTATTTTAGCCGGAGTCAGAGTCAGAGAAAAATATATTAAATGATGTGTATTCAAACGAAATAGGCCAAAGTGTTGACATTTCATAACTAAAGATGATCTGATGGAATACATATATTTAAGTTAAAATGATATATTTTTTTAATTTCCTCGTAGTCGGAGTCGTAAATTATTTTAAAGCTGGAGTCAGAGTTGTCTTTTTTTACACGAGTCCACAGCCCTGAAATAAATACACCACTGAAGTGCACGGAGACTTCTAAGCTGGTGTTTAATTGACATACTCTAATATTGATTTAAGAAATTGTCTAGGAAAAACCTTTTTTTCAGTCTTCTTTCATGGTTTCAATTTTCACAAGCCCATCTTTTTTCAAACTTAAAAGCTAAATTTAGATACTAATTCAGCATTTGCAGCTTACATCTTTTTGATAGAATGTGTATCAAGTTGTATACATTGTGTTTATCTAAAAAGAGCTATTTTGAAAAAACTGTAGGTTACGTCCTTTTTCCTTTCCACAGTCAGTATTAACGAATTTTTGCGTATTTTACTGAGGAATAACCGGTCTGTCGTTTACGCTTGTGTACAGCGGTGGGCTGCCAATACTCTAACAAGATTTTACTTTATTTAAAAGCGAATTTAATTAGGTGAAGAAAATGATAATAGACGAAAGCATCGTCTTAAAAAATGTTGCGTTGGACATCCAATAACATCTGGAAACAATGTACATACATATATTAAACACAGCTATTTTTAATTTATTGTTACACTATACCAGGGCTGTGGAGCCGTGTAAAAAAAAGACGACTCTGACTCCGAGGATATTTTTCAATAATTTATTTTTAAATGCATGAAGTGTCAACACAGCCGCTCATTTTTTACGACTCTGACTCTACACATATACTTTAAAGCGGCTAGTTCTCTTTGATATGCACCATATATGGGCCATCTAGATGTGAAGTGAGCCAACTAGTGAAATGGTAAAACTTTTTCTGTGACTTTTAAGTAAAGTCACGAGTTTATTTAGTGTTTTGGTGGATTGCATATTTTTATTTTACGGAAATAACACTATTGCAATGTGTATTAACTGAGATTATTTCACTTTTAAGATTCTTTAAAACATGTAAATTATAACAACGCATCTAACTTTTTTTTCTGTTAAATACCACTTGGCTCACTTCACCTGTGTTTTACGATCTACTTTGAAAGGCTACGACGTCTAATGTTTCATAATACATTTTGAAAAAATGTTCGTAGCCCCCTGGGGGGCACAGGACTCACTATTGAGAAACCCTGATCTATAGAATGTACTCAGTGGAGCTACGAGACGCTGGAATGATATTAGACTAAGCAAAATGACTTGCAGAGGGCAGAGAATCTTGGAGGAATCATGTGGTTGCTATATGCTCCGACTAGGCAGCAGATATGGAAACAAATATATAGTCTATACTAGGTGTAGGGAACCTACGGCCTTTTGGCAACTCTGGTGCTACCTTCTGGCCAATTCTGTAATTCTGTAAATTTATAAAAATTCCTGACATATTTTGACCGTAAATTCCTGTTTCCGGCCAAAGATTCCCTAGTCAATATTTACTGCGGCCTTATGTCGAATCAGTGAAATGAATGCGGCCTTTAGATAATAAAAGGTTCTCCACCCCTGGTATATACCCTATATAAATATAATCATAAAACCTTTCCCGACAAACAAAAATAAATATAATTCTCAAAACTATTCACCATTCAAATCTGTGGGCATTCCCATGGGCTAATCTTTTTCGCCAGCAATGGCTTTATACACAATGATACATTTATTTTTTTATATAAACACGAAACATTCATTTACTAAGCGTCAGTTCAAGTTCATCCGTGCACTTGAACGCCTGACGATGCCGAAAGGCGAAACCTGGGTCGTTAGTGACACAACTTGTGTGACTGTACATAGTCTTGAGTTCATTTTTTTTTCATTACCGAATTAATCTTTTTGTTTATCTAGTTGTTTCAAAATATATCTGAGTGATCGAGAAATTAAAGTTTATATGCAATATTTGTTTCTTTGCCATTTTTACGCCGTTGGCTTGTTATGCAATAATTAAAATGGCCCCCGATGTCAATTAGCGGATCTGCAAAGTCATTAATGTCCAGGAGAGCGCTTAAAGTGAAACGGGCGCCCAATTAGCGTCCTGCATTAAAGGCTTTTTGCCCAACATGAACGTTTTTACGTCGTCAAGAAAAATGTATTTTATAATTTATAGTTTTTAAAACACAATATTTTTTGTATTTTTTTAGAAAGAATGTTAGATTCAAGTATTTGAATCATTTTTTTTTATATATCCGATCCATAGTCGGGGCATATAGCTTCACCATGGCTTTGTTATGGATATATTTTTACTAAAACACCTATTCAATGTTGGTTTAACTTTATTCCATATATAATTTACACTTTAAATAAATCACTTCTTATTTATCAAAATGATACGACGTGAGTATCGAGGAGTTTTTAGTGAGCTGTCGGCCTTTCAATTTGAACTCTCGATTTTAACTGGGTGAGATTTGAAGAGAAGGATATCGGTTTGGTTGAAAGGTTTATTGTTACAAGTTGTCATAGATAATTTAACATAGCATAGAGGTAGATGTTGTGTATACATAACAGCTTCACTGTCCCCAACCAGTCTTCTGGATCCCTTAAATGTCATACCAGCGTTCCGCAGCTTTGCCGAGTACATGCTATAGATCAGTGTCTGCCAAACTTTTTTACTTCACGGCGCACTGATGAATGGGAATTATTTAACGGCACACCAATTGAAGGTGTTTTAAAAAAGGAAATGTTTGTTTTAAAAAAAATGTGAAAGGACATAGACTTTTTTTAAATTCATATCTGCTCCCTATGTGGAGCATATGGCCTCTTAATGTAGGTATCTTATAAGTTTTTTCTATATGAACTGCTTCAATCCCTCTGTTTTTTAAATAGAGTATGGATAAAAAGTATTGGCCTAAGATATGGGATGGCGAACCTTTTCTTCTCTAAAGGCCGCATTCATTTTTCTGATTTGACATGAGACCGCAGTAAACATTGACTAGGGATTTTTTTAGGTCTTCCAAGGATTTTGACATCGAAAATCTCAGAAATTTACGAATTTACAACGATTTACAGAATTACAAAATTGGCCAGAAGGCCGCACCAGAGTAGCCAAAAGGCCGCAGGTTCCCCACGTCTGATCTAGACGTTGAATTCGTTTAAAATTTAAATGAATAGGCAATATTTAAAATGAATATTTTTTAGGCTTCTTCTACTGCGGCACACCTGAGACTACCTCCGGCACACAGTTTGGCAAACACTGCTATAGATGACCGTCAGTACTTTTCGAACGAGAGCAGTTCTGCTCGACGACCCACCATATATTGTACGTTTTGTCTAAAATTAATACATTATTTAAAAACGAATGACTACAGTGGAACCCCCATTTACACTACCCCGAATTACGCGCTGGATTGAAATATTCGCCGCGAATCCTCCAATTGCACGGTTCCATTCCATTTTCGTTACTACGAGACGGTGGTCTGTGCCGCGCATACAGGCAAATGTTGGCTAGCGTCTGTGTATTCAACACGTGCCAGGCTATACACGTATACCGGGTGACTGTATATGTGTGGGATTTTGGCGCGCTTTGCATTTTATCACTCGATAACTAAGTATTTTGTCAATATTTTTCTTTTCCGTAAAACTAAGGAAAATCTTAGTTAGGCATTTTTGCAGAAAAAACCAAATCCCTAAATTTGTATGAGGTTCACAACCCCAATTACACTACCCCGAATTACACTGTCCCGACTTTAGTGTAAATGGGGGTTTTATTGTATTTGGTTATATGCTCCACATTGTGAGCGGAAATAGTAAAAAATAAGTGTATAATTATACCAATTATATTTATACACTAAAATAACATTTAATTTTAGCATTCATTGATGTGACGAATTTAATTTATTGTGTAACACATCCGAATTTAGCTCTGTTTTCAGAAAAAGTTGTCCATTCATTGAATAAAATTATATTCCACTCCCGCCAAAATAATATTTAACTTGAAATAATAATTAATTAATTAATTATTCACTCTGGTTATTAGTGTACTCGCTGGCAATATCCGGTCTCCATAACGACCAATCAGAGGTACGGAATTATAAAGTCTATTTCCGTCCGCCATTCAGAGCTTACAGCTCGGAAGTCTTTTATAGGGTATTAATATCACATAACATTAATTTTTACTTTCCCATCAAAGCTCTTCTTTGAAATATTATTTTCCTTGACACAAAAGCATTGGATAACTTGATTTTATTTACGCTTCTATAAAAAGAGAGGTTTTTTTTTATACAGGTCGTTTATAAATATAACAAGGCCCTTGTTTTGTCTTTACAATCAGTTGGATGTAAGGTAGGGGTTCTGTGTCGAGCTTAATTAAGAATAAATTCCCGGGTCATTCAAATAAAGCAATCCGAGACTGAGAATAAAATTTATTTGAAGTAGATTTTATTTATTATACAAATATAGTTTGAGAATCTCTACATATTAAGAATTATTGTAAATTTTGTATGATAGTAAAAAAACGTAGAAAACTTTCAAAATCTTTTATTTATTTAACTCTCCAAGGACTAGCGTGACCATATGGTCACAGTAAACACATCCTATTCTATTATTCATCCTTTTTCTACCTGAATAAAGTTGCTTTCACTCATGTTTGGTTAAGAAAGGTACAGACTTCAGTTAGTCATCAGCCGCGGAGGCAGAAACGGCCACCAAAAGCACATGCGATTTTTTAAAATTTCCGTTTTTTTAATGGACTTTTTGAAACTGTTAATTATTTACAGTTCTTTTGCTAATATATTTGTATTGAAATTATGTTGATCTAAAGAGGTCAAATTGTAAATATTTAAAAAAAAATCACGTTTAGCTATATTTCAACCACGAATGTTTGCGTACCCATACGGTCATTTGTCCTTGCTACTGTCCGTACACAATATTACATGGTAATAAAAGGACGAGCATGACCATATAGTCATGCAGGGTTTCTATACAACGTCTTTGCGTTTTTGTTTTTTTTTTTAATTTTTGTTAGGAATAAAAGTTATCCGTGACTTAACTATGCTTTAAAAAATATTTTTTTTAACGAAAAAAGCTCTCGTCTCTGAAGGGTTAAAGCAATAAATATGACTACTGTACGTACGTACAGATGCTAGTTTCCAATAATAAACATAGAAATGCTGCCCCAATGTATTATTTATTGTACGAAGAAAATAATTGTTTCATCAGCAAAATCAAACAAATACCTCGAATGATGTGTAATTCGACTTTTATTTCATGTGACCAGGACTATTTCCCTCAGTCATGAGCAAATCCGGTCCTTGTTATATTAAATTAATGTGGAAATGGTAAAAACGAGTATTTTATTTTTTGAATAAAATGTCTTCCCACCAGTGGCGGCCGGTCAATGTGGCATTGGATCAATGCACCCCTTGTTATATTTCATGAAATAATATTCAAACATAACATTTATACCACTCACTTATTTTAAATTCTTTATGTATTTATTGTCCCGAAATCTCGAGATTGGTATGGCCGCGATCCCGGGATTTTGGGATTGAGAAATTTTGAGCAAATGCCGAAAATTTATAGGATTTTGGAATTGGAAGAGCTAAAAAAAAAACGAGTCAGGTTGATATTTTGCGGAAAAGGTATAGGGAATTGAGGATTTCAAATTCCTCGGTGAGCTAAAAAAAAAAACGACTCACCAAAACTTTTCTCAAATTTTTCACGATGAGTACCTAATCCCGGAATCCCGGGATCGAAAATTAATCAATCGCGAAATCCCGGGATCAGAAAAAGAATACCCTAATCCTAACGTCACCCATGTAGAGTGTATCTCCGTTCCCAGTCGTAAATTAACGAATACATCTTGTAACTATATTATTACAGGTATCCTTGTAGCTGAGGTATAACTGCGTACTCGATCCGATAGCAATATCCGGCCATCTTGACGACCAATCGGAGTCGCCGGAAACATTAAATCTATTTCCGTCCGCCATTTAATCTCGAATGCCCTCTGAAGTAAGCCTATAAACGATATGACCAGAGATGCCACGATATGTTGGTGTATCAATACTGACGATATCGATTGTTTGAGTATTTGTTAGTAACTGTATAGTTACTATTCAGGTAACGATTGATCGCGTCTTTGCAGCTAGTATATCTGACTAAGAATATTGTGAGAAATAGATTATTAGTCTCATAACTGATTAATCTAAAAAACTGTATGAAAAGATCAAGTGAAAAAAAAGGACCGCAACGTCGTATAAATTCATTTTTACATACTCTGCACATTTTCAAACATAAATTTTGTCTACAGATAAGGAACCAGTAACAGCATTGATTAGCACGTCGTTTCTAAAAAAGGCTAATACTCTAAAGCCTTTTAAGCTAAGCTTAGCCTTTTCAAAGTGTTTAAGGTTAAAACAAACGACTCGTGTATAATCTAGCGGAAAACAAATTCAAACATATTCGCATACCCAACTTAGCATTGCTTTATCAATAGTAGACATAGTCTTAATACAAATAAACAATGACTTATGCAGAATCCAGTTATAATTAAATTACGATTCATTTATTTTCATTACGGTATGGTACGAATCGAGGACGATTACTTTAACCTTTAAATGCAGGATACGATACATATTGTATTTTAATTATATGCATTTAGTGAAATCTATTATTTCAAATGATCATTGTTCAATAATAGTTTTTATTAAAGACTGATCACACATCATGTTTATTTCAATTTGTCTTTTATTGAAGTCGGGTTGATACACGTTTTTGTCTGTGCTATTTATATTTTTTTAAATAATTCATATATATACAATAAGACAGTTATTATTAAGATAAATTGTGTGTCAAAATTATAAAGTATCCATTGTAATGTCAGCATTTTGTCGCCTGCTGTGGCCCAGTTGGTTAGAGCTTGCTCTACCGATCACGCAGGTCTGGGTTTGATTCCCGGTCAGACCACAGTGAATTTGAGAATTATTCAATTCAAAGTTGTGATCGAAGACTGGGTGTTTGTGATGTCAATTCACATCACTTCCTCTCCTCCCATCCTTCTGATCCTTTAATAACTGGGTGTAGCAATAGCGATTAACCAACCACTAGTCCTGTTCTAGCCTTATCCTTCTTTTCCTACTACTCACTTGGACTGGGACTCAAACCCGTGAGTAACGCAAACTGCTGCGCTATAGAATGTCCCTTCGACCATTTCCGATCCTTTAACAACCGGGCGTAGTGAGAGTGATTAGTTAACCACTAGTCCTTATTCTTATATGTCTACTACTCTCTTTGAAAAAAAAGTGAAGTTGAGCGACTGAGTAGCAAACAGTTCTCGTAGAAAAACTTCTGTTGGGATACCTCCATTAAGAGGCCATATGCTCCACATTGGGAGCGGACATGGGTTCAAAAAAAAATGTCAACATATTTATTTGTATATATTAAAATATTAAATCGTGCATTTAATGGTAAAGTTTCCGATCGTGTGAGTCATCTCTCTAACAGATACCATACCGAGTACTCTTGCTTTGCCAGTGCCCATCACTATTGTTTGACCCTTTGGACAGAAGCTCCACCTCGCTACAGTAGCGGGATTACGAAAGTAATTAATTGTTTCGGCAAATTGAAAACGAAGCGAATAGGTGAGAACGTGAACCAAATAATTGCCGACGGCATAAACACAGCCTAATAAAATAAAAACTATTGCTCGCATAATATCTTTTGTCTATATGCTTGTAGGTACATAACATATCGACTGTGAAAAGGTAAAAGGAAGTAAGCCACAGTTTTTTCGAAACAGCTTTTTTTCGATAATCACAATGTATCAAACTTGATACACGTTCTATTAAAAGGATACAAGCAGCAAATACCGAATTAGTATCTCAATTTAGCTTTTAAGTTTGAAAAATGATGAGCTTGTGAAAATTGAAACCAAGAAAAAAAGCTGAAAAAAAACCGGCCCTGATCTTAATAAATTAATGTAGGAATCGGTATAAATTTTCATTTTATTTATTTGAAAGTAAATACCTTGCCGCCTGTGTGGTCGAGTGGTCAACGTCGTTGGCTTCGGTTACGAAGGTCCCGGGTTCAAATCCCAGTACGGACAGTTTTATAAATTGATTTTTCAGTCGATTTATGAATATCTGTTCAAAGGATTACATGGATGTATGTAATGTCGTGAATTCTCCCCTCCCACCCATGCTATCCTATAAACGGGGCGTATCGAGAGCGATTAGCTAACCACTAGTCCTGTCCTAGCCCTATCCTTCTATTCCTACTCTCTTTGGAAAACGAGAGGTTGAGCAACTGAGTAACAAGCAGTTCTCGTAGAAACACATCTGTTGAGATAAACTCCATTAGGAGTCCATATGCTCCACATTGGGAGCGGACATGGTAAAAAAAAAAAAAAAAAATACCTTGCACTTTTCGAATTCACTATTTATCATAGTATTTTTTTGTACTTAAAAATGGCAGAATTTATAGCTTTTGTTTGAAGCTAAGGTAACCAGTAAATAATTGCTGGCATTAGTTTTTATTTATTACATATATATAATTTGTTAATGAAATGAAATTTTAGGTTTATATTACACTATTTGCGATTGATTTAGCAAAAGGTTTGTGGAATTTCATTTTTTAATTAAAAAATAATTATGATAACTTTATTAAAAGATTTTTAGTACTTTTTCCACTTAAAATTTATTTGATCAGGACCGGTTTCGCTCCTCGCGAGCATTATCAACTGATAAGAAAAATAAATTAAACAGTGCTATTTATAGAAGTTAAATTGAAATAAAAAGGTGTCAGCAACTACTAACAATGAAAAAGAATTTACAAATTACATTATAATTACACAATTAAAATGCTTAACACATAAAACATACAACTAAAAAATCATCAATAAATATAAGTGGCAAATGATATCAATTATAACAATTAAAATTTGGGAAAATTTTTTAAACAAAATGAAATGAAGTAATGTAATTTTTATTATAATACCATTCCACCAAGTATTGACAGTGAACACCTTAAAAGTGATATGATAACTTTGTTATTCCACTTGTTGTGCTACAAATATGACACGTGTTTTTCATCTTTGAGAAAAATCACCAAACAAAACATCTCATCTTTCACGAATAACTTGTAGTTATCAATGTTGGACAATCTACCCATCCTTGCGTCCAGTAATAAATGACAAAACCCCACTTTTATTTTGTAATTCATAACTTAAGAATAATACTCAATTTTTAGTTTATTCGTAAACCTTGCTAGTTTTTCGGTAATGATGCTTCTCAAAAACACAAAAAATGTATCCCCTTTAAAATATATATATATTTGTGCATTACAGCTAATGGGCCAAATATTTTTAAGTTGAAAGACATATGCATACAATAAAAACTCAATGAGAATTCTTTGTAAGTCACTCGAGATTAACTCGAGGAGAATTGACATTACATACACCTATTTCTTGATCTCAAATTTAAATTTAATATTTTGACCTTACCGGGATTTGAACCCAGACTCGCCCGATCCAACTAGACCAGGGGTCGACAACTTATTAAATCGGAAGAGCCAAAAGTTACAATTTACAAAAATTTCGAGTTTTTAAAGAGCCACTAATTTTTTTAGTTTCAATATGTATTTATAGATACTTATATAATTACATCAATGGGAGCATTGGTTTGGCATGTCTTTTGAATGTTCGATTAAATCTAGCTTATAACTTGTTGTTTTAAGTTTCAAGCAAGACTCTAGGTTTTTATTTGTTAGCTGACTTCTAATTTTACTTTTTATTATATTCATGCAAGAGAAAGCTTGTTCGCACGAATATGTCGACCCGAAGATCGTCAGTACTCCATATGCCAACTTCTTCACCTCACTATAGCATTCTGGAAGACTACTCCATGCCCCGAATATGAGGGTCTCAACTCGCGGACATGTTAAGCGTAGCGATTTGTAATTAACGATTATGAAAATTGAAGCTATTGAGAAACTAGGCACATAAAAATATTTTTTCTTTTTTTTAAGGGTAAATTTTAAAATAATTTTAAAGGGTAAATATTTTTTTTTCATATGGAACTGGAGAGCCGCAACTTTACATAGAAAGAGCTGCATGTGGCTCGCGAGCCGCGGATTGCCGACCCCTGAACTAGACCACGGCAGGCAACACGGAACAAATGGAATAACAAATAAATTAGACTATCTTCAAAAACATGAGTTTATTATTTACTGTCAAAAGAAGGGAGAACGGTACAAAACAGATTGACATGCTCTGATTTATACTTTTAATTATGTTTTCATTTTTTTATAAGCGCCTGTCTTAATATTTGATTTAATTTTGATCGCGTCATTTTTAATAATATTTATGCGCGTTCGGTTCATCCAAATTCCAACATCGACGTTCATAATTGAAGAATTTATTATGTTTTCCTTGTTTTTCTCGCAACTGGTCCAAAGAGCTCACTGTTAATACTTTGGCATTTAATATTTCCGATACTTGTGCTAAAAATAAATTTTATTTGGTCACTTATGAATGAGCCGGTGTAATAATATTTAACGATGCGTTTACTGCTCGTATTAAATCTTTGAATCGACGAAAAATAGAGTCGTAACGAATATCTCGTTTCGATCTACTGTTACGTAAACTGTGCAACCGGCGGTTTCGTAAACGAGTGGTTTCTTAGAATATGTTTCAACTTGGTTGCGTGGTGGTTACGGCTAAGGATTCTTAAGTCTCGCCTTTTTTCATTTCCCGGTACATGATACACACAATTGTTATTTCGATAACAGCTAACTCCTATGAAATACATGTGGAATTAGTCAGTGGCGGCCGGTAAATGTGGCATTGGATCAATACACCCCTTATATATGCAGGGGCGGTTATATTTCATGAAATAATATTTAAACATAACATTTATACCATTCACTCATTTTAAATTCTTCGTGTATTTATTTTCTATAATAAATATTTTAGAACATTTTATTTAATTTAATTTTTAATTATATTCATGAAATATAACCGCTCCCTGCATATACAAGAGGTGCATTGATCCAATGCCACATTGACCGGCCGCCACTGAGATTAGTACAAAAGATTGTTTAAATTTGAACCGTTCAAATTATGTACATGTTAAGTGCACGGATGAACTTTGAACGCCTGAAGATGCCGAAAGGCGAAACCCGGGTCGTTAGTGATAAAACGAGTGAGAATGTACATAATTTTAACGATTCAAATTTAATCTTGAAATTCCACCAAACACTTTCAGTCGAAGTATTAAATTATAAAAGAGTGTTTATTTTTTTCAATATACTACTATACATAATGCCTCTTCACCAAGTATTGACATCAAACACTGCAAAACTACTTTTTTTTGTTAATTATAATATTTTTAATTTAAATAAAAGTGTTATTACAGCGTATGGTAGTGCGCGGAATATTTTTTAATTTGAAGATCGTACGAAGTTAGCTCAATGAGAATTTTTCATTCGAGACTATCTTGAAAAAAAGAGAATTCACAAAAAAATAAATTAAAATAAACAAAATTTGACAGTAACCTCACCAAGACTTGAACCCAGTCGTGTTGTTCGGCAAGGCAAAGCTTGTACCAACTAGGCTACAGGAAGCGATAATCATGAAAGATTCTTTACTGGTTTTCGAACCAGTATACACCACATTTTTTATTTAAAAACATAACTGACTATTTAAATAATAATAAACAAATTAAGCACATTTGTTCGTTAAAATTAAATGTATTTTTTCTTACGTGTAATAAGTTGGCAGCAATGTTCGCCCCTTTTTTCAATATACAGTGGAACCCCCAATTACACTAACCCGAATTACGCGATGGCTTGAAATATTCGCCGCAATCCCCAAATTGAACGGTCGCATTCCATTGTCGTTGCTACGAGACGGTCGTCTGTGCGGTGCATACAGTCAAATTTTGGCTAGCGTCTGTGTATTCAACACGTGCCAGGCTGTACACGCATAGCCGGGCGAATGTCTATGTGTTGGATTTTATCACTTGGTAACTAAATATTTCGTCCGTATTTTTTTAACGGAAATCTTAGTTTTGCATTTTTCGCAGAAAAAAGCAAATCCCTATTTTTGTATGAGATTCACCCCCCAATTACACTACCCCAAATTACGCGGTTCCAACTTTAGTGTAAATGGGGTTTTTACTGTACCATTAAAACATTAAATTAATAAATATATACTATTCAATATTTGAGCACAGCAGTCCGCGTTAAAGAAGAAAGACACGAGACGATAAATTGTATTGTTTAGTTTTTCATTAAGAAAATTCTATTCAAAATGGAATTTCTAATAAACCCGAAGGAAGAAAAACTCTTCATTTCTGAAGCACAACGACATGGCATATTCCTTCACTGGGGCTATTTCTGGAGTTATTAGGCTCGTTTACATCCATCTTATGACTAGCTCCATTGAATTTTAATTTGTTTATTCGATACTTGTTTGTTTTGCGGCGCATAAACAAAATATCAAGCTTTTCGTTTTATGTTACTTACCAAGATAATTTAATATTTCGACTTGGGAGTTTTAAGCAATTACAATATCAAATTTGAATCATTTTAATTTTGAACTCTACTATAAGTTTTGTCATTAAAGATATGAATGTCCCCTTTCCACATCTCCATGCAAGTAAATTTTAATTGAAAAAAATTAAGCGTATAATTACAGTACCCCCCCATTTACGCGAAATTTGGGACCGCGTAATTGGGAGTCGCGTAATTGGGGGAGTGAATCTCATACAAAAATTAGGGGTTACGTTTTTTTCGCAAAAACTAAGAATAATCAAAAAAAAATATATATAGACGAAATTGATTACTTTCTCAATGAAGTTTAGACTTCACGTCTAATTTAAGATTTCGACTGAAAGTGCTTGGTGGAATTTCAATATTAAATTTGAATCGTTAAAACTATGTACATTCTCACAGATTTTGTCACTAACGACCCGGGTTTCGCCTTTCGGCATCTTCAGGCGTTCAAGTGCACGGATGAACTTGAACTGACACGTCTAAGCTGTATTGAAGCACTTGCTCTGTTTGATGTCTTTGATCTTTTATACAGAGAAGAGCTCTTGCTTTATTTCTTTTTCTTCTCTTGTATTTTGATCTTGTATTTTTATCCTTTTTCCCCATATTTTTTTTTTCCCATTCTTCAGTGCTTGTTTGATCCTTATAAGAGTTTTGATCAGTATCCTATACACCTGTCCGGGGTTTGACCTAGTCAATCAGGCATGTAAGATAGGAATTGATGGAAGTAAGGGGGTTTGAGCAAAATAATATTGGTATTGAATTAAATTCGGATCATCATCTATATATGTAGTTCTTAGACTTAGTAATAATATATATTTTAACTATATCCGCTCCAAAGTACAGCACAGGGACATCTAATGGAATTTATCTCAACAGATTTTTTTTACGATAACTTCTTGTTACTTGGTTGCACAACCTCTCTTTTTCTAAGAGAGTAAGACTAGTGGTTAACTAATCACTCATACTACGCTCATTTTCACTTACATTTACTTAAATTTGAGTGGCCCATTTCCAAAATCCGTTTTAATTTTTTTGACATACTTTCAAAACAAAAATTGTAGGGAACCTAAACATTATCACAAAATATGTTTTTTTATTTAATAAAATTGAAATAAACAATATATTTTTGAATTTGATTCAAGAAAATATTGTTATTAATTCAATATAGAGGTTTCCAACACGTTATTTTGTAACTATGTCAAAAAAAATGAAAATGGACAAGATAAATTTTGAAAATTTACGACTCTTATGCAACGCTCCCTCTAAGCTCCGCGCGCGCACGGCCGCGCACTCATTCCGGGTTGGCGCGCACTAGAAGACAGTTATTCAATTAATATTTGAAATTTCCACGCAGCTAACCCCTTGTCTTGCATTGCTCTTATGTCATGTATATTATGAAGTTTATTTATGTTTTACTTCAAAAGATGATGCAGCCCACGTAATGTTGAAAAAATTGGCATGCGGCCCAAACGAAAAAAAGGTTGTACATCACTGATCCAGAGCAATAGAATTCTACTGATCGGAAGAAGATCCTACGGATCTAACGTCTCCTCATGGACACTAACGTAACATAGTGCTTTCTGGTATGTTCTGTAATCTTCAAGTTCCTCAAAATTCAATGACAATTAACGCAAAACTATATGTAGTTTTTCCGGCTTAGTGGTTTTAGCCAGAAAGGGGACTATGTGTAATACGCTCGACACATAGCTCTTAATATTTACAAAGCGATGCCTTCAAAAGGCTTTGACCCATTTCAAATTGGGTCACGCGATTTGGAGTTTAATATTTTTTCTGCCTTTGTGCTTTGCTAAGTATTATTTGCACGAGCCACCACTCCACTCCACTGTGGCGAACACTCCCCCTAACGCGAGACCTAATGGACCACCACTGGAATCAGCTTCTCAAACTGTTTGTATAACTTATCCCAGCGGTCGAAAAACTGTGGCAATATGTGGAGCGGTCAAGAAAATGGTGATTGAAATTGTCATTTACCTCTAGCTTGAAGCCTTTGATATATGAGAATAGAAATTTGATAAGAAAAAGGTAGCAATCTCGGAAAACATGGAAGAAAAATAAAAGAATATAGAACAGTTCATTATACACATGGTAAAACAATATTCTACACATAAAACAATAGCTGCCCGCTGTGGCCCAGTTGGTTAGAGCTTGCTCTACCGATCACAGATCACAGTGAATTTGAGAATTATTCAACTCAAAGACTGGGTGTTTGTGATGTCAATTCACATCATTTCCTCTCCTCCTATCCTTCTGATCCTTTAATAACTGGGTGTAGCAATAGCGATTAGCCAACCACTAGACCTGTTCTAGCCTTATCCTTCTTTCCCTATTATTCACATTGAAAGAGTGAGGTTGAGCGACTGAGTAACAAAAAGTTCTCGTAGAAAAAAACTTATGTTGAGATAACTCCATTAGGAGGCCATATGCTCAACATTGGGAGCGGACATGGGAAAAAATATATATATTTTAAGCACTAAACTTTTATTCTTTAGTACAAAAATCGTTGTTGAGTACAATATTTAATAAAAAATATTATTTCTGATTAAAAAAGCAGCGATGTATGGAGGAATGCAAGTAAGCCAACCACTTATCATGTAGAATGACTCATTCTTTTGTATTTTATATTTGTTTTACAACTCTTAAATTTACTGCGAGACCATATGCTCCACATTATAAATGTTAGTGCAATATCAATATAACTATATGTACGTGTGAAAAAAAGTGCGAAATCAGCCGATGATATATTTCTGTAACATTTTTAGAGCCACTGTAACTTCTTCGCGGACTGCAGGGGCGTAGGGTGATGGCAGAACCGGGTGGGGGCAAGCTTTCGTCCCATTTGAACGTTTTGACGAATCGTACGAGAAATTAATTCTTATGACTACACAGATTACAGAAAGCCAGCAACATTTATTATAATTGTCTCGGCCGCCAAAAATATTGTGAAGAGAAAACGTCTTAGGGATTCCACCGCGAGAGGTCATTCGTAATGAATTCCATATCGACTGTGGAAAGGGAAAAGGACATAACCCAAACATAACAAATTTTAAATAAGAGCCCTAAATAACGATTTTTGGTGATTATGAGCCGCCTGTGTGGTCGAGTGGTCAACGTCGTTGGCTACCGCTACGCAGGGCACGGGTTCGAATCCCAGTACGGGCAGTCTTATAAATTGATTTTTCAATCGATTTATGAATTTCTGTTCAAAGGCATGGATGTATGTGATGTCTTGAATTCCCCCCTCCCACCCATCCTATCCTATGAACGGGGCGTATCGAGAGCGATTAGCTAACCACTAGTCCTGTCCTAGCCCTTTTCTTCTATTCCTACTCTCTTTGGAAAAAGAGAGGTTGAGCAACTGAGTAACAAGCAGTTCTCGTAGAAACACATATGTTGAGATAAACTCCATTAGGAGTCCATTTGCTCCACATTGGGAGCGGACATGGTTTAAAAAAAAAAAATGAGTCAAAGGCAAATTATGAAATATACTAAGGTAACCAGACGTCCTCCTTTGAGGAGGATTGTCTTCCTTTTGGAAACTTTGTACTCCTCAAAAATTGTGTCTTCCTTTGACCTCCTACAGGGAAAATAGTCCTCTTTGTCGCGCAGTAGTCAACTTTGTTGGCTTTATTGATTGACCTCACGGGTTCAAGTACCAGTAGGAATAGCAACTTTTCTATAACACTCAATTTCAGTTCGAAGGCATGGACGGTTGGTATGATATCTAAAAAATCCCTACAACCTTTCCAATCCTTAAATGACGGGACATAATGAGAGCGATTAGTTATTCACAAGTGCTGTCCTAACACTTATACATTTCAAAGAAAAAACATTTATACATTGTCATAATATTTACATTTCAGCTGTTTGGTTAGAGCATAAAATCCCAACCTTTTTCGGGTGGCGACCCCTTTTTATAAAGCCATGTGACTAGGCGACCCCCGAGGAATTTGAAATCCTCGATTTGCTATACTTTTTCGTTATTTTGTTGTTCAAATCCAAAATCGAAAAAAGTTGGCGAACCCCCTGAAAACCCTTCGCGACCCCTAGGTTGGTAACCCGTGGGTTATAGCAAGTATTTTTTGGAAATGAGGGAATTGTATTAATATTTCAGAATAAAGGAATATTGAAACATAATAGTTTGGACCATAGTAACATATAACAAAATGAATATTGTATTAAATCTGTATTTTTGAAAGTGTGCCATCAACAATTTTTTGAATGCCACCAAGTGGCACCCATGTCATAGGTTGTCGAACACTGGTATATATACCATGTCGTGCATGTTGGTTTTTTTTCCGTATCGTATTTCCTTTGATATTTTGACCTAGCGCACAATTATTATTCATATATAATATCGCCCATAGTATATATCGCCCATAATCATCTATGGCTCTTGCAAATAACCATCTTATCGGAGTCGTTCAATAGAGAGAGCGTGTAGTGAAGGATTTTACTCCTGAATAGCGTGTACACTACTGACTACACGATTTCGTATAACACGCAACACCCTTTTCACTTATACTGGTCGTAGAGTGTTGTAGCTTTGCCATATTGATGATATCCTAAATCCGTCAACCCACCTTCAACAAACTTACGATTAGGGCCTCGAATCTCGGGATTGTGATAGTACTGATTCCGGGATTTCAGGGATGAGAAAACTAAAGAAAAATGCGCGAGGGCTAAAAAAAAAGAAAAAAAGGTCCCAATTTTTTTCATTTTGGGTATTCCGCCAAAAATAAAAAGTAAATAAAAAAGGTCTCGCTTTTTTTCGTTTTGGGAATTCCATAAATTACTGGGTTTTTGAAATCAACATTTTCTTTTTGAAAAATCCCATGATTTAATCAATCCCGGATCCCTAATTTATACACGATTTTATGGTGAATGTTCAATTCCGGAATCCCAGGATTTTAACATTAGCAAAAATTTCTCAATCCCGAATCCCTAATTTATACACGATTTTATGGTGAATGTGTAATTTAGGGATTCGAGGATTGGAAAAATTGTCAATGTTGAGTGTAGGATAATTTATCGCCAGCTATTTACCGCTAGCAATTAATCGCCAGCAGTTTACTGCCACCTCAATTGATTGCATTAACAACTTATAGCCTACAAACGACCACTAGTATATTTTGTCACCAGGCAATACAATATAATAATATAAATAAATTAAAGATAGTTTCACTAAACCTAACTTAAACTTTTATTATATTGTACATACTGTATTGTACAGTCGCCCACTGTGATCCAGTTGGTAAGAGCTCGCTCTACCGACCACGTGGGTCTGGGTTTGATCCCCGGTAAGGTTAATGTCAAATATAGATTTTTAAATTTAAATTCGAGACCTAAGACATGGATGTTTGTGGTGTCAATTTACATCAAGTTTTTCTCGTATGATCTTTCAGCTTTAAAATATTTTGGCGCATTGGCATTAGCTCTAATGTCAAATATTTGTATTTTAAAAAATTGAAATTCACCTACTGATTATTTAAATACGGTTTTTAATTATTTTTCTGTTACATCTACATATTTCTACACGCTTATTTTTATTTCCATACTATTTTTTCTTCATATTTCAATTAAATAAAAATAAAAACGTATGCAGAGGGTAAAGAAATTTACTTTGTATGTTTTGTAACATTCACAGAGCAAAATTTACAAGTGGTTCAAAGAACGATTTTTGTAATGAGTTTTTAGCTCAAGTAAAAATAAAAATATACAGAAACTCAAAGCACTTGATGACCCACCATGCATATTTCTGTATATGTATGTTTTATTTTGACTTGAGTTAAACTCATTAAAAGTAAATTTTGTCCGGCGAAAATTGAATCACGTTTGCATTCGACTGTGGAAAGGAAAAAAGACAAAACCCACAGCTTTTTTTCAATAATCACAATGTATCAAACTTAATACACGTTCTATCGAAAGAATTTAAACTGCAAATTCCGAATTAGTATCAAAATTGGGATTTTAAGTTTAAAAAAAGATGAGGTTGTGAAAATTGAAACCAAGAAAAAAGACTGAACAAAGGTTTTTCCTAGACAATTTCTTTAATTAATATTAGATTATGTCAATTAAACACCAGTTTAGAAGTCTCCGTCCACTTTCAGAATGTGTATATTTCATAATTTGCATTTGGCCCAAAATCATCAAAACACGTTTTTTGTGCCTTCTGTAAAATTTTAAATGTGTGGGTTTCGTAATCTTTTACTTTCCAACAGTCGATATTTTATTTTTTGAATAATATTGTTGCTTTGTATTCAATTTACACAAATACCACTTGAAACAATCCACTCATTTCAACGGTAACGTTAATACCATTGGCTATTCATCCCCTATAAATAATTTCCAAATTATCCCTTCGCAAATTGTCTTGGGGTTGTGGTTATATCTTTTGAGTTTGTTACGTCCACAGTCGATATGTAATTGCTAGGAAGTAATATTAATAAAGTTATCACTCTCCCTGCATCCTGCCGTTATTATTGGACTAGAAATCAATGTAAAAAACACAATTTTACAAGTCAATCGAAAAAAGCAATTTATCAAAATATCAGTCAAATACGACGAACATCTTACAGTATTGACCAGTCGGCGAGATGGCCGACAATAGTTCACACGACAAAGAAAGCTCTATAGATAAGATTACAGTAGAATAGGATGAAATTTCGTTTTTTTTTCTACACTCTGTTTCCAAAATCAGATAGAGTGGATGATAGGAAACAACAAATAGCTACAAAACCAAATCATTATATTAACATAGAGTCCTAAACAAATGTATTCACTTTTAAATAGCTGGTAACTACCACATTAACATTTTTTTAAATCAACGACGTTGAGCACTCGACCACGCAGGCGGCTACATGAAATTATGGTAACAATTAACAATCATTCAATACCGGAATAACTATTTTACATGAAATTATGGTAAATAATAAATCCGGGATTGAACGATTGTGAATACTTATATTCCGGGATTACGAAAAAGATTCGGATTGAATGCACTAATACCAACTTCCGCCAGAACTGTGACGATATGAAGATATTACCGTGCTAATCTTGATCACTTTTAGGGTGTTCACTGTCAATACTTGGTGGAAAGGCATAATATTAATAAAAACACAATATTCTTTTGTACTTTATTCCACTTTATTTAAAACGTCAGGACCGGTTTAGCTTATTGCGAGCATTGTCAACTGACTTGTCATCAGTTGAAAATGTAGCGAGAGCGATTACCCAACTACTAGATGTGTCCTAGTCCTATCCTCCAGCGTTTCAGTGTATCTTCATGACCAGGGCGCTGTTTTGTACATTCCCTAATCTTCTAGTTTCTTACAAAATCAAACCACCTCACCCACACTAACCGACACAAGAATTTATTATCAAAGCTCAGTTTACGGTTTTTCTGAAGAGTTCGTCATGTGCCATGATTCGCTACCGTAATCGAAAGCGAAGAGAAAATGACATAGGCTAAAATCTACATTTTAACATCTGGTAACTTGGAAATTTGTCAAATGAATTAAAAAAATAAAAAACGCAAAAAAAAAATTGCGGGATTCAAACTGTTGACAAAATAGCCGAGCAGAATAATACCTTAAACCAGGGATGGGCTGGAGGGGGCTCGGAGGGGTTCACTCGAGCCCCTTGTTAAATTTGACTAAGAGCTGCGAGCCCCTTGTTAACTTATGAGAAAACAATATTCTCAGATCAAATTACTATATAACTGCATTTTTAAATTTACATATTATCTACGACAACGTCAGAATATACATTAGTTTATTTTAGCTATTGATAAGCTTGCGGTAAATTGCATATTGTTGTATATTTTACGTGTATTAGGTAACAATCGATTGCTTATTTAAGTTTTGCATATAATTCCATCGGAGTGATAAAAAAAACTCACTGCTTCCTCAGAACACCGAGAATTGCTTTGATATGCACCATTGTTAACGTATTGGCAGCCCAACGCTGAGAAACTATAAGAAAATTCACTCTTTCCTCAGAAAATTAAAAATTGCTTAGAGATTAAGCGAGCCCCTTGTTAACGTATTAGCAGCACACCGCTGCCTTAAACGACCAACGCATGATATTTTATCTAGTAATCTTTCATGTGAAAACTATCATTGTCCATTTTTTGCAGCCATTTACACCACATATATTATCATATATACATATCAATGCGGCTTCGTTCTTTCGAAGTGTTTCTTTGAAGATAGGGCGTATTTGTTCGCACTATAAAAAGAAACTCTTTGGAAAGATAGACTCTCTTAGTTTGCTTTTTCTTTCACTTAAAGGTCATTCATTCATTTATCTCTGAATACAAATTGAAATGGATGAATTTAGATAGAAACTTAACTTGTTTAAAGTTTAATTCATACATACAAACACTATGTTTATTTATTCTTTCATGAAATACTACCCTCTTGAGAACCTTTGCTAAAGCAATCCCCAGTGCTTTTTTTTTAAAAAAAAAAGGTGCCGGAACGCACTTTTTTCGAGCATTTTCTAAGGTATATTATATAATTTAAGATTTCGACTGAAGGTGCTTGGTGGAATTTCAATATTAAATTTGAATTATTCAAATTATGTACACTCCCACAGATTTTGTCACTAACGACCCGTTCGTCAGTTCAAGTTCATCCGTGCGCTTGAACGCCTGAAGATGCCGAAAGGCGAAACCCGGGTCGTTAGTGACAAAATCTGTGGGAGTTTACATAATTTGAATGATTCAAATTTAAGGTATATTATTTATTATATATGTATTCGAATATAATTTTGATAGAATTAAAGATGACTTTTCATATAATGCACAGAAAATAAAACAAAATATAAATATTTTTATATTTATTTTAGAAATTTCAAATGAAAATTAAACAAAGAACATTACATAAATTATGTAACACACCATTAAAAAAATATGTAATTTATTAAAAACGCTATCCAAAATGTTATTCCAATTACAATGATTTCCACAGTTTTTCCCAATTTTCGTCAGGTAAGTGGTCCCTATTTCTTTTTTTTTGTGTTGGTGTCTGTGGCCGAATGTCTTCCTCTTAGTAACCATTGATCAACGTATTTTGAAGGATCAAAAAGTATCAAAGGTGGTCCGACGAGTTTAATAAACAAAAGTGACGAAACTGTTTTGGTCATCAACGAAGCTCTCATTGGGCTGATAATTAAATTAATTTGTGAAAACCCGCGTTCACATTCGCTTGAAGAAATGGGAATAGAATTCAGTGCATAAATTAAACGCCCTTTCTAAGAAATTAAATACCTGATAATCTTTTGCATGACATTAATTTGTGGGTCTTATGATACCCTATATATTCAAAAGGGATTAACAGCCAATGGCTTCCAAGAAAAAAACGAAAGTTTTAAAATAGAAAAAATAAAATTTTACGAACATTTATTAAAATTTCGAGAAAAAAAGGTGCCGGAACGCCGTTCCGCCGCATTACAGGGTAAAAAAAGCCCTGGCAATCCCCATTCATCTACATTTGTAAAATATCAAATACGGCTTTGTAAAATTCCCGCCTGTGTGGTCGAGTGGTCAACGTCGTTGGCTACCGCTACGGAGGTCACGGGCTCGAATCCCGGGGTGTAGTGAATGCTATTAACAAACAAATAGTCCTAGTCTTATCCTTCTATACCATTTACCCTTCGAGTATATAAAAATAATTTTAATACTCCATGTATGCGCCCCTTAATGGCTTGCGCCCTAGGCGGTTGCCTAGTTTGCCTGTATGGTGGCGCCGGCCCTGCAGATACTTCATGTCTTCATGTGATGGGTATGCTTGTAAGCATTTTAAAATACCTATTCTCTGATATAAAGAGTAATACTTATACCGAGAAAATTCAGTCGGTCCCATCTTACTCGTAATAACCAAGATTGACTGTACTAATTTTTTATAATTTAAGATTTCGACTGAAGGTGCTTGGTGGAATTTTAATATTAAATTTGAATCGTTCAAATTAGGTACATTCACACAAATTTTGTCACTAACAACCCGGGTTTCGTCTTTCGGCATCTTTAGGCATTCAAGCGCACGGATAAACTTGAACTGACGTTTAATAAATTAATGTTTCGTGTTTATATAAGAATGGCTTTAAAATCAATGATGCATTGATGCATCTTTAACTCATTACTGGTAGATCCATTTTAAAGATTTTTTTGCCAGGAAGACAATATTCCTAATATCTTGAGTTGCTGACTTTAAAAATATCTCGAAAGGTGTCACCGGCGGCGTGATAAATAAGGCATACTCAAGAGGTAAACGGATACAGCGTAAAGATAAAAATCGTAATAACGACGTCGCGTCTCGGCAGCCCTTAAATACGACAAGTGCAGAGGAATCTAATATCTTACGTCACATGAATGTCAGATCAAAGATACCGAGGGGTGAAAGACGACGCTGACAGCTCGCCGCCGGCAGTAATTGATTACGGCATCAATTACAACGGCTGCTTCACAGTTCGCCGACGGAAAAGTCAACAGAAAAATAATGAGTAATGTAATTTAAGATTTCGGCTGAAGGTGCTGGGTGGAATTTCAATATTAACATCAAAAGATATTCTCGCTATTCGTATCGATTACGTTAACAACAATTACTTTGTATGTAAACTATGCAAACTGCTTAATGCGCGTCAGTTCAAGTACATTCGTGCAGAGGTGGGCTGGAGGGGGCTCGGAGAGGCTCGAGCGAGCCCCTCGTTAGATTTTACCTCGGCCGGCGAGCCCCTTGTTAGATTTAAGAGAAAACAATATTCTCAGAACAAAGCACATAGTACATAACTGCAATTTCTGATTTTTATATACTATCTACGCAGTATACACAATAGTACATTTTTAGCCATTTACATTGATTAGTTTATGGTAAACTGCATATTGTTGCATATTATAAGTGTATTAAGTAACAATCGTTTGCTTATTTAAGTATTGCATATAATTGCGTATGAGTGATACATTGCATTGAGATTAAGCGAGCCCCTTGTTAACGTATTGGTAGCCCACGGCTGCGTAAGAGTGAAAAAAATCACTCCTTCCCAGAACTCCGATAATTGCTTAGAGATTAAGCAAGCCCCTTGTTAACGTATTGGCAGCCCACCACTGCATTCGTGTACTTGAAAAGCCTTAAGATACCGAAAGGCAAGGCCCGGGTCGTTAGCGACAAGATTAATGGAAGAGTACAGCATTCAGGCAATTCAAAATTAAATTTGTATTATTAAGAAACTCGTTCGAAGCGGACAAAAGGATTAAGTTATTACACCCAAACACAGATGGGCATAAACTGTTCTTCCAGAAAATTTTATAAATAAATAGGGCACATTTGAATGGCTTACCAATTTTGAATGAGCAGGTAAATCTGCCAAATTTCCCACTCTTGTAAATTTTATAGGTTAGTAAATACAATTATAAATCTTCTGGCAAACAAAATTAATATATTTCTTCCAGCGAACAAAAAATGCTACACCCAAACACAGATGGGCTTAAATTGTTTTCCCAAGAAATTTTAGAAATAAATAGTGCACATTTGAATGGCTTATCAATTTTGAATGAGCAGGTAAATCTGCGGAATTCCCCAAATGTATAGCCTTTATGTAAGTAAATATAATCATATTTTTTTCCAGCAAATAAAAATAAATATGTTACTTGAAATTAATCACTATTAATTTAAATCTGTAGGCATTTTTATGAGTTAATCCATTTCGCCATCAATAGCTTTAAACTTAGTGATACATTTATTTATTATATAAACACGATACATTTATTTACTGAGCGTCAGTTCAAGTTCATCCGTGGACCTGAACGCCTGAATATGCAGAAAGGCAAAACACGGGTCGTTAGTGACAAAGCTTATGTGAATGTACATAATTTGAACGATTAAAATGAGTCCGTGGCGTTGAAGCCAATGTCGAGTTAAATATTATTTTTGATAGTTCATAATAAAATCTATGAATGGAGTTAAGAAATAGTGTTCGAAAAGGTTTTTTTTATAAAAATTAAATCATAAAGTTGACACATTCAAGCAAACCGAGATTTTTCCAACACTTAAATCCTCATTTCCCAAGCTCTGTATCTGTGTGACAAATTACTTTTTTAATGTTTGCTCTTCTTGTGGAATCTGTCAATTTCCATTTTTTAAGTTATCGACCTAAAAAAATGTCTTCAAGTTGAAATTATTTTGGAATCTCCCAATCCCGGGATCCCGAAATAATTGTGAACCCTGAAATCCCGGGATCGAAAAAAAGGGTCCGTGATTGGACGCCCTAATGGAGACATCCCCGCTTCGTGTGCATTGGCTCATATTATTATTAACTGACATTTATTAACCCTCTCCAGTAAAGCTCCCTCTTTCATTTTAAGCCTTTCAGCGCTTTAAAATACCTCGCTTACGTGCCGCTTAGCCTCCGTGGGCAAATTTAATTTTAAATGCCATACGTTAGCCGATATTATCACATCATTTAGTTTTAGATGGCAAAGTGAGATTCTTTCGTCAAATTCCGGCCCGAAGTTGAATGTGTTAAGGTTAGTGCTTGCGTCACGCCGTTTCAGGCCTCCCCCTCTACGGATCGCCCCCCGCTTCTCCTTCTTGCAACGTCCCCTCGATGGGGTCGTCAACCAAAATTATGACAATCGAATATAATTCATTAAATCGCTACCATAAAGCAACAGTGAGATAAAATGTAAGAAAACTATTCAAAGATAATAGTATCCTAATCGATTTCTGAAAGGTAAACCTTTATAATAAAACACTGATATTGTAAATTGATAACTCTAATATATTAAACGAACAGGTTGTATTTGCATCATCACCTTTGTTATATCCGTTTCATTAACCTAATTCTAGCCTATTATATTTCTGCTTTGTACACTTTTATTTCTTTAGAATTTTATTTTTTCTCAGTTTGCATTTATTTTGTAAGAATTGATATGGCCTTTAATCTTTTCGCAGGAATCAATTTCGTTGGATTGAACTCTACTGGAATTTCCACATTTAATTATGGTTGACAAACATTGAGATTTAGTTATTTATTAGATACATTCATTTTTGGTTTTTACTTTGTTAAAGATAATTCATACTTAATTGATTTGTGATGTAATAGTTTGCATTGCTAAGAGGTCTTCAACTTTTTATTTAAAGTTTATTTTTCTTGTCTTTTGCTACAATTTATTTGCTTAGTTGTAATACCAATTGTTTGTCGTACCTTGTTTTTCTTACTTAACTTTTGTATAAATATTACTGTTTCATTGTATTTCTTATCAGTTGACAATGCTCACAATGAGCAAAACCGGTCCTGATCCAATAAATTTTATGTGGAAAAAGTACTAAAAATGTTTTATTATTTTTAGTATAATTTTATTTAAATTTAATTTGTATTAACATCGATAAAAAAATATTACCTAATAACATATTTTTTTTATAAAATAAAACTCATTTCGAGATGTACCTAATTGATTTTTCTTTAATATAGATCTTCAACATCCTTTTCCGAAAGATTAATTTTATTATTTACAGTTTCACTATCGCTGTCTTATTTGTAACAATTATTATTTTTTTTAAATTAACAAATTCTCAAAGAAACATAATAAATGAGGGTTATTTGCACTTTTTTTCTGACGCTATCTAAGATATAATAAAAATAAATCTCCCGGTTATCTACCCCACCCTAGTGATAAGCGAAATGGCATTCTCGCTTTCCCACTCTCACAAACGACACCGAAAAGTTCAAAGGTCGTCGAGGGCTTATAGACATAACCCAATATTTGAATCTGCAAACGAAACGTCATCGCTGACTTTGTGTAGGGATGGGTCAAATCGACTGCCCCGCAATGTCGATTGACATCTCGCAGTGGACATCTCTATTCAATCTCTATCGATTTGAATTATTATATGTTGACGGCTTAGGTTGGTTTTGAGAAACTGTTTTTTATGTTCCATTTACAGCAGTGTCTGTCAAACTTTTTTACTTCTTGACACACCAAATAAAAATGCTTTAAAAAACGGAAATGTGTCCAGTCGACCACTATATATATATTGATATGGTACCAGTTGTATAGGTCGAAACCCTGACTATTCCTTTTGTGATGACACTGGCGACAGTAAAAAGTTTAGTTTAATCAATGATATTTTTTAAAAAAATGTAATAATTTCCAGATATTGCGATTTGCTTGTGACAACACTATTTTGGCAACGTTGTCTAAAGGCAACGATGTATTTTTTTGACGTTCAACAGTCAGCTGAGTTGTAAACCGACAAAGAGCTTCCTTCTGTTTTGAGCCGTTGTCGAAGAATAACGTATCCGCGTCCGCGCGGACGATAAATTTTTGTTAAAAATAGTTTGTTTTTTTTGTAATGTCATTCTCTATTCATTTCGGTGATAATGATTGTTGTAATTTAAATCCTATTTGTAAAATTTTTGTATGTTTTTAAAATAAAATGTTTGTGAATCCCTAAATAAACGCATAATTTCGTAAAGCTGAGTTTCTTTTCTAATTCCTACCATCGCTGGCTTGCCTTTCGGTGAGTACGGCAATGTGTTTCATTTACTTATTTCACACAAATTAGTTAAGTGCACTCAGAGAAAAATTACGAGTCGTGTCAGTGTATATGAACGTGACAAATATTTATTTGAATACGTAGATGTTGAATTAATTTAAAATTGAAGAAAATTTTAATGAATAGGCATTATTTAAAATAAAAAAAAATTGAGGCGTCATCCTCCGCGGCACACCTGAGACTTCTTGCGGCACAGTAGTGTATAGTGTGAGAATAATTGTATTTTAGTGAAGTTAAAAAAAAGGTTTTTTTGCGTTTCTTATTGCTTTACATTAATTCTTTGATTAATCGGAGGGGAGGGGCTTGGGAGACAAGAGCGAAACTATAAAAAAAAATATTGTCTTTCAAATCTTTGATTTCTCAGGTGTATTTTATTCCTCTAAATATAATATGTCTTAAATGCAAAATTATTCAGAAAAACCTGTTTCTGCGTTTCTCCTAAAAACATTGTTTTCTAGTTTAGCCCTTGACACCCTAAGCTCCCAAAATACTGTAAGTGGTAGTGAATTAAACCTATGATTCCACACCTAAATGAAGTGGCGAGCGCATTAAAAAAAAAGTTTTTTAAGTATTAAGAAAATAACAAATTGAAGTACCGAACACTTCAAATGTATATCCATTACGTATTTACATTTTTTCTTTTTACAAAAACTACTTTTTAGACTTAATTGTCCTTTCTTGTTAAGGGAGGGAGAAAAAATTCCCCATCGATTGGGAACCCCTGTATAGATTATAGGTCTTATTTTTTTGTTTTATTGGACTCGAATATATCAGCATTATATTAAAATCATTTGTGCGGTATAATCAATTTATACACTTGACTAATTTTGAATCTTGGCAAATAAATTGATTTCCTTTACCAGCTATTCTCAAACGTTGTGGTGTGAGACACTCTTCAACGGTGGATAAAAAACAAAAAAAATTAACGCCTTTTGTTAACTCCGACTGATATTTGGGCCCTGTAGAGGTGAAGTAGAAAAATGGTAAAAAAAATCTTGGACTGTTAAGTACTTAAGATACTTTAAGACGTGTAGAATATTTCAACGCATCAAACATATTCTTTTTTTAAATACCACTTGGCTTACTTCACCTCTAATGGGCCATTTGATCCAAATACTTTTTTGTGTAAATATAGAATCATTTTGATTAAATTACAGGAAAAAATATATAAAGTATTAATTGAACAAAAACGTTTTGCCTAAAGCAAAACAATCAAACTATGCATTTTTAACACGGCTGTGGAGTCGGAGTCGTCTTTTTTTCACGCGACTCCAGCTTTAAAATAATTAACGACTCCGACTCTGAGGAAATTTTTGAATAATTTCATTTTAACTTATATATATGTATACCATCAGATCATCTTTAGTCAGCCAAGCATCAAATGTTAACATTTTTGACTATTTTGTTTAAATACACATCATTAAATATATTTTTCAAAAAAAAATCGAGCCGCTCATTTTTCACAGCCCCGACTCCGACTCCACAGCCCTGATTTTTAAGATGTGCAGTACTTCATACTTTAAAATCGGTGTGTGAAGTAAAAGATTGAGAAGACCTGACATAAATTATTGAATTTCTTTCATGTTGCGAAAGAATCTAAAATTGCCATAGGTTTATATATATATATATATATTTCGTGCGGACAATTCGTTTAAAACGTATCTTTTCTTAATTATCCGGTTTTATTATATTATATTCATAAATGGGTCATTAGCTAAACGACCGCCACAGCAGAAAATCGTTAAAAATTTATATTATGATTTTATCGCAGAAGAATTTAATGTTTTTCACGATTCCTTTTGAACAGATTTTCAGCTTGTCTATTTTATATTTTTACGATGTACATGCATTATTTTTATCACTGCATATTCCAAGTCTCTAACGAATCTATGTTTTTAATGGGTTGTCATCAAGCTTAAAGTCTTTTTTAAAATTGACAGAATCTAATGTCATTTAATTAGAACTAATTCTTAAATATTTGACATTACAGCTTACGCCAATGCGTCAAATATTTTTCAGTTGAAAGATCATACGAGATAAACTTGATGGTAATTTGAATGTAATTTGATCTTAGGAATATAAAATAGCTTAATACATGTTTCCCTTACTAAAACTGAGCCGCCTGTGTGGTCGAGTGGTCAAAGTCGTTGGCTTCGGTTACGGTGGGCACGGGTTCAAATCCTGGTACGGACAGTTTTATAAAATTGATTTTTCAATCGATTTATAAATTACTGTTCGAAGGCATGGATGTATGTGATGTCTTGAATTCCCCCCTCCCACCTATTCTATCCTATGAACGGGGCGTATCGAGAGCGATTAGCTAACCACTAGTACTGTCCTAGCCCTCTCCTTCTATTCCCTACTCTCTTTGGAAAAAGAGAAGTTGAGCAACTGAGTAACAAGCAGTTCTCGTATAAACACTTTTATTGTGATAAACTTCATTAGGAGTCCATATGCTCCACATTGGGAGAGGACATGGTTTAGAGCGTCCTGTCTTAGCCCTTTCCATCTGTTCCCTACTCTCTTTGGAAAAAAGAGAAGTTGAGCAACTGATTAACAAGCAGTTCTTGTAGAAACACTTCTGAAGTTCAGAAATCGATTGAAAAATAAATTTATAAAACTGCCCGTACTGGGATTCGAACCCGCGACCTCCGTAGCGGTAGCCAACGCCGTTGACCACTCAACCATATAGGCGGCATGAAAAAAAAATACTGAATAATTAATATTATCTAAAAGCTGTATTATATTCCAATTACAACAAATTTGGTTGCAATAGCAATGCCAAGGTTCAATTAAAAAAAACTAAGATAGTGTGTAAAATAAAAAAAAAAATACTTTCTCGCCTACTTAATTACCATTATCTTATTAAAGGGATTGTCAAAGACTCCGGCTCACGAATGAAATATCGGCAAAGTTAAGTACGCTTACATGGTGTTAAACAATTCTGATCTTATCCCACACTTCCTATTGGGCTATTAAATCTTTGCTGATACTATAAGCTTCCTCATAAAGCCTTCATTATACTTGATATCACTTCCTCTCGGATAAGCTTCTCGATCGATACTCTTGAACGTTTCGGCTGAAACACTTTGAGAACCAGCGATAGCTGAATATTTATTTTTTTATTCTATTGTAAAAATACATGGCAATATATTTAAGAAAATACACAATATTCCTTTGTATTTTATTTCCACTTTATTTATAAAGGTCAGGACCGGTTTTGCTCATGGCAAGCATTATCAAACCGGTCTTAATAAAGTGTAAATAGTGTACAAAGGAATATTGTCTATTTTATAATTATAATGTCTTTCCTCTGAGTATTGACAGTTAACACCCTAAGTGTGAGCAATATACCTGATACCATTGATACATCGTTTTAAAACATACTATAAGAACAGGGACATCACAAACACCCATGCCTTCGAACATAAATCGATAAATCAATCGAAAAATGCTGTTCATACTGGGACTCGAATCGGTGAGTAACGCTAACCGCTGCGCTATAGAATGTCCCTCCGACCATTCCCGATCCCTTAACAACCGGGCGAAGTGAGAGCAATTCGTTAACCACTAGTCCTTATCCTTCTATGCTTACTACTCTCTTTGAAAAAAAAGAGAGGTTGAGCGACTGAGTAACAAACAATTCTCGTAGAAAAACTTTTATTGGGATACCTCCATAAGGAGGCCGTATGCTCTACATTGGGAGCGGACATGGATAAAAAAGGAAAATGTAAAACAAAATATTATTTACAATGTTCGTCCACTCAAGACAATGAATTGATTAAAGTTATACAATTGTTAATTTATGTATTTCATTCATGAATAAAGTACGAACGATTTTTTTCATTCGATTTATGTTTGAAAGCGTGGATGTTTGTGATGTATATTACGCTAGAAAAATTTAAGTTTTAAAATTATAAAAACGTGTTCGACCAGCTTTTTATTGTAAAAACTCGTTAAGTAAATTATTACTCAACAAAAAAGATAGAATACATTACTTGAATAAATCAGGAATTTATAGACTGCAATTAGGGCATCCAATCCCGGGATCCCGTTCAATTTTCTGATCCCGAAATCCCGGGATTGACATGGTCGCGATCCCGGGATTTCGGGATTGAGAAATTTGGAGTAAATCTCGAAAAGTGAGATGAAATTGGCAAATTGTCGATTCCAATTTCCCCGGTGAGCTAAAAAAAAAAAAAACGAGGTTTCGTGAGAATACGGGGAAAAAGTATACCAAATCGGAGATTTCAAATTCCTCGGTAAATTTATCTCAATCCCGGAATCCCGGGATTGGAAAAAGGCTCCGGGATTGGATACCCTAATTGCAATGCTTCTGTTGTACAAAATTCTATATCGTAAAAACAGAAAGAACATTAAAAACTAGACTGTCGGAACACATTTTAGATTAACAATAAAAATACGTCGATCTTCGCCAACCACTTGATTTCAGAGACCCACGTGTTCAATGCAGGTGAAAAGATTAAAATGCTACACTCCAACATGAATAGGCATAAATTGTTTTTCCAGGAAATTTTAGAAGTAAATAGTGCACAATGAACAGATAAATCTGCCAAATTCCCCACTCTTACATCTTACATGTATGTAAATATAATCATAGTTTTTTCCAGCGAACAAAATAAATATAATTCTTTAAATTACTCACCATTCAAATCTGTAGGCATTCTCATGGGTTAATCCATTTCGCCAGCAATAGCTTTAAACTTCATTGATTCATTTATTTACTAAACATCAGTTCAAGTTCATCCGTGAAGCATAAAGATACCGAAAAGCGAATCTTGAGTCGTTATTGACAAAAGTTTTGTGATTGTACATAATTTGAACGATTTGAATTTTACCGTATTTGTAAAACAAAAGTTTAATATTTACAGGAAAAAATTATAGGACTCAGAAGTGTTAAAACTATAATGCATGCTAGACACAATCAAGTTCTTGTAATAATATTGCCTAAGTTTCCCCAATGTATCAAGATAAAAAAGTAATTAGGGAAGCCAAAATTATAATTTAATTTCTAGATTAACATTTTTTAAAACTAATGTTTAATTGCAATTGACTTAATTAAAATAATTATTGTTTGTAATTTGTCTTAATGTATCTGTCATTTTTTATATCTGTATCATATTTTTTCATCGATGGTAGGAATCTTAGACTTACGTCAGAAGTGGTTTGATTGCTAGCTTATGACTCTCGTTATATTAATTGAGTGTTATAGAGAAAAGTGGATGAAAATAGAACAGAAAAAACCTCAATATTCTCACCGAGTTTATCTCGTATGATCTTTCAACTTAAACATAATTGTGGGTTATAATGCAAAACGTACTATTTCCAAAATGAGTGATATTGAGTTAGGTATGCAGATAAGTTAATTCAAGCCTAAGAATCGACTGGTCCTGTTAGTTTTAATATAAAATGTCAAAAGACTGTCGTTTTTAAATTTGAAATAATATTTTTATTCAAATGTTATTTTGTTTTTGTTATTCGTTATAGTATTCTACTCTACTGAAAAGTTCGAGATTTGGAAATAGTACGTTTTGCATTATAATAATGCTCACGAGGAGCGAAACCGGTCTTGATCAAATAAATTTAAAGTGGAAAAAGTACTAAAAATCTTGTATTATTTTTAGATATTTCGGTATTTAAGAAACATAATGAATAACGGGATCCCGTTTTCGGTAATACCAGAATAGTGGAACCCCCAATTACACGACCCCGAATTACACGCTGGCTTGAAATATTCGTCGCAAATCCCCCAATTGAACGGTCGCATTCCATTGCCGTTGCTACGCTAGGGTCTGTGTATTCAACACGTGTCATGCTATACACGCATAGCCGTGCGACTGTCTATGTGTCAAATTTTGGCATGCTTTGCATTTTATCACTTGGTAACTACTTATTTCATCCATATTTTTTTATAACAGCCGCCTGCTGTGGCCCAGTTGGTTAGAGCTTGCTCTACCGATCACGCAGGTCTGGGTTCAATTCCCGGTCAGATCACAATGAATTTGAGAATTATTCAATTCAAAGTTGTGATCGAAGACTGGGTGTTTGTGATGTCGATTCACATTATTTCCTCTCTTCCCATCCTTCTGGTCATTTAATAACTGGGTGTAGCAATAGCGATTAGACAAACACTAGTCCTATTCTAGCCTTCTTATCCTTCTATCCCTACTTAATCACTTTGAAAAAAGTGAGGTTGAGCGACTGAGTAACAGTTTTCGTAGAAAAAACTTCTGTTGAGATACCTTCATTAGGAGCGGACATGTATTAAAAAAAAACAAATCCCTAATTTTGTATGAGATTAACTCCCCCATTTACACTATGCCAAATAACAAGGTCCCGACTTTAGTCTAAATGGGGGTTTTACTGTATTGCAATTGTTTAGTGCAACCTAGCAAGATAAAAATTTACGACTTGGCTGCAGATACTGTAATAGATAAAAAAAAAAAGTGAAAATTTTCCTGGGGGAATCGAGGAGAAAGAAGTAGAACGAATCGTAGACGTAGCGGTAATCAAAATAATATTTTTTCACAAGGACACTCTTCAAAGGCAGGCCCAGTAAAAACGTAGCGTAGAAAAATCCTTGCCGTATTTCTGCCACGTAGATAAAATTTCCTCCCTTACGCATTTACACGTGTACGCGTAGACTGCTTTTCGTAGCTATGGCAACCCCCATGAGCGTCGCGTGACGTCATCATCTACGTGGCGTAGCACTTGCGTCGCGGCGCCCGACAATACGTCATGGCATGGTATAGAGAGCGCAGAGCCCGAAATGAAAACAATTAAAATTGATTTAAATGTATTATATAATATTTAATACTCAGCACTCATATACTTGAGCGAGAGGGTCGGAAAAACTCTATCGTATTACACCAAACTATATTTTACTACAGTGGTAAAATCGAGTTGAATAAAAACAATATCTGAATTAATTCTGTCCGTACCGGGACTCGAACACGTGACCTCCGTAGCCGAAGCTAACGACGCTGACCACTCGACTACACACGCGGCTGATTTAAAAAAAAAAATATATATAATTGAAATCATTTGCCACTCATGTTTGTTAGTCTTTGGTGTTGTTAAGCAATTTAATTTTGTGTAATTATAATGTAATTTGTAAATCCTTTCCATTGTTAATAGTTGCTTACACCTTTTATTTCAATTTAAATTTGTATAAATAGCACTGTTTATATATTTTTCTTATCAGTTGATAATGCTCGCAATGAGCGAAACCGGTCCTGATCCAATAATTTTTCTGTGGAAAAAGTAAAAAAATGTTTTATTATTTTTATTATAATTCCATTCCACCAAGTATTGACACTGAACACCTTAAAAGTGAACACTTGTTTCAATTTATAAGACTTAAAATAATAAGTTCAAATTTTTTCAAAGTTGAAGTCAGATGGACCCATAGCAAAAGTAACAAAAGAAATCTTCGTATAGCATAGTCACGGCAAAACTGGGCAGAGCCATTTTAAAAAATATATTACCTGATAGTAAATTCCACGCGCAAGACTCAGTTAAACGCAACGTTTAAACATTGTATGTATTTTTTTAAATAAGTAAATAAAATTTGGAAATAAATCTTCATTAATAAATTACGAGTATTACTCGAGTATTTTTCAAAATATTCAAATAACGACTACTTGAAAAATAGACGAGTATTCTCGAGTATCGAATATTCGATACTCGAATTGGAGTCTCTTCTATGAGTCCATACGCATCAGATTGGGAGCAAACATGGTTACAAAAAAAAAAAACGATTTGACGTGAATTGGCACAATGAATATTACATAACCAAGCAATCATAACAACGTGTTAAATATCTATCTTTTCCGGATTATTTACGGGGCTATTTTTTTTCAATCCCCTACTCCCCAATCCCTTAAATACTTCTGTAAAAATCTACATCGTTATTAAACTCGCAGAAATTAATTACCGCAATAAAACTGTCAAGCCAAATTTTGATGAAAAAAAATACATTCAAAGATATTAATAAATCAGTCGAAATTTTAATAAACAATAAACAAAAGCGAATCGGATTGTTTATGGTCTAGATCAGAGGTCAACAAACTATAAGGTAGTTTAAAAAAATTATATTTTAATATATTTTTACGAATTCATTTAAATTAATAATACGGCGTAATTATTTGTTTGCATTATGTACCTATAGAAAAGGCTACATGATTATTATCGTAAAGAATATATTTTAATATAAAATAGCAACTGAGCACAAATTCAGCAGTCTTCATAATCCTAAAATTTTGACAATTTGATTTTAGTCAATTTAGTGTCACTTTCTCATATTTTCTACCATTTTTGCATAAACGACTCTGCATATTTTATTTTATAATTAGTTGATAATGCTCGTCTTGAGCGAAACCTGTCTTGATCATATTTAATAAAAGTTGAATTATTTAAAATGAATATCGACTGTTGAAAAGAAAAAAGACTAAGCCCACAGTTTTTTCAAAACAGCTTTTTTTCGATAATCACAATGTATGATACACGTTCTATCAAAAGGATAAAAGCTGCAAATGTCGAATAAGTATCTAAATTTTGCTTTTTAGATGAGCTTGTGAAAATTGAAACCAAGAAAAAAGACTGAATGAATGTTTTTCCTAGACAGATTCTTCAATTAATATTAGATTATGTCAATTAAACACCAGTTTAGAAGTCTCCTTCCACTTTCAGGTTGTGTATATTTCATAATTTTCAAATGGCCCAAAATCATAAAAACACGTTTTTCGTGTCTCCTGTAAAATTTGCTATATGTGGGTTACGTCCTTTTTCCTTTCCACAGTCGATATCCAACGTCGATATGTAATTGCTAGAAAGTAATATTAATAAAGTTATCACCCTCGCTGCATTCCGTCCTTTATTATCGGATTAGAAGTAATAGTAAAAAACACAAATTTATGAGTCAATCGAAAAAAACAAATTATCATAATGTTAATCGAATACGACGAACATTTAACTGTGTTGACCGCTAGGCGAAAGAGCCGACAATAGTTTCCACGACAAAGAAAGCTCTTTAAAAATCAGTTTAAAAGTCTCCGTGCACTTCAAGGTTGTGTATATTACATAAAACCCAACTGTGTTTCGCACGCTTTTTGTTTCTTTGGTCTTAAGTAAGCTTGAATATGAATCCATCATTTGGATTCGATATGAAAGTTCGTACAAGCTGCAATTGGAGAGAGTCCATAAGAAATTTATAAGATATTATTATTTCAAAAAATTTAAATTCTTTCTAATTTAGAATTTCGACTGAAGGTGCTTGATGGAAATTTAGTTCGAGTGCATTCGCGCACTGGATAGCACCGAAAGATGCCGAGAGGCGAAACCCGGGTCGTATTCGGCAAATTATAATGGAAACGTACATTATGAAAATAGTTCTAATTTAATTCTTTCCCTTTGATAATTCCTTAAAGGAATACTACCCCACCGAATTTCTTTTAGGCATGTTATCATTTCACTCTCTTGAAGCTCGAAGATCGTTTTCAAGCTTAAAGCATTTTTCTATTCTCCTTCGGGGCCGAGTTAATAATCCTGAAATTCTCATGACTATTAATTTACATGCTCCCAATTTATTTTTACGTGGGTGAAACATTGAGCAAAAACTTTTATTTCTAAAAACTTATACCTCGCTTAGGAGGTATGAGTCACCAGTTCCTAGGGCCGTTCGATTGATCAAATCATTGCCTAGAGAAGTGGACATTTTTAGTAATAGTATTTGTGAACTGTTTGTTAAATTTTACTATTTTATTTCTTGTGTTTTGTGTTGATTTTTATGTATTATGTAAATTCATTTTATATTTTGTCTCTTTATATTTGTCAAGTACATGGCGAATTGGCGTCAGCTGTTATGTCATATACTATTATTTTAATTTAAACAATAAATAAATAATTTGCATATGGTCCAAAATCATCAAAACACGTTTTTTGTGCATCCTGTAAAATTCGATATGTGTGGGCTACGTCCTTTTTCCTTTCCAACAGTCGATATTTTATTTATTGAATAATATTGTTGCTTTGTATTCAATTTACACAAATACCACTTGAAACAATCCACTCATTTCAACGGTAACGTTAATGTCATTGGCTATTCATCCCCTATAAATAATTTTCAAATTATCCCTTCGCACATTGTCTTGGGGGTTGTGGTTTTGTCTTTTGTGCTATACTGTTATGTGGATATTAATAGAACAATTTATTCAAGGAAGGACAAAGCAACCACCCAACAATGAAGTGATATGCATTGTCCTCATCAGCTTATATGCTAATGATATGATGTCAAACACAAACCACAATATTATGTACCATATATTATTTTAGAGTTGTGACTTAGATCACGGATTCAAAAATATTTTTTCCAAAGCAACAATATTAAAATCAAAAAACAAAAATTACGGTCCAACCTTTTTTTGTAAATATTTTCTGTTTATAAAAAACATAAGACAAAAAAATTAAAAAAATATTTCATTGTGTATATTGATTGATATGTTTGACTAAATATACATTTTTATTCGAACCCGTGAGGTCTGGCACGGAAGTCCACAACGCTAACCGCCGCGTCATAATCTTCGAAGGCATGGGTGTTTGTGATGTCTCTCCCACCATTTCTGATCTTTTAACTAGGCGTAGCGAGAGCGAATAGTTAACGACTAGTCCAGTCCTAGTCATATATTTCTTACGTGAGTGAGTTCCGTGGGTGAGTTCCGACGAATACTATTTTTATGTATTAAAGTAGAGTTCGTCGGAGCTTACTCAGTTGACTTCTTTGCCATTTTTTTTTCCTACTGATTTTATTATTAAATTGAACTATTTTTTTTCTCCATTGTAAAAGTTTTAAATTGATAATTTGTCAACCTTTTGCAATGTTAATTAAATAAAAAAATAAACAATCTACTCTCATTGAAAAAGAGTGGTTGAGCGACTGAGTAACAAACATTTCTCGTAAAAAAAAACTTATTTTAAGAAACCACCACTAGGAGGCCATATGCTACACATTGAAAGCGGACATGGAAACAGTTCTTTTAGAAAAACTTTTGTGGAGATATCTCCATTAGGAAGCTATATATCATGTATATTTTTTAACTTATACATTATCTAACGTTCTAGATCTAACAAAAAAAAGCTGCACGTTTTGGGATTTGAACACGTGTGCACCGTGACGAAAGCTAACGACTTTGACCAATGGACCATAGATCCGCCAGGTTGATAAAAAAACATATGATTATTATTATAATCTAATAATTGATTCCGTGTATTATTTTTACCTCTCTCCTTCAATTATCCAATTAATGAATTTGTTTCCTTTTTTTTTATTCCATTATTCCATTGTCAAAGACATTATCAATAAAAAATAACAAGAAACATGGGCGTCTTTTTTTTATTCAGTGACATCACATTTTATTAACCCCCCTTCTCCCTTAGAGCGTGACGTCACGCGTGGACAACCCCATATCAAAACAAGGAAATCAACCCTACAACACGATGTGACAACAAAACTTTATTATACAGCGTCATATAGCAATCAATATGAAAAATCTTTAGGAATATTTTGAGATATACATACAACCAACTCTTTACTGATTTGCGTTATTGTTAAAAAAAAACCTTTTACATTTTTTTACATAGACCAAGGATGCCCAACTAAAATCACTTGGGTGGCAGTGTTTCCTCTAAGCCATAGGTTCCCAACCTTTTTCGGGTGGCGACCCCTTTTTATAAAAGCCAGGTGACCCGCGGCCCCGATGCAATTTAAAAGGGTTTTTTTTTCAATACGGTAATTTTAGTTGACTGTAGTTTTAGTTTTGTTGTTCAAATCGAAAAAAGTTGGCGACCCATAGGTTGGGAACCCGTGCTCTAAGCTGTGCGCATGTGCACGCGCACACAACTCGCCGAGCGCGCGCACATACATTACAAAAGAGCGCACAGAAGTTACATCAGCTATACCACCACCTGAATAAATTAATTGACATTAAATAGTGTTAAATTTGAATCGTTCAAATTATGTACACTCGGAGAGTTATGGAAAGATCACTTTCACATCTTTGCTTGCCTCAAGATGAGTGACAAAGCCTAGGAAGGGGTTACCAAGAGGACTCTCATTTCTGCTTGTAAGAAGCTTTGGCCAGAGAGCGTTGTTGAATGTGATTTTGGGGAGTTTGAAACAGTGCCTGTGGAGTCTATAGTCAACGAGATTGTATCTTTGGCCAATACCATGGGACTGGAGGTGGAAAACAACTTTATTGATGAGCTTGTGGAAGACCACGAGAAGATTTGCATTGTTTTTCACAGCAATAATTTATGGAGGAGTGTTTGTTAGTGGAGGAGGAAGAACTAGCAGAACAACAATCTTCTGGCGCAATAAGAGAAATTCTGAAAGCATGGAAAACTGTTGCATCGTACATGTATTTTTGATAAAAATTCTTGTATTATTTATTTTACCAAGACCAATAACAAAATGTATAAAAATTAGAAAGCGACACACGAAACCTTCAATAGGGACACATGTGGCCCGCGGGCTAAGATTTGGGCATGCCTGACATAGATGGACGAAATCTAAGCAAATTCAATAACTCTTATCGCTAAGTACAGGTAAACAGTAGAATTTAAAAATATAACGTTGAAGTGAAATTGTAAAGTCATGAAGGACTTTTATGTTAAATTCATTTCAGCCAAAAAAAAAATGAAATAGAAAGTGACAAAAAAAACAAGTTTTCTTCGAGCAGCGTTCGAAATCAATGGACCCCGGCAAAATTTCGAAATTTCAAAAACAATTTTTGCTAAATTACCAATCGTATCTAGCTGATTAACTTTAAAACCTCAAAATGAACTCTCTCTTTTCGCTATTGTGCGTTATGGGATCATCCCGTTTCGTCTCTGAACGCATGGACCTAATCACAAAGCTACCCATCGAGATGGCTTCCATGATATTCAGGATGCTGGACGACCGCAGTCTATACTCGGTCTCTCAAGTCGATGCCATTTGGAAAAATGTTATCAAGGGTGATAAAGTTCTTAGAACCAGACTTCGCAAGCACGTCAGGGTTGCAAGATCCGACCCTTTGATTGCTCGGATCAAGGCCGATTCTAATCTGACAGGGAAGACGAATACGTTACCCAAATCGCCAATGTTCACCGGAAAAACATTTGTTGCTGCCAAATATTTTCACATCGCAGCCTTGCCAGTTTCAAGAGCTGCGAAGCGAATGAGGTCCGATGACCAGACCGTTGCTCCGAAGAGGAAGCTTTTAAGACTATAGATTTTTCTTGTATTATTTTGTATTTCTGTACCACAATTGATTGTTAAATATACTTTACCTATTTATTCAAATTTGCCTTTTCTCTTTGCAATTGAATTAACTTCATGTTTCACCCCTATTTCTGCAATACTTTTTCATACATATTTTAAGATTTTTTTTTTAGCAAAAAAAAATTGATTGTGAATTTTCACAAGACCGCATCTGGACATTTTTTTTTTAAATAGTTATAAAAACATTTAATAATTTTTCACACGAAAGATGTCGTTCGTACATTTACTTCAAGTTCCACCTATTTCTTCAATACTTTTTCATAAATATTTTTTTAATGAAAATTTTTAGCATAAACTTTAATTGTGAATTTTCACAAGGCCGCATCTAGACATTTTTTTTATAGTTAAAAAACATTTGCCGCCTGTGTCGAGTCGTCAACGTCGTTGGCTACCGCTACGGAGGTCATGGGTTCAAATCCCAGTACAGGCAGTTTTATAAATTAATTTTTCAATCATTTTATGAATTTCTGTTGAAAGGGATGGATGTATGTGATGTCTTGGATTCTCCCCTCCCACCCATCCTATTCTATGAACGAGGCGTATCGAGAGCGATTAGCTAACTACTAGTCTTGTCCTAGCCCTTTCCTTCTATTCCTACTCTCTTTGGAAAAAAAGAGGTTGAGCAACAGAGTAACAAGCAGTTCTCGTAGAAACGCTTATGTTGAGATAAACTCCATTAGGAGTCCATATGCTCCACATTGAGAGCGGACATGGTAAAAAAAAATAAAAACATTTAATAGTTTTTCACATAAAAAGATGTCACTGTGAGAAATCTAAAAAAAATCAGTTATGTCAGAATATTATTTTTATAACGTTGAAATGAATGAAAAGTGTCAAGTATATGGAAATTCATTTCGATAAAAATAGAAACCGAAAATTGGTTTCTTTGAGCAGCGTTCGAAATCAATGGACCCTGGCAAAATTTCTAAAATTCAAAAACAATTTTTGCTAAATTACCAATCGTATCTAGCTGATTAACTTTAAAACCTCAAAATGAACTCTCTCTTTTCGCTGTTGCGCGTTATGGGATCATCCCGTTTAGTCTCTGAACGCATGGACCTAATCACAAAGCTACCCATCGAGATGGCTTCCATGATATTCAGGATGCTGGATGACTGCAGTCTATACTCGGTCTCTCAAGTCGATGCCATTTGGAAAAATGTTATCAAGGGTGATAAAGTTCTTAGAACCAGACTTCGCAAGCACGTCAGGGTTGCAAGATCCGACCCTTTGATTGCTCGGATCAAGGCCGACTCTAATCTGACAGGGAAGACGAATACGTTACCCAAATCGCCAATGTTTACCGGAAAAACATTTGTTGCTGCCAAATATTTTCATATCGCAGCCTTGCCAGTTTCAAGAGCTGCGAAGCGAATGAGGTCCGATGACCAGACCGTTGCTCCGAAGAGGAAGCTTTTAAGACTATAGATTTTTCTTGTATTATTTTGTATTTCTGTACCACAATTGATTGTTAAATATACTTTACCTATTTATTCAAATTTGCCTTTTCTCTTTGCAATTGTTTCACCAATATTATATATATTTATATTAATATATATTTATGCAATACTTTTTCATATATATATATTTTTTAGCATTTTTTTTAGCAAAAAAAATTGATTGTGAATTTTCACAACACCGCATCTGGACAATTCTTTTTTTTTTTTTTTAATAGTTATAAAAACATTTAATAGTTTTTCACACGAAAAATGTCGTTTTTACATTTACTTTAAGTTCCACCTATTTCTGCAATACTTTTTCATAAATATTTTTTTAAGAAAAATTATAAGCATAAACTTTAATTGTGAATTTTCACAAGACCGCATCTAGACATTTTATTTTTTTAATAGTTAAAAAAACATTTGCCGCCTGTGTGGTCTAGTGGTAGACGTCGTTGGCTACCACTACGGAGGTCACGGGTTCAAATCCCAATACGGGCAGTTTTATAAATTGATTTTTCAATCGATTTATGAATTTCTGTTGAAAGGCATGGATGTATGTGATGTCTTGAATTCTCCCCTCCCACTAATCCTATCTTATGAACGAGGCGTATCGAGAGCGATAAGCTAACCACTAGCCCTTTCCTTCTATTTCTACTCTCTTTGGAAAAAAAAGAGGTTGAGCAACAGAGTAACAAGCAGTTCTCGTAGAAACACTTCTGTTGTCATAAACTCCATTACGAGTCCATATGCTCTACATTGGGAGCGGACATGGTAAAAAAAAAAAAAACATTTGATAATTTTTCACACAAAAAGATGTCGTTGTGAGAAAACTAAAAAAAACAGTTATGTCGCTATACAAGGGTGAAAAGTAGAATATAATTTTTATAACGTTGAAATGAATGAAAAGTGTCAAGTATATGAAAATTCATTTCGATAAAAATAGAAACCGAAAATTGGTTTCTTTGAGCAGCGTTCGAAATCAATGGACCCGGGCAAAATTTCGGAATTTCAAAAACAATTTTGCTAAATTACCAATCGTATCTAGCTGATTAACTTTAAAACCTCAAAATGAACTCTCTCTTTTCGCTATTGTGCGTTATGGGATCATCCCGTTTCGTCTCTGAACGCATGGACCTAATCACAAAGCTACCCATCGAGATGGCTTCCATGATATTCAGGATGCTGGACGACCGCAGTCTATACTCGGTCTCTCAAGTCGATGTCATTTGGAAAAATGTTATCAAGGGTGATAAAGTTCTTAGAACCAGACTTCGCAAGCACGTCAGGGTTGCAAGATCCGACCCTTTGATTGCTCGGATCAAGGCCGATTCTAATCTGACAGGGAAGACGAATACGTTACCCAAATCGCCAATGTTTACCGGAAAAACATTTGTTGCTGCCAAATATTTTCACATCGCAGACTTGCCAGTTTCAAGAGCTGCAAAGCGGATGAGGTCCGTTGACCAGACCGTTGCTCCTAAGAGGAAGTTTTTAAGATTATAATTTTTCCTTGCTTGTACTATTTGTATTTCTGTACCACAATTGATTGTTAAATATACTTTACCTATTTATTGAAATTTGCCTTTTCTATTTGCAATTGAATTAACTTCATGTTTCACCTATTTCTGCATTCCTCTTTTAATATTTACTTTTTTTCCGAAATTTATTTCATTTGTGAAATAATTCGTATTATCACGATTGCGATTGAATAAAACATTTTTTTCTTTGGAAATTTAAAACAAATGGCATCTGATTTCCAGTGCGCTAAAACATTTTTCCAATGCTTGATTCGAGACTCACTCAATTTCGAAAAAAAAATGCAAATTGTTAAAAAAAACATTTAACACGGTAAATAGTGATATAATTCATAAAAAAATAGAATGTTTTCCTGAACTTTTAAAAAAACAACATTGTTGTACAGAAAATCGTGTAAAAAATGATAATTACAAGAGTATTTTAATTAAGAAAACATAATACTATTCATTAATTTCTTGGATATATAAGGGAGCTTTTATGAGGGACTGGACCAATGTTCCCTCTAATTTTCCGAAAGCTATGAGCGCAAAATACTTTAGCTGTGCAACTTTGAAAGGATTTTTTTTTTGTACGCCACATAACGGTATTTAAACCTACTTAAAGAAATGCTTATTTTGTATATTGATAATAATAAACAACACTATATAATGACAATTGATTTATTCTGGTGCTGGTAGAGCTGGTGTAACTTTTGTGCGCTCTAGTCTAATGCATGTGCTCGCTCTCGTCGAGATGTGTGCGCGCACACGCGCACAGCTTAGAGGGAACACTGGACTGGACATACATCGCTTTATTTTTTTTACAATATTTATATATTGCATTTAAAGATTCGGGATCCCGGAATTGGAGGCTTTAGTCCAGACCAATAAAAACACTATTAAATTATTCCACCTTAATCGTTTTTTCTGAATTCATCGCTCTTTTGAGTGATCATTGAAAGCGATAAATGTATGATCCACTGTTTGTATGTGTATCATTTATTTTTTCAACAAAGCAAAAGAAAAAATTAAAATGGTTGTTACCTCAAAGAGATTCCATCAAAATTCATGCGTAATGTCTACAAAAATACAGATAGTACAAAGCACCCCTTTTTTGTACCGTTTTGTAAAAAAAAACACACATGGCAAGTCTAACCATCGGAAATATCTAACCCTTTCAAGCCGAGCTCTATCAAGACAATCTAGTAGTACCCTCCAAGGCCGTCGGCCATATTATGCGATGCCAATAGATTACGTTTTGGTCTTCCTTGCATTATCCCCCTTCTCGCTTGAATCAGCTATTTATATTCTCTTTGCCCACGCGCTCCACTGGCCCCACACTCCCCCGAGGGGATAGTGAGCAAACTCAGTAGCGTGCGATAAATATTTGCGAAGAAGCATTGGTGTTTATATCAACCAGTATGTTATAAAACATGTTTATTATAACCATAAACAACAAACAGACTATCTTCAAAGAACTGTATCGCCGTGAGCCATACAAAAATATACTCCAACTTCGACACTACAGTACTGTAAATTGTATTATACAGGTATGGTGAATCTTTTTTTGTCAGAATGCCGCATTTGTGTACTTGCAATTAAATGAGACAGCATTAAAAAGAAGCTGTAGTTAGATATACATAAAAATATTGTCGCCTGCTGCGGCCTAGTTGGTTAGAGCTTGCTCCAGGTTCGATTCATGGTAAGATCACAGTGAATTTGAGAACTATTCAATTCAATGTTGTGATCGAAGACTGGGTGTTTGTGATGTCAATTCACATTCCCATCCTTCTGATCCTTTAATAACTGGGTGTAACAGTATCGATTAGTCAACCACTAGTCCTGTTCTAGCCTTATCGTTCTTTCCCTACTACTCACTTTGAAAAAAAGTGAGGTTGAGCGACTGAGTAACAAACAGTTTTCGTAGAAAAAAACTTCTGTTGAGATACCTCCATTAAGAGGCCATATGCGTCACATTAGAAGCGGACATGGATTTAAAAAAGTGCATTATTTTGTAAATGAAAGAAAACAATTAAGTAAAAAAAAACATCTCTTCCAAAGGTCGCTGGTTGTAAAATGTATGCCAAAATATGCTCCAGAAGTCAATATAGTTCACGTTGGGAAAGAGCTCCCCATTTACACGGTAGATACGCTCAACGCGATACCGTGTAAAAAATATGTACAAAGAGTGCAGTCTCCAGTCTCGCGATTCCCGCCTCTCTTTGTTCTAGCCCTCTTCCACATACTTCATATCTAATGCGAGGGATGTAGGAAAATCCAAATAACTGTTGCGGATTGTTAAATGAATGTTCGATTTTCTATTCTCTTTTAACGCACCGTGTTATTTCTAAATCGTGTAAAAAGGTAGTTCAGTGTCAATTACGTATCGATAATATTTATTTATCATTCTGTCAAAGTCTACGCGCGCTACTGGCAGCAGGGAGGTAGCTACGCAATAATTGAGGACATGGGGATAATTATCAAGGATCCGCACTTCTACAGGTAAAACTCATTAACTGACTTAATGATACCCTTTTATCATTAGTTAGCGTAGTTAGCGATCTTAGTGTGATTATTTGTTACAGACGATATAATGAATTTAAGCGGTTGTAATACATTTTGCCATGCAATCAAAATGTTCAAATTTTGTTATTTATTTTTATTTCTAATTTGTATTAAGATGCAGTGGAATTTTCAAGTTTTTAAAAGAGTCTTTCTGTTTTTTTTCTCACCGAGTTAATCTCGTCAGACTTTAAACTAAACCACATCAACAGATATTCCATGCCCCTGGTATTCACGCATCTTAAAAATACTTACCACCCGCGATTTCACTCGTGAAATTTCTCAAAAGTTTCACAGCGAGGTAGGCAAACGTTTTTTTATTCGATTTTCACTCCCAATGGCCTCTCATTACAGGTATCTTAACAGATTATTTTTCTACGAGACCTGTTTGTTAGTCAGTTGCATAACCTTTCGCTTGGAATAGGAAGAATAGGGTTAAGATAAAAAAGAGTGATTACTTAATCGCTTTCGCTAAGCCCCGTTATTTTCGGATTGAAAGGGTGGAAGAAAATGTTTAGACATCGCGACATCACCCGAAAGGTTTGAAGACCCCTGGAGTAGAATACAGCAGCGACGATATTAAATATTACATTAAATATTCCGTTTTAAGTTATATTCATAGTTGTTTACCTATTTTAAAAAGTATGAATAGCTATTGTAAATCATGTAATAATAAATTTTATTTTAGCCCCACACTACCATTGTTTGTTCTATGTATGAGAATATACATATCGACTGTGGAAAGGAAAAAGGACGTAACCCACACATATCAAATTTTACAGGAGGCGCAAAAAACGTGTTTTGATGATTTTGGGCCATATGCAAATTATGAATTATACACTACCTTGAAGTGCACGGAGACTTCTAAAGTAGTGTTAAATTGACATAATCTAATATTGTCTAGGAAAAATCTTTCATTTTTTTCAAACTTACTTTGCATAGTAATTCGGCATTTGCAGCTTGCATCCTTTTGATAGAACGTGTATCAAGTTTGATACATTGTAATTATCGAAAAAAACCTGTTTTGAAAAAACTGTGGGTTACGTCGTTTTTCCTTTTCACAGTCGATATGTAAAATGTATTTGTGCACTTAACTCGATTTTTGAATATTTTTAGAAATCAGTCTCAAACATGGTTTGATAACATATAAAATATCATTCCAAAGTAACGTAAACTAAAAACACTTTCAAAATATACATTTTTTTTCAAAATGAAGTTTAAGTTTCATTTTTTAACCATTTTGGAATGAGGCGTGTTTGCAAATTATACCCTCAAATATTGTTTGTATTCCATGTATCGATTTACGCGAATTCACTTTGCGTGAAATTCTGCAAAACCTATTTACCGCACTAATCGAGTAAAGGGTGTGTTATTATTAATCATTATTCGACTTCCTTCTGACAATCACAATGTAACGCGTTTTTTGCGATTTAAAACAATTCTAGTCGTTTCCGACTGTTTCTTGATAGAGTAACGTAATCTGATACAACCTATACAAATATACGACATTGATAAAAAAAATAATATAGAAGCAACCTGCGTATCCAAAAATCAAATGCTTCATCAAATACTTAGCCAGGTAAAGGAAGTCCTAGGAAGGCGTATACAAACAAATGGTGAACCTTATTTAAGCCCCGTGTGATGCAAAAACGGATGTTCAAATAGGCAGATAAGAAGACTGGAGTTTGGCATCAGGTAAACGATGGTAATCCGGTAGGGACCTCTGGGCACTCTCGCAAGGAGTTAAGGTAGAATATCAAAAACGATCCTAGATAAGTCAATATGTTGAAAAGAAAAACTTTAAGTCGTCGATTTGCAGTCGGTCATGTATCTGGATTGTATATAGTCCACTATTATTTTGTATTTATTTAATATTGTATTCACTCAGTGGGCTGGATGGGGCTCGGGGCTCTTGCTATTTTTACGACGGCCGGCGAGCCCCTTGTTAATTTAAGAAAAAACAATATTCTCAGATCAAATTAGTATATAGCTACCATTTCTGACATACATATATTATCTTCGACAGCTTCAACATACACAATAGTACATTTTTAGCTATTTACATTTATAAGTTTACGGTAAAATTGCATATTGTTACATATTATAAATGTATTCAGTAAAAACTATCTGTAAGTCCGCTGCCCTCAACAGGGAGATTTTCGTAGCATTTATAAATAGTCAGAAAATTTACTGGCGTGGAAAATAAATTGCAAACCTATTTATTGAATAAGAAAAAAAATCTAAACGTAATTAATTCTCTGAATGGATTTTTTTTGGAATACACCCAATTCTCTAAAAAAAACTAAAATACTATGGGATTGAAAAACAAAATATGCAAATAGTGAAAATAATAAAATATATTCAATCAGCTGCCCTGCTGAGCTGCAATATTCAATATCGACAGCCTGCAGTGTTTATATTTTATATTTTTTAGAATAATTCAAATGTTTCAAGATGCAAACAAATAAATATAATAGAAGAAGAAGAAGACTTCGGGACATATATCGACAGCCCTGCTGTATTGACTCTTTCAAAATTTTCTAAGCTATGAATGTTCATAAAGGCTGACAATAAATTATAACTTAATTTTATTATCAATATAAGATTCGAAATTTAACATTTTTCAAAAAATACTACAAATATTGATTCAAACATTAAAAATGCACAAAAGGTGTCGAAACGCCACTCCACTTTGTTACATAGAAAAAAAAGCACTTCTGTCAACTATAAATAAAATAATACGTGTAAACTAAACTACTTTGATATTGATTTACCTTATTACTGTCAGTGCAAGTTCATCCGTGCACTTGAAAGCCTAAAGATGCCGAAAGGTGAAACCGGGGTCGTTAATGACAAAATCTGTGAGAATGTACATAATTCGACCGATTCAAATTTATAATTTAGGATTTCGACTGAAGGCGCTTGATGAAATTTCAATATTAAATTTGAATCGTTCAAATTATGTACATTCTCACAGATTTTGTCACTAACGACCCGGGTTTCGTCTTTCGGCATCTTCAGGCGTTCAAATTTACCTTATTACAATGGAGTTCTATCAAGTATATGCCAATTCAATCACGCCGAAAGGCGAAACCCGGGTCGTTAGTGACAAAATATGTGAGAATGTACATAATTTTAACGATTCAAATTTACCATATTACAATGGAGTTCTATCGAGTATATGCCAATTCAATCAATAATTCTATTAAATTGTTCAACGGAGAATAACGAAACCAAAAAAGCCATATCACCCGGCAAGCAAACTGAAACCGATTCAAAAGATACTTGCTACCTTTTGTGTGCACTGTGAATCACTCATTAGAATTTTATTCAGAATTGAGCATAATACAAAGATTCCCAAACGTAAACCGATAGATTATTTTACATAATAGTTTTCCTTCGTTCATAATAATATATTACGTATGCTGAATCAGTTTTCTTTTTATCCACATAGTTATTCCGAAGGTCAGTCTTGCCAAAGTATGTAACCAATAGATAACATTTAGGTTTGGTTACGCTCGTCCTATTCTTGACTAAGCTATTTATATTCCCTTTGAGGTTATTCCCCCAGCTCTACGATTTAACCCCCAACTACCCTCCGAGGAAAACGCCGGGCTATATTCGCCCAGTAAACGTTTTCTTATTTTACATTGTTTTTTTAACAAATTTTACAACTGCATAATAGCGTAACAAGTGGACATTTGGGACTGTAAATCTTCGAATAAAAAAGTCAACATTTAACAAACTAAAAATATATTTTTATACCGTAAAATATATAGCATTATTTACTTATTTAAATTATTTCAAATGTGACACGTATAATATATAAAGATTATTTTGTCTATACTAATTTTCAAGACAGTACTAATGGATAGCTACTCGTTTTTTACTCACACCGGTATTTGTCGATTGTAAGTAGGGCTTTTACAAAAACCGGTTTTTGAATGTCAATATTGTTCGAAAACCGGTTTTATCCGGTTTTCGAAGTTTTTCAAAAAATAGATAATTCAATTAAAATAGCGAAAAAAGGTTCAATTTTTTAATTTTGTTTGTGATTTTTTAAATTACTTTCCATTCCTTAAAATAATGGGGCGTAGGGATAGCGATTAGTTAACTACTAGTCCTGCCCTAGACCTATCCTTCTATCCCTACAACTCTTTTCGAAAATGATAGAATGAGCAACTGAGTAACAAACAGTTCTCGTGGAAAAAACGTCTGTTGAGATACCGTATGCTACACATTGGGAGAGGACATGGATTAAAACACTTTTTTACCAATTTTTATATTAACTATATCAATAAAATGAAATTAAATGATTTACTTAAAAATACACAATATTCCTTTGTACTTATTTCCACTTCTATTTACCAAGATCAGGACCGGTTTCAGTCATGGCAAGCATTATCAACTGATTCAGAGCGAAACCGTTCCTGATGTTGGTATAAGAAAGTGGAAATAAGTAAGGAATATTGTGTTTTTTTTTAATATAATGCCTTTCCACCAAGTATTAATAGTGAACATTCTAAAATTGATAATGAAAAAATACATTATGTTAAAATGCTGCTATATAAAGACTTTGGAGAGGAAAAAGGACGTAGCCCACAGTTTTTTCAAAACAGCTTTTTTCGATAATCACAATGTATACAACTTGATACACGTTCTATCAAAAAGATGTAAGCAGCACATGCCTAATTAGTTTCTAAATTTAACTTTTAAGTTTGAAAAAAGATGAGCTTGTGAAAATTGAAATCAAGAAAAAAGACTGAAAAAAAAGTTTTTCCTAGACTTTCTTTAATTAATATTAGATTATGTCAATTAAACACCAATTTAGAAGTCTCCGTGCTCTTCAAGGTTGTGTATATTACATATTTTGCATATGTCCCAAAATCATCAAAACACGTTTTTAGCGCCTCCTGTAAAATTTGCTATGTGTGGGTTACGTGCTTTTTCCTTTCCACAGACGATATACATACTTACAATTAGAACACGTGTTTCACATTTTTAAAATAAATGTCAAACGTTTTTGAGAAAAAGTTTCCAATAATGTTGTTAAATCAACATATTACTCTGGCATCAAATAAATAATATTACTACACTAATTAATTGCCTGTGAAAGTGACTCAAGACCTACTAAATAAAATTCTTCCAGACTTACACAATATTTTTTTAAAAGCTGTCAAAAAATGGAACACAGAATAAATACATAAATCCGCGCGAAATAAAAAAAAATGTGTAAAGGTGAATTAGTGTCGTGTGTGTTGTTTTGAATCTTTCATCAGTATCGCCATGTGTAAAAAAATCTTCCTCATTTTATCGCAATGTTTGAAAAAAGAACATTTGTAAAGATGTTTAAAAAACATCGACACGCTTGCCAACCGATCCATCAGCCAGGTTGGAAATATTAAAAATATATATTATGAAATTAAACATTTAGTTTACGTGTTCGCTAAAATCTGAACGCTTACTGTTTTAAAATGTATATTTTGATTGACAAGTTGCGTAAATAACGTCATTTCTGATTGTGATTGTTAATCTTGTGAATTATTCTTTTGTAAGCTTCAAAATTCTCGGAGCCAAACATTCATTCAAACAAATTTGGTGGTACGTTTTTAATTATTGTTGTAGGTGTTTTTTTTATTTTTTAAAAGAGGTGCCGGAACCAATGTTCCTTCTAATTTTTGGAAGGTTATGTGACAAAAAATAAAAAGATTTGTGCGCCACATAACGGTATTTAGACATACTAAACGAAAAGGTTGATTTTTAATAATGACAATAATTAACAACACTATTTAATGTCAATTAATTTATTCAGGTGGTGGTATAGGTGATGTAACTTTTGTGCGCTCTGTTGTAATGTATGTGCGCGCACATACATTACAATGTCAATCATTTTACTACTAAAAAAAAATCTAATCCATGTCCGTTCCCAATGTGGAGAAGCATATGACCTCCTAATGGAGGTATCTCGAAAAAACTTTTTGACAAGAAGTGTTGTTAATCAGTTGCTCAACCTCTGTGTTTTTTTTAAAAAGAGAAGAGATAGAAATTATAGGACTAGGACACGATTAGTGGTTAGCTAAACTTTCTCACTGCACCCTGTTAATTTATAATTTGAATGGTGGGAGGGGATTTTTTAGACATCACAAACATCCATGCCTTCGGACAGAAATCGGTAAAAAAAAACTGTTCGCACTCCGATTTGGGACTGTGAAATCCACCTTCCAAGCCAACTAGGAGAGAGCAAATAATGTGAAAATAAATGAATGTTTTTACAATTCAAAATTTGATTAACATTAGTTTTCAATACTGAAATATTTACCAGTATTTTTGAACCACTTTTTCGTCCTCAACTCATAAAAGCTTGTCGCTTGACTTAAGGGTTTATTGATTCTCTGTACACTTAGGCAGTTGCTCCTAAGACTCTCCCAGCTAAGAAAAATAACCTACTGTAGAAACGTTTAATTTTTGTAGCACCACTGGATACTGCTATATAAAATAACGGATGGTAGACCAGTTGTGAGTGGAGTAGAGGAATTATGCCACAAACAATTAGTTGATTCTGCAAGAGTCTGTAATATATAATTTTTAATATATGTAATTGGAATAAGAAAAACTTGGCCATTTTCATAAAGTTCTTAATTAGATATGAGCCCATGAGAGGTGAAGTGAGCCAAGTGGTATTTTCGAAAAAAAATAGTTGGATGCGTTAGTCGTAAAAGTGAAGTGAGTAAATACACACTGCAATAGTAATCAACCCATTATGTGTTCGACAGTTCTCATTACAGCGGCCTTTTGTTGAATCGGATAAACGAATGTGGCATTCAGAAATGAAAATGTTCCCCACCCCTGGTATAGCATATAAGAAGCGAATGCCACGCGGTTCACGTTATAACCACGTAACACCGTTTTATCACTGTTTTTGTGGTCACGTTGTGATTCATAGTTAATTTTAACATCCTAAAAATACCGGCCACTAGAGGGTTACTCGACGAGCCGGCCTGCGTCACGCATGACGTCACTCCCGACGTCACAGAACTTATAAAAAGCTACCGATAAAATAATAAAAAATCTCGAGCAGTTCCGCAAAAAGACACAAACCAATGATAATAATGGCTGGCTATTGTAAGCGTATCACAGCCCAAACTAGGGCTATATTTATAACAAAGATAAACAACTGCTTATTTTAACTATTTATAGCACACAGCCGCGGAGTGTTTAAAAATACAATACGCATAATAAATCGTAAAACGAGAAAATACGGATTCAAAAAATCTACGTGTTAACCTTTTCCGTGCCACAGATATTCAATGCTAACGTGCACGTCACGCGGTGTACAGATGTTCAATTTCATATCGATATCTGTTTTTTTTTTAACAACAGGTTTGTATAAATACTTAACTTAAGCTGTATTTTGTACAGTTTTGTTGAAATTGAATTGTACATATTGTGTACACTCCCACACGTTTTGTCACTACCAGGGTTTCGCATTTCAACATCTTCAGGCGTTCAAGTTCATCGGGTCGTTTGTGGCAAAACGTACGAGAGTGTACACCAGGCGTGGGGAACCTGTAACCTTATGGCTACCCTGGTGCGGCCTTCTGGCCAATTCTGTTATTCCTGAGATTTTGGATTTGAAAATTCCTGGAAGACCTAAAAAAAAATGGTCCCACGCTGATAATTTTGGGAAATCCGCAAATTTCTGGTTTTTAGAAATTGGCATGAATTTTTTTCCGGTCAAAGATTCCCTAGTCAGTGCTTAATGCATTATTAAAAAAAAAAAACAACTGCATTGCTATGCGCAGCCATCAGTTTCACACTGTTTTGTCGAATGCGTCAAATATTGTAAAATGATCAGCTGTACAAGCAAAATGTTTTAATTAATAAATAATTCATTTATATTTATTACAGAAAAGTTTAACTGAAATTGTAGATTCGAATACCTATTTAATTATAAGATTTATAATGTAAGATAATTGTCACCTGTGTGGTCGAATGATTAACGTCGTTGGCTTCGGTTGCGGAAATCACATGTTTGAATCCCAAAATGGACAGTTTTATAAATTGATTTATGTATTTCTGTTCGAAGGCATGGATATTTGTAATGTCTTGAATTCCCCACTCCCACCCATTCTACACTAAAAACGGGACTAGAGACAACGATTAACAAACCACTAGTGCTGTCCTAGCCCTATTCTTTTATTCTTACTATCTTGTTGTCGAGGTTGATCGACTGAGTAAAAAGCAGTTCTCGTAAAAACACTTATGTTGAAATAAACTCCATTAAGGGTCCATATGCTCTACATTTGGAGCGGACATGATAAAGAAAAGTAAGATAATGATTCATATAAACCTCATAAGTAACAAAGAAGTTTAATTTGAGTGGGTTATGTAAAATTCGTTGGGGTAGAGGGGGCTCCCATCGGCTCGTACGAGCCCTTTGTTAAATTAAGAAAAACAATATTTTTACATATATGCGTTATATGGTGTACAAATAATATACATTGTAATTAATTTTAAATGTAAACTATTATATTTTATATTTAAAACGATTTCAGAATATTGTTTAAAACATCAATTGGAGCAACAATAATCAACCTATATCTGTGTCAATCTTGGAACTCTTCAATCTTGCAATTTAGTGTAGGTCAATACATTTTTCAGCTTATGTTAATTATATTGCGGTACATTCTGTATTGCAACATAATATACATACATATTATTTTGTAACAGTCCATATCTTTAATAATTATTATGCGTAACTGTATAATATAGATAAAAACAAACAGTTTTTAGATTGAGATAACCCCTAGTAAACGTATCGGCAGCCCACCGCTGATTTCATCTCAAATAACACATTTTTTTGTTTGCTTTTTCCATATTCAAAAAAAGTTTCCGAAATAAGCGGCCATCTTGTATATAAACGTCAAACGCTACCATAAACTAAAATGATAGAACACGCAACTGTCACAAATTTGTCGACATCGCGTTTTCTGTCATCATATTTTTAGTAAATACATACATGCAAATTCTGTACTAGTTTCCTTATCCCATTACATTGTACGTAGTCAAGGGTTTAGTTATTCTTCCGTACACAAATTCTCTGCACAAGAAAACTTAGTACACCGAGTTTAACTATAAATAATACGACATTTATTAACATCTACCAGAAAGCATTCCCATGTTATGACATTTCGAATTATTTTTCAACGAATGTGACAGCAACCTTCTTCGAAGTTTGACAGTCCTCCTTTTTTGAGTTCTGACTTCATTTGAAAAGTGTCCTCCTAAATGGCCTCCGAGCTCTTATTGTTAGAAAATGATACATTGACTAAAAATATGTTGTATTCGATCAGGGCCGGCGCCACCATACAGGCGAAACAGGTAACCGCCTAGGGCGCAAACCATTACAGGGCGCATATATGGAATACTAAAACTTTTTTTATATACTCTAATAATAATTAATAACAATACGTCTTATTTTATTTGGCGTTTGTATTTGTTCGTGTGTATTGTATTCTATACGATTCGACAAAGAGAGGTTGAGCGACTGAGTAACAAACAGTTCTTGTAGTAAAAACTTCTGTTGAGATACCTCTATTAGAAAGCCATATTCTCTATATTGGGAGCGGACATGGATATATATGTAATGATTCCGAATTGTTTTTTTTTCATTATTTCAAAAAAATGGGATGATTTGTTAAAAAGGGAGCATGTCAATAACCGTTACTTAGGGCGCCAAATAACCTCGCGCCGGCACTAGTGTGTTAGCTAAACAAGTTTAGTTGTTTTCACGTGACATCTAGACGTGAAGATACGGCGGTTGGGCCTAGCACGGCTGTGTTTCGATTCCAGTAATGTAGCAATATTCCAGACGCTGCGAAGAAGCTATTAAAATACTTCTGCTGTAAGGTCATCCCGTAGACATACTTCCAGAATCTATTTTATCCCCCTCAAAACAAAGTGTCGTAGACGAAGTTTATTTGGGCAGTTGCCAACGAACAAAATGGAATTTCGCTAAAAGGCCAAGTTCAGGGGACATTTATCCATCTCTTTATAACTGTGTTTCATTTTATATTTTAATTGGTTCAGCTGTCAATCATTTTTTTCGAATACAAAATGAAAACACTGTGCGACGTCATGTTTTTGTCTATCGAAGCCAATTTTCGCTGTCGAATTTGTGGACATTTATGAGAGTACAGCTAGAAATTCTGTGTTGAGACAACTCGAGGAAGCTTCTTACCAGTTTCGGTTCTCGTGAAATTTGAATAAACCAACACGAGACTTTAGACTTACTCATTTATTAATAAAAAAATGTATAAAATAGACTTTCAATAAAAATGTAGTTTGAGAACCTTTGTACATTTCGGTAGGCAATAAAAAATGTAAGAAATTCTTTTTTGGGGAGCCACAACACAGTTCAGGGGGGCCACGGGCAAATTGAGGATTTCAAATTCCTCGGTGAGCTAAAAAAAAAGGTGTTTCGGAGATATTCTGGGAAAAAGTATACCAAATCGGGGATTTCAAATTCCTCGGTGAGCTAAAAAAAAAAGGTGTTTCGGAGATATTCTGGGAAAAAGTATACCAAATTGGGGATTTCAAATTTCTCGGTGAGCTAAAAAAAATAAAAAGGTATGGGGGCCACAGAAAAATAAAGACACTCAAAAGAGGCCACGCTCCCAAAAAGGTTGAGAAACACTGTTCTTATAGAATATAAGCAATATTTTGATGAATATGTGTAGTGTTCCATCTATACTGAGTCAATATAGGTTTTTAAAATATCGAATTCGAGTGTATATTAGGTAATTTTTTTTTCTCAAAAGCACGCAGTATCTCTGGGACATATTAATGATTTATTTGCGCGGTATTTAAGCGGTTAAGTTCGCAATTAATTGACAAGTACCTAACACATTAAATCTATTTACGGTATCATTTGACACAATTCCACGGATTAGCAGCACAGTCCCGACACGTGTGACATTCGTCCTTGAGCGGCCGCCGAGGGTTCGGTTTCGATTCCCCCCAAAGCCTATGCGAACAATTATAATAATAAGTTTGATTTCCCGGGGGATCCCGAAACTAATTTGTCGCCGCATTACGGAAACGTGTAATTTCCCGCCAATGTAATCGCACGCTAATTAATTTTACAGCACACCTATTTCGGACACGACATAATGAATGGTTATGGTTGTCCATGTAAATTGTATTTCATAAATGTACCTTGAGTTTAGGGGTTGCAAAACCAGACGAATACATAATAACCGGTATTTCGTTGATTTTTCATATTAAATACTGATACAGTAAAACCCCCATTTACACTATAGTCGGGACCGTGTAATTGGGGGTAGTTTAATTGGGGGTGTGAATCTCATACAAAATTAAGGATTTGGTTTTTTTCTGCGGTGAATGCAAAACTAAGATTTCCCTTAGTTTTGCGAAAAAAAAATATGGACGAAATATTTCGTTTTTTTAGTAGTAAATATCCCGCACACAGACAGACGCCCGGATATGCGTGTATAGCCTGGCACGTGTTAAATACACAGACGCTAGCCAACATTTGACTGTATGCGCGGCACAGACGACCGTCTCGTAGTAACGACAATGGAATGCGACCGTGCAATTGGGGGATTTGCGGTGAATATTTCAAACCAGCGCGTAATTAGGGGTAGTGTAATTGGTGGTTCCACTGTATTGTAAATAACGTCGAGTCCCATGGCGCAGTGTTTAGCGTTGTAGGCTTTCGTGCTGGATCTCATAGGTACAAAACCAGTACAAACAACATTTTCTCGATCGGCTTATTTTATTTTATTAATTTTAATTTAAATATTTGGCATTGCAGCTAATGCATTGGTGCCAAATATATTGAAGTTGAAAGATCATACGAGAAAACTTCGATGAGAATTTTAGTGTTATAAGTCATTCGAGACAAACTTAGGTCTCAAATTTAAATTTGACATTGACCTTACCGGGGATCGAACCCAAACCAACCAACTTGCTCGGTAGAGCAAGCTCTAACCAACAAGACCAAAACGAGTGACTTATCGATTTCTGTTCGAAGACATGAGTGTTTATAATCCGTATCCGTTTTCAATGTGAAGCATATGGCCCTTTAATGAATGTATCTCAACAGAAGTGTTTTTTCTACGATAACTGTGTGTCACTCAGTCGCTCAACCACTTTTTTTCAAAGAGAGCAATAGGGATAGAACGATAACACTAGAACAGGACTAGTGGTTAACTAGTCGCTCTCGATACGCCCAGTCATTGAAGGTACAGAAAGATGGGAGGGAATTTTAAGACACAAACACCTATGCCTTTGAACAGAAATTGATAAATCTGATTGAAAAAATGTTGTTCGTACAAAAACTCGACCCAGTGGTATACGGCACGGAAGCCAATAACGCTAACCGCTGTTCCATAGACCCCGACAAAATATCATTAACGGGTGATTATAAACAATTCATACATCATTGAAAGGTTCATCAATTCTGAAACCTGACAATATTGACGAAACAGATTTTAAATATTTCAATTGATCGTGAAAATTTTTATTAGCATTTGTCATGGTTTTTTTACATTGATAAATCGACTACATAATCAATACCGAAATGCTATTATTTTTCGGTTTTCTAAACCGGTATTTAGATTTTGAAAAAATCATGAATACCGGAATCCCGGTTTCGATAATACCGGTCCTGCAATCCCTGCTCGATTCGCTAACTGGTATTGTACGACTTAGATAAATGTGTACTATAAATAGAATGGGGTTTAATATGAGTGGCGTCATATGAACAACTGTAGAGATATAACCAACCCTGTTTAAGTTAACGTACAGTTAGTCCTCTACATTTGACCATTCTCAATAAAGAGAATATAGCTACCAATCAGCGGTGGGCTGCCAATACACTTATACAATTATAAGTAATAGTTATTTAAGGTAGCGAAAGTTACTACATATACTAATATTATGTTACATAACAATCATATTTAATTATTATCAAAAGGTGAAAAATGTATTTACTTATACTCAGTGGCGGCTGTTCAATGTGTCATTGGATCAATGCACCTCTTGTATATGCAGGGGAGGTTATATTTCATAAAATAATATTCAAACATAACATTTATACCATTCACTCATTTAAAATTCTTCATCTATTTTTTGTCTATAATAAATATTAAAAATTGTCTATAATAAAATACTAGTCCAGGGATGGCGAACCTATGGCACGCGTGCCCGAGGTGCACGTTTGAGAATTTAGATGGTACGCAAACGATTTCCAAATAAAATTTTCAAATGTTTAAAAACGACAGGTTTTCAAATTCCTCGGTGAGCTAAAAAAAACGAGGTTTTGAGATAATCTGAGGAAATCCCGAAATCCCGGGATTGGATACCTTAGGCACGCCACACAATCGAGAAAAAAATATTTGAAGATTGTTGGCACGCGGACCCAAAAAGGTTCGCCATCACTGCCCTAGTCAATGTTTACTGCGGCCTTATGTTGAATCAGAAAAAATAATGTGGCCTTTAGAGAGAGAAAGGTTCCTCACCCATGGGATATACTATCTTTAAACGGTACGTGAGGCAACATTTTATATTATGTGACGTGTCATATAGAAAGGTTTCACCGCCTGAAACAACGTTAAAACAACGAAGTACCAAACAAATACCACATTTATACATGAATTATTTGTTCTAATACGATTCCCAGGCACGAATATTTAGGATTTATTAATAACAAAAGGAATTAATTACAAACAAAAGGCTTCATTAGATCCGAACACATTCGACGTGTAAAAAATCTAACGATGAAAGCGAATCATTTCCAGCTCATAATAAAAGTCATCGTAAATAATCAAATAACTATGAAAAGTATTATTTTTCTTGATTAAAATACATAATATTATGAATGTGTAATTTATGGACTTACCCCATCGGGGCTCTGGCATCGTGCGTTGCAGAACTCCTGAAGCACTTGATGGAGTTGACGACTTGAATCTATAAAAAAAAAAACAAAAAATCAGAGATCAACAATAGATTGATTGAATTAGCATTTGCTTGGTCTAACTCCATTTTGAACCAGTCTAAATTATTGTTTTAGATCTGAAAACAGCTTAACGACCGTGGACGCGTATTTGAGTCTTTTAAAAACAAATGTTGCTGGCCGGTGGACGCATATATGCGTATAGGCGAAGTATCTGGAAGCTAAGAAAATTAAATTTTGTAAAGATATCTCAATTTGCTTACAAATTATAGAGAATTAAGTAAAATTACAATTTTTGCGAATTTTTCGCAAAATTTTATTTCGACAGGTGAAATTTTATAAAAAAAACGCACGGTTGTTAAGCTGTTAATATTTTTACCATATTATAAAAGATATAATAAATTAAAATTTGAAAAATAAAATGAGAAAAAACACCGGTTAATTGAGGGGTATGATGAAATCACTGGATAACCCTTTAATGTTATGATTAAGCTTTCGTAGATATGTAGTATTGTCGGTATACTGCTAAAAAACGTGACCAGCTGTTGGACCTACAGGCCACGCCGACTTGGTAGATACTAAAACTTAGCATTTACTAAATGTGCGGTGTAGTATGGAGGAAGAGTAGATTTACACTCACAATACCTCCGGACATTTTATAGGGCAATTTTTCTTACACATGAAGGCAATGTTAAGATGATTTTTCCGCATAAGCTCAAGAATTTAATACTTTTATTGGTTCCGTTAAATCCCGTTTCCAATGGAAAATAAAAAAAATTATCCTTCATTTTGACATTCATTAATATTGAATAAGATGAAACGTCCACAATATAGACAGACTTCGTCTGAAGATGTTTCTTAAAGAAGTTAAACACGCGTCACAATTATGGTTGCCAGATTTTTTGCAAGTGAATCCGGGACATTTGTCCGATTTGCTGACTTTCAAATCCAAAAACCCAGAAGTTTACCGATTTTCCTAAGATACCAGCGTGACCCGTTTTTTTTAGCTCTTCCGAGACTTTCGAATCGAAGTTAAATAGTTTTTTCTAAATTTCCGGGACAATTTAGTCCTCATCCGGTATACGGGACAGCGATTCAAATTCCGTAACAATCCCGGCCAATCCGGGACACCTGGCAACCCTATTCACAATAAGAGTACTTAACACAACTAATGGAAAAAAATAACAAAGAAATCATTCTTTGTATTATTATAAATTACACGTTTCTCTGCGATTTAAGTTTGCAAGAAGGATTTAAAGTCGTTGACGGTGGTGTTGGTTACAACGTTGAGTACTACAATAAATTTAAAGAAGATGTAATAATTTCAACTAACATGCTGCTAAATCTTGTAGCTGTTGAAATTCCGCTGGCGAGAGCTTATCCCACCGCACTGCCATCTCTCGTCAATGGCTCCAACTGCAAAAAAAAAGAAAAAGAACATCAATCCAAATGCCAATTATAAACGAATACCAAATAATAATATTTTTCAAAACAACCTCTTGAATATCTCGCTATGAATGCAACGAAAGAATTTCCATTTCACTATCAAGTGCACGGAATCTAAAAGAACATTCTGCTTTGAAAGTCTTACGGAGTTATCTTGTTTCGTTGCCGGGAAGTTAAAATCTACGATTACTTGATAAGAAAATACTTTAAACTTTAAGTAAATACAAAAATATATTTTCCACGCTTCAAATGGAATAGAATTTAATTAAAAAAAACTCATTTGTTGACGCTAGATTTTATTAGATAGAAATAATAGCCTCGTATTTAAATCTACAAGAATTTTATTTCATTTTTTGATTAAATACTTCGTAACTTTACGCCAAATTAACTACGTTGTTCTAACCAAATTACTCCAGACATAAGATTTGAATAAAATCATCTATGTTAATTAATAATTTGAGAAGAGGTCTTGAGTAAGTAACGAACAAGGATTAGTTACATTGACATTGTTAACCGTTTGAATACCGCGCAAATAAATCATTAATATGCCCCAGAGATACTGCGTGTTTTGGAGAATAATAATTTTGTCTAATATACACTCGAATTCGATATTTTAAAAAACCTACATTGACTCAGTACAGGTAGCGCTATACATATTCATCACAATATTGCTTATATTCTATTAGAATACCAAGTGTTTGATTTTTTAAATGTCTTGGACATCCGTGTTCGCTTGTATATGTTCCGGACACCTGTGTCCGCTTGGTATTCAAGTGGTTAAGCACAATAAACTGTCGAAAATTCATATAGCAATGGGTGACCGTTTGAGATTTTTTTTTGTGCAAATCGTCGTTAATCTTGTGTAAAGTGCGAATCTCAAGTTTTATCATTTTTAAGTTTTTTTTTAAACAAATACACACATCGCTACTATATGACAACAGTGGGATAAAGTAAATAAAAGGATTTTTATATGTGTTAGTATGCCAATCGATTGCTGAAAGATAAACCCTTATAATGAAATACTGAATTATTTTAATTTAAAAAGAAGATTGCCCATTTAGAAGAATAATCTAATGATAATTACTTCGACGCATCAGCGAGATTAGTAAAATAACTAAATGCAGATAATACAATAGTGTTAAAAAAAACTATTATCTTTTATCATAAACTGTAAAAGATCACTTTTAGGATGTTCACTGTCAACACTTGGTGGAAAGGCATTATATAAAAAAAACACAATATTCCTTTGCACTACTTCCACTTTTAATTAGAAAGATCAGAACTTGTTTCGCTTATGATAAATATTATTAACTGATAAGATGTTAAATTTAACAGTGCTATTTATACACAACAAAATGCAATAAAAAGGTGTAATACAGTGCGTCCCAACCTGGGGTCCGCAGGTTTTTCGGGGGGATCCGCGAAAATTTTCATTCTCTCAACATTCTTTGTGATAAAATATGAACATGTGAAACAAAAAAAAATCGGGGGTCCGCAGATTATTGTTTTCAGATTTAAAGGTCCGTGGCATGAAAAAGGTTGGGAAGCACTGGTGTAATAAGCAATCGGTATTGAAAAGAATTTACAGATTATAAAAAGGTGGCACTAAATTGACTCAAACATTTAAATTTGATTAACTTAACAATTAATCTGACACTTGTTTTTTTCATACTATCGACTGGTAATTGATTCGTTGCACATCGCAGATGATTGGTTAAGTTTTCATCAGCTAGCCTGTTGCGACATTTCGTTTTTACTATATCCAATTTTGAAAAGAAAGACTCGCAGCGATATGTGGTCCCAAATGCAGCTGTAATGCACATTGCCAGCTTTTTCAATTTTGTAAATTTATCCTCGAGGATATATTTCTGATAAAACTCATGTTTAATTTCTTCAAACATGCATTTTAACTCGATGCTTGATTGGAGGTCTATTAACTCCATTTGTGACCCAGCTGTCATGAAAACAATTGGACGTCACACAAAATGCTGATATAAATTTGGCAAATTCACGTCAGTGCTTTGTTTTGTTAGATTGAACAACAATATGCAAAATATATTTGTAGAAGGCTGTAAACTCCAAGAGGGTCGCAGAAAAACTTCTACTGGGCCGCGTGTTGGATATCACTGAACTAGAATAAGCTTAACAAAAAAAAATACGTTTATATGAGTCCCCAAATTTTTCTGGCTAATTTCCTCCTGTTCAACACATGTATCTTGACAGTGCTACTTTACGGTTGCGAATCATGGCACATTAAGAAAGCGCAGATTAACCGTATACTGTGATTCGAAAACAGATGCCTGCAGCGAATGCTAGGAGTGAAATGGTCTGACTTTGTCAGGAATACGGAGATTAGAGAGCGGACTAACCAGCCTCTTATTACGTCCAAAATAAAGAAGCGGCGTTGACCTAGCTTGGACACGTGTTAAGGATGCCTCAAGAGAGCTTGAACCCTGCCTGTCTCTTCTTCCAAGCGGATGGATACCGGCGTCGTGGAAGGCCACTGATGACCATCCACAGGATGTACTCAGCGGAGTTGCGGGACGCTGGGGTGACCTGGAAGGAAGCAAGGAGACTGGCTGGGGATAGAGAGTCATGGAGGAACTTCGTGGTGACCATATGCGAGACGCGATTCGAAACAAACGTGACGTGCAAAAATAGATCGACAGCTAAAATTCCCATAAGCAGAGACTACAAAAGACGCCTACGAAATTTACTTGTATGATTTAATACAACCGATACTTCCTGTATGAGGTATAGTACCTTGATCCTGAAACAAATTTAACTGTAGGATCCCTTGGGAAAATTATTATGACAGTGTAAAACACCTGGAGATTCCCACATTCTCACGTCGGTGTTTTAGACCTGCACCGAAGCATTAAAAATAGCAAGAGAAATATTATACAAGCGCAGAATTACCTTGAATTTTATTTTACAGAATTTCTGAGAAAATTCTTTACCCTACTATTGCACCTCATCTTAAGTTACTGGTAATAAATCAACTCGAACACACGCGGTACTATTATGATATCTAATAACCCGGTAGATGAAAAAGGTTGTAGATGCCTGCTTTACACCAAAGATTGATAGTGAAAACTTTGAATTTGATTTAAATCATCATGCAGTGTAAGTCCGGGTGGGGAACCTTTTCATTTCTTAAGGCCACATTCATTTATCTGATTTAACATAAGGCCGCAGAAAAGAAAACGTTGACACCTCCCCCCCTTCTGAATTGATTTTTTTCAATCGATTTGTGAATTTCTGTTTGAAGCCATTCAATTTAAAAATCAACTTAAATTTTCCCCTCCCACTCATCTTATACAAAAACGGGACGTGTCCAGAGCGATTAGCTAACCACTACTTCTGCCCTACCCCTATTCTTCTATTCCTACTCTCTTTGGAAGCAAAGAGAGGTTGAGCAAATAATGAACAATCAGTTATCGAAGAAACGCTTCTGTTGAGACTAAATTAAGAGATCGACATTTCGAGCAGACATGGTGAAAAAAAATCTTTATATATAGATAATTATAAATATTTTTGATATTAATTAAATTATGCCGCCTGTGTGGCTGAGTGGTCAGCGTTGTTGACTTTGGTTACGGAGGATACAGGTTCAAATCCCGGTACGAACAGTTTTATAAATTGATTTTTCAATCAATTTATGAATTTCTGTTCGAAGGCATGGATGTATGTGATGTCTTGAATTCCCCTCTCCCACCCACCCTATCGTATGAACGGGGCGTATCGAGAGCGATTAGCTTACCACTAGTCCTGTCCTAGCTCTATCTTTCTATCCCTACTCTCATTGGAAAAATAGAGGTTGAGCAACTGAGTAACAAGCAGTTCTCGTAGAAACACTTCTGTTGAGATAAACTCCATTAGGAGTCCATATGCTCCACATTAAGAGCGGACATGGTTAAAAAAAAATCTATTGTGAAATTACTTTACACTCAAAACACATCTGCGTAGTAAAATTATGATATATTGCTCATGTTTACAACAAAACCATTTTGAGCACCCACCCAGTAAAAAAAAGTTGCAGATCTCTACATTACACGAAAACCAATACAATAATGTAATTGTTCAAATTTGTTTTTTCCTCGGAAGGTAGTTGAATAAAGTATTGAGGGTAACGGGGCGAAGGTTTTAACAATGTTAAGAAGCACTGGTTTAACCACTTGAATACGAAGCGGACACCGGTGTCCGAAACATATGCAAGCGAACACGGATGTCCAAGACATTTAAAAAATCAAATACTTGGTATTCTAATAGAATATAAGCAATATTTTGATGAATATGTATAGTTCCATCTATACTGAGTCAATATAGATTTTTAAAATATCGAATTCGAGAGTATATTAGGTAGAATTATTTTTCTTAAAAACACGCAATATCTCTGTGACATATTAATGATTTATTTGCGCGGTATTCAAGCGGTTAATCCGTTCGATCCCACCGTTGTATGAAACCCTTAAGTTTTTAAAGTGACTTATCCACTTTTGGCTTTTAACACTTGACTAACGGTTTATCCAGATTAGCTTCAAGTTGAATTTGACAGCCAAGAGAAAGCAAATAATCACTTTAATATAAATAACTATCTACTGAAACGTGATAAGTAATAACTATTACTGATAACAAAGTCGAGATAAGAGAGGTTTTGATACTATTCTCTATTGCATTTTATTACTTCAAACCAGTAGTTTCCAAACCTTACACGCGAGTTATTAATGAAATCAAAATCAGTAAATTTAATTTTTACCGATTGTTTTCCGGTGATTTTGTCAAAACCAATGTTCCCTCTAATTTTCGGAAGGTTATATGCGCAAAATACATTGGCTGTGCAACTTTGTCAAGAAATGAAAAGATTTGTGCGCCGCATAACGGTATTTAGACCTACTAAACGAAAAGGTTGATTTTTAATAATGACTATAATTAACAACACTGTTTAATGTAAATCAATTTATTCTGGTGGTGGTATAGCTGATGTAACTTTTGTGCGCTCTGTTGTAATGTATGTGCGCGCCCTCGGCGAGTTGTGTGCGCGCGCACACGCGCACAGCTTAGAGGGAACACTGGTCAAAACCTGCTTCAGTTGCGATTAGGCTCTCGAATCCTGGAATCCCGTCAAATTTTACGATACCGAAGTCCCGGGATTGGTATGGTCGCGATCCCGGGATTTCGGGATTGAGAAATTTTTAGCAAATCCCGAAAATTTATAGGATTTTGGATTTGGAAGAGCTAAAAAAAACGAGTCACGATGACATTTTGGACAAATCGATAAATCACTATAGGGTTTTGAGATTTTCAAATTCGTCGAAGAGCTAAAAAAAAAAAATTAATTTTTTTAGACAAATCGGCAAATTCCTGATTTTTTTTGGATTTACATCACAAACACCCAGTCTTCGATCACAACTTTGATTTGAATAAATCTCAAATGCACTGTGATCTGACCGGGAATCGAACCCAGACCGGCGTGATCGGTAGAGCAAGCTCTAACCAACTGGGCTACAGCAGGCAATGTATTCTTAAATATTGTTTCTTATTTTTTTCTCTTCTTTATCTATTAATCTTAATTAACTCACTTCATAAAGCAATCAATAGATGTTTGTTGTTTTTTTTAAAATTTACAACTTAATCCATCAAAGTTAAATATTGGAAGGGTCCGGAGAAAAAAAAGTTTAAGAAACTTTACTCTGCACTACACGATAAGACATAATTAGGGTTATCATTTTTTTTTATCAAAATCATAATGAAAATTCATAACTTCACTATTAATTATTAAACATTGGGGACGACTTCGCTTCACAAGTAGACATTTCATAAAGTGGAAAAATATTAACGTATTTTTGTTTTAAAAATTATTATTTTATAAATAGCTGATAGCTATTTCGGTAAATAACCTCGTCAAAACGATATTTTTTATTATTATTTATTTATCAATACCCGCTCCCAATGTGGAGCACATGACCTCCTAGCGGTGGTATCTAAACATATTTCTTTCACCAAGAACGGCTTGTTACTCAGTCGCTTAACATCTCCTTTTCAAAGAGAGTAGTAGTGATAGAGAGATTGGGCTAGGACAGGACTAGTGGTTAGCTAATCGCTTCTCGCTACGCCCGGTTATTAAACGATCGGAAGGATGAGAGGGAATTTTTAGACATCACAAACACCCGTGCCTTAAAACAGAAATCGATAAATTGATCGAAAAAATGCTGCTCGTACTGGGACTCGAACCCTTGAGATCCGGCGCGGAAGCCTAACGAACGCTAACCGCTGCGCCATAGGACCCAACAGTTTATTTATACGTAAATATAATTTGTCGCCTGCTTTGGCCCAGTTGGTTAGAGCTTGCTCTACCGATCCCGCAGGTCTAGGTTCGATTCCCGGTCAGATCACAGTGAATTTGAAAATTATTCAATTCAAAGTTGTGATCGAAGACTGGGTGTTTGTGATGTCAATTCACATTATTTTTCCTTTCCTCCCATCCTTCTGATCTTTTAATAAATGGGTGTACCAATAGCGATTAGTTAACCACTAGTCCTGTTCTAGCCTTATCCTTCTTTCCCTACAACTCACTTTGAAAAAAGTGAAGTTGAGCGACTGAGTAACAAACAGTTCTCGTAGAAAAAGCTTATTTTAAGATACCTCCGTTAGGAGGCCATGTGTTCTTCATTGGGAGCGGACATGGAATAAAAAATATATATTAAATAAAATGTTTTTTTTAATAATTTATTGGAAGAACGTTTTCTTAGAAACTTGTCGGTGCAGAAGTTGGATCACTGCACTAAGAGAATATTCAAATATTATAATTAATCAGCGCTCCTTCCTTTAGTTAGCTCCACATCACTGCCGTACTGGACTGTAGATACAGCGGGTAATTTCTTTCGAATATATTTGGGTATATTTCTTTGATTAACCTGTTCTGTGCCGTGCGGTATTCATATGGCCGTGCACGGAGGGCCGTGATTTTCTTTCAAAAAATAAAACCTAATAAATATGTACTTTTTGGGCATATACTAATAATACATTAAAAACAATTACCATATAAATACACGATGGGTCATTTCCGCCATCATTCATCCAAAAACGTTTCAAAAACGGAAATTACCGCCAAGGAATTATAGCGCCCTTGCTGGCAACAAATTTGAACACAACAAAAAAGTTTTTTTTTTAAATCGTTGTATTATAGATTAAAAAACAATATCTTTCATGTTTAAGTATCACACTATGTTTCGAAGAGATGTCACTATATGTATTGTATTTTAAAATTATTAAATACGTTTCTTGTGGCCTTTAAATCTCGTCTCAAGTACTGCGTGTAAACACGCACATTTTGTATGGCCGGCCCTACGAGCACGAAATTATATGGCTTGTTAACACGTCGGTGGCAGAGAACCGGTTAAGTTAATATAAATAAAACTTTAAATATATTAAGACGAATCCAACGGCGTCAATTTAGTGTACCTATATTATATTTACGCACTAACAACAAACAAACAAACAAACTAAAAGTCGAGAGTCTCCTTAAAACTTGTATAGGAAGTAAAATGGGAAAAACTTTCACCCGGGCGGCATACATATAAAACTATTAATTTGAGATAGTTTGTTACTGGGGAGTTTACGGCAGTTTGCTGTTTTAGTTCGTACTTCGAGCGAAGAAAGTTTCATGCGGAAAGTATCGAGTAACAAGGGCCTAAGTAGCATTCTATCGATAACGAGTTATTTATCGAATGTCAATTATGTACAGATATATTTACGGTTTATTTTCGTCTGAAGATTTATTGTGACACAACAGTGAAGGGGATGATGTATTTGAGATACAAAATGTCACAGCATTATAGGTTAATTAGAAAAGTTTCATATCAAAAGGTTATATGTCTTTGCACACGTATATATATTGTTTATCTATCTATGTCATACAAGTTTAATTAAGCAAAAATATCAAAGCGCCTACTTGGCATTAATACTGCGCACGTGATCTTTAAATATACATATCGACTGTGGAAAGGAAAAAGGACGTAACCCACACATATCAAATTTTACACGAGGTGCAAAAAACGTTTTTTGATGTTTTGTGCCATATGCAAATTATGAATTATACACAACATTGAAGTGCACGGAGACTTCTAAACTGATGTTTAATTGACATAATATAATATTAATTGAAGAAATTGTCTAGGAAAAACCGTTATTTCAGTTTTTTTTCTTGGTATAATTTTTTTAAAAGGTCATCTTTTCAAACTTAAAAGCTAACTTTAGATACTAATTCGGCATTTGCAGCTTGCATCCTTTTGATAGAACCTGTATCAAGTTTGATACATTGTGATTATCGAAAAAAACCTGTTTATTCTGACCAAAAATTGATTTAAGCTCTGACCATTTAATTTGTTTCTATTGAAAAATTCCGAATTGGAACTCAAGCTCGTGGGTTTCGAAACCAGAGTCAACGTTATTGGCTACTCGGCCACGGAAAAAAATAGCAAAAATGCAGTCAGTGGCGGCCAGTCAATGTGGCATTGGATCAATGCATCCATTGTATATGCAGGGGCGGTTATATTTCATGAAATAATATTCAAACATAACATTTATACCATTCACTCATTTTAAATTCTTCATGTATTTATTGTCTAAAATAAAATAAAATATAATGTTCTAAAACATTTACTATATAAAATAAATACACTATATACTGCAACTGCATGGTGCAACGATATTGTGCCATATTACGCGATGAATTACAATAAAATATTCTCAAAAACTCACCTTTTTCTGAATGAAGCGTTTATTGTCTTGTCTTTGTGTTGAGCAATGAAGCAATAATATTGTTTCAAGTTGACATAGTAGAGTGGCCACACGTTCCAGAAAACTTGAAACGCTCTCGATCCAGCCTTCCCACGACCGCTGCTCTAATCATGGTCACCCTATCACGAATACTTCTGGGCCTTCGATGATAATATGATTTATTTTTCACTATAGCCACTTTGTTAAAAACTTGTATTTTTCACTTTTTAAGTATATTTAATTATCTTTCTGCAAGGAAATTAAAATATATTTAGTCTGGAAGGTTGAATGTTTTGTGAAAATGGGGGGTTCAACTAGCGGTGGGCTGCCAATATGTTAATAAGGGGTTCGCTTAATCTCAAATTAAAATATTCTACTGAAGCCGTAGTAGATAATATATGTCAGAAATTGCAGCAATATACTAATTTGATCTGAGAATATTGTTTTCTCTCAAATTAACAAGGGCTCGCCGGCCTTATTTATAAAACTGCCCGTACTGTGGCGGAAGCCAACAACGTTGGCCACTCGACCACACAGGCTCTAATTAATACACTGAATACTGTTTTTTCCCTAAAACAAAATTATTTAATCTAAAAAGTTCATCAAATTTGAATCGTTCAAATTATGTACACTCCCACAGATTTTGTCACTAACGACCTAGGTTTCGCCTTTCGGCATCTTCAGGCGTTCAATTGCATGGCAGCCTTTAGATTGAAAAATGACACGTCTACTTTTGCTAATCACTTAATTTCGGAAGGACACGTGTTCAATCAGGAACAAGGGATAAAAATGTTACACCCAAATACGGACGGTCATAAGCTCTTTTACCAGGAAATTTTGGAAATAAACAGAACACAGCTGATTTCAAATGAAATATTGCATATGCCGGGGTCGCCACTTCTGTACCCTATGTAAATATAGTCATAAAACCTTTTCCGACAAACAAATAAATATAATTCTTAAAACCACTCACTACTCAAATCTTTGGGCATTCCCATGAGCTTATCCTTTTCGCCAGCAATGGCTTTAGACTCAGTGATACATTTATTTATTATATAAACACGAAACATTCATTTACTAAGCGTCAGTTTAAGTTCATCCGTGCACTTGAACGCCTGAAGATGCCGAAAGGCGAAACCCGGGTCGTTAGTGACAAAATCTGTGAGAATGTACATAGTTTGAACGATTCAAATTTAATATTGGAATTCCACCAAGCACCACCTTCAGTCGAAATCTTAAATTATAATAGAAAAGTTTCATTATTTTGCTACTTGTCTCGCTCTCAAGGGCTCATTTATGGATTAACCCAAAATGTTAATTTTAAGTAAAGAAAACAATAGCTTGCTACGTGTTATTGTTTTTTTTTTTTTTAACTCTTAACACTTTTATATTAATGGCATATTAAATCAGACATTTATACGTAAAAAACACTCATTGAATCAGCCATCGATGCCAAGAAAAATATCCTTTGATGATTTTTATTCTCCACGTAAAAAAAATGGTTGGAGAACAGAGTGCCATCATAGATAGATAGATCAATCGATTTCCCAATATTGTTGTAAAAATATAATCCATTAAATTTTGTTTTAACTACAGTGGTTCTTTTAACGAGATATACATTTTTGTGTGTTCCGGTTAAAGTATACACTTAGTCAATGTTCAAATTTACTACTCAACGGATATATTTTCCAGCGGGAGAGTAATCACGTGAGAGGACCTAGGCACAATAAAATTTGTTGGCCCTAATTTTTGGAAAACATAAGATTCCAAACACAAGAAAATTTTATGTAAAATAATTAAAATATATTCAAATCTAAAAAAAGAATATGGGTTATATTATGTAAGTTATTTTTGGGGCACCTAAGATTTGGAAGCCTCAAACGCGTGCCTTATTCGCTTAAAGCAGCGATTTCCAACCTGGGAGGCGTAGACTAACTATTGCAAAGAGAAGCGCGAATAGTCAAAAATATTTATTTACCCTTTAAAAGTATCTTTATTTACTATATGAAATAAAGGATTGAGAGGTGCGACGATTTTTTTTTTCAAAGGGAGGCGTAGTAACATAAAGGTTGGAAACCACTGGCTTAAAGGGTAATCAATAATCGAGCGTTTCTATTTATTTTTATTTTTAATTTATTTTTTTTAATTAAAAAAAATATTTGACATTACAGCTAATGTCAATGCGTCAAACATTTTGAAGTTGAAAGATCATACGAGATATACTCGATGAGAATTTAGGTCACTTGATATTAATTCGAGGATAATTGACATCGTCTGAAAATTCCTTTCTACCCTTACAATCTTAAAATAACATGACGTAGTGAGAGCTACTAGCTTACCACTAGTCCTGTCTTAGCCCTATCATTTTATCCCTACAACTCATATAAAAAATGAGAAATTGAGTAACTGAGTAACAAACAGTTATCATAGAAAAAAAACTTATGTTGAAACACCTCCATTTGAGGCCAGCAAGAATTTTTAAAAACGAACAGTAAAACATTCACAGATTTTACAAACGGTTTTTAACTTTAATTTTAAATATTTCAAATTGATGGAATTGATCTATAATAAAATAATTCTGACCAACCTTTATATTCATATCGACTGTGGAAAGCAAAAAGGACGTAACCCACACATATCAAATTTTACAGGAGGCGTAAAAAACGTGTTTTGATGATTTTGTGACATATGCAAATTATGAATTATACACAACCTTGAAGTGCACGGATACTTCTAAACAGGTGTTTAATTGACATAACCTAATATTAATTAAAGAAATTGTCTAGGAAAAACCTATATTTCAGTCATATAAGGTCATCTTTTTCTAACTTAAAAGCTAAATTTAGATACTTATTCGGCATATTCAGCTTCCATCCTTTTGATAGAATGTGTGTCAAGTTGTATACATTGTGATTATCGAAAAAAGTTGTTTTGGAAAATTGAGTGTTACGTCCTTTTTCTTTTCCACAGTCGATATATTAATTACATAACTGAAGCTTATTTTTTATTTGAAACAATTTTATTAAAATTAAATATTACTTGAAAGATATCCATTCTGAAAAATTGTTAAGTGACAGCTCAAAAACATTCTCAAAAGAAGTGTTTGAAAATAATATATAACGCCATTCAGATCGAGTGTTCGCGTGAAATGACACGTATAAATCAACGAGATTGAAGGGGTGTTTTTTTGCGCAAAAAAAAACATTACTTGGCAGTCATATTGAATGAAAAAAAATTTAAGGACATTTTTCAGAGGATGCCACTGAATAAATCATACAAAAATGATCGTCGTGTATTTTATAGGGAAACCTACTCTCTTTTATTAAATATAAATCACCATGGAAAGTATCAGATTTAACTTTTATAATTGACCCTTTTCATTGATCCCATTGACCACGTTGGATCCCGGAGCCGTGTTTTCGCGTGATAAGCGGACCGAGCGTTGAGTCCCGGAACCGTGCTTTTGCGTCTTGCGCTATGCTTTCAAATAGAGCCATAATTGTGGTATTTAGCAACATTTTTTTATAAAAGACTCAACATAACACTAACGCAGGTTCTTAAGTCATTTTAAATCAGTTTTTTATTTATTACTCTTTCATTAAAAATAGTGACAGATTTTATCAACCAAAATTTATTGATATCATTACACAAGAGTGTCAAACTTTTTTTGCCCTGGTATCGACTTTTTAATCTTAAGTTTTCTCGCGATAGATTTCTAACATGATTTATTTAGGGTTTTTGCTATTCTAAAAAAATAGAAATGTTTATTTTAAATGCATATCAATAAGAAATACATATCATTTGATACTTTTGTATATTTTATATTTAAATTACATATTTCTTCAAAATTTACGGAAGATCACACAATCTTTGAAATTTTGCTTTGGGATCGACCAGTTGATCGCGATCTGCCGGTTGGACACCCATGTACACATTCGATGCGTCCATTTATCCTTCTAAATATCACATGATTGTGCAGTCACCGAGTTCATTTTCAATTGTGAATTTGGATATTTCATAAACAAAAATGTCAAAAAGCATTTCTAAAATTATGTTGTTACTAATAGCAGCAGTAAAGAATAAATAAGACCAATAGAACCTCCATGCTGTGTGCCTGGAGATTATGAGTTTTGATACTAAGCCCCTCATTCACCGGTAATAATACCGGTTTTGATTTATTTACCGGTATTTTAATTCCCTCTCATCACCACACCACTCGTCGACGTCTGGTCCATGGTTCAAAAGCTGACATTGTTGTAGATATAACACGCGGTTCGTCATCAAAGCTATGCAATGTGTAGTGAACACCAGTTAATGAGTATGCTGGCTATTTATACACTAATCACCACTAATCACGTTAACTGACAGCCAATAGATATGCCGAGATGCTGGGTGCAGGCATCCTGAACCAATGGCACGTGGGCTTCTGACAGATCTAACCATCCGAACCCGGATAATGTGTGAGACAAGTAGATCAAAATAAAGAATACTTTTGTAAATTTTTTAAATAATAATTGCGACCGAGTTCTCTCAGCACGAGAATGATCGAACCAGTCTTAATTTTTATTGTTGTTTTTTTTTATATAATACCTTCCCACCAAGAATTGACAGAGAACACATTAGAAGTAATTTAGAATAGACCGGTTCCTAAATTTTTTTTTATTCATGCCCACTCCTAATGTGGAGCATACGGATCAAAAAGGAAGTTTTTTTACGAGAAATGTTTGTTACTCAGTCGTTCAACCTCTCTTTTTCAAAGAGAGTAGTAGACATTGGCGGATCCACGGGGTTTATAATTGACATCATTAGTCACCTATATTTATTAGTCTTTGATGATTTTTTAAATTGTATGTTTTAGGTGTTGGGCATTTTAATTTTGTGTAATTATAATGTAATTTGTAAATCCTTTTCATTGTTAGTTGCTTACACCTTTTATTTCAATTTCATTTGTATAAATAGCACTGTTTATATATTTTTCTTATCAGTTGATAATGCTCGCGATGAGCGAAACCGGTCCTGATCAAATAAATTTTACGTGAAAAAAGTACTAAAAATGTTTTATTATTTTTATTAGCTGTTGTTAATTTATAAAAGAATAAAAATAATTGCACTTGTGGATTGGATGGTTTTCACTTGTACAAATGAACTTGTTTTTTGATTTTGTTGAAAATATAACAAAATACATATTCAATGTATATTTAATATTTGTTATCACAATCATCCGTGCATAAAATATTTTATTTGAATTCAAAAATAAAATATTTTAGCCAAATATGGGGAGCTATACTATAATTGAAAATCATCTAACCAAAAGTTCATTTAATTCTGAGCCTTTTATAAAATTACTTTGAACATGTTTAATATATATTTTTAACATGCCTACGTTATTTCGTATTATAATATATACATATTTATTATTGTTCTTTCAATAAAACACATCTCAGTGTGTTTATTGTATGTTTTATTGACATTAGAATCAACAAGGCCTTCTCTGTTTCCAATTTGAATAATAAATTTTACACCAAATCATAATTAATACGGAAAAATAATGTGAATAAACTAAATCATGTTAACTTTTTTATCTTGATTGTTTGCGGTCAAAATAAGCTATTACATTGCTGAGTTTACTTGAAAGGTAAATTTAAAATGAAGAACAATTCGTTGCTCCACTTTATGCTTCTATAATGTGTATTGCTTATGAATGGCAAGAGAAAACAGTCCCCTAAACATGAAATCTATCTTAACTTGGCTATTTTTTGGATATTTGGATTTTCAAATTTATGAAACTCCCTCATTGAGTATCTATGAGGGGAAAGGCGTGGTTGCTACAGAGGTGAGTGAATCCTTGGTGAAGTCAGTTCACGTGGACACCATATCGACTGTGGAAAGGAAAAAGAACGTAACGCACACACAACAAATTTTACAGAAGACACAAAAAACAATTTTTGATGGTTTTGGGCCAAAGGCATATTATGCAATACACACACACTTTAAGTCCATGGAGACTGATAAACTGGTTTTTAATTGACTTAATCTGATATTAATTAAATATTTGTTTTAAAAAAACCTTTTTTCAGTCTTCTGTCTTGATCGCAATTTCCAAATGCCCTTATTTTTTAAACTTAAAAGCTAAATTTAGATACCAATTTGGCATTTTCAGCTAACGTAATTTTGATAGAATGTGTATCAAGTTGTATAGATTGTGATTATTGAAAAAAAGCTGTTTTGAAAAAACTGTGGGTTACGTCCTTTTTCCCTTTAACAGTCGATATGCATTTATTTGCAAATCACATTTACATTTACCTTCCCAAAAAATATTGTAGATTTAATGAAAAGTATGAAGATTGGTTCCATGAATTTAAAAAAACATTGTGTTATAGAAAATCGTATAAAAAAAGTTGAACACAAAATGTTATTCATAATATGTATTTTAATTAAGAAAAAATAATACTGTCCATCGCTATTTGATTATATACGAAGACTTTTATGAGGGACTGGACATAAATCGCTTTAATCGACAACAACAAACAACACTTTTTTTTTTTTACTAATTTTACATTTCTATAATATGATAAGGACCGGTTCCGTATGATCACTTCAAAGATGTTAACTGTCAATAATCGGTAGAAAGTTTTTCTTACGCAGTTATTTATTAGGATCAATAATTGGTTTTGCACATCATGTTTATCCGAGAGCTTTTTTTTCCATGTCCGCTCCCAATATGGAGCATATGGACTCCTAATGGAGTTTATCTCAACAGAAATGTTTCTACGAGAACTGCTTGTTACTCAGTTGCTCAACCTCTCTTTTTTCAAAGAGAGAAGGAATAGAAGGAAAGGGCAAGAACAGGACTAGTGGTTAGCTAATCGCTCTCCATACGCCCCGTTCATAGGATAGGATGGGTGGGAGGGGAGAATTCAAGACATCACATACATCCATGCCTTTGAACAGAAATTCATAATTCGATTGAAAAATGAATTTATAAAACTGCCCGTACCGGGATTCGAACCCGTGCCCTCCGTAGCGGTAGCCAACGATGTTGACCACTCGACCACACAGGTGGTGCTTCTGTATTTAAATTAGTTTACTTTAAATTGGCGTTTTTAAATAATACGCATGATTCAGGAATATCATGATTGAGAACCTTGAATAAAAGATGACGAGAGAAATCGAAGAACTATAACTCGGAGGACGAAAGAAAGATTTCGAATACAAAAGGTATCGTGAATAAGGAGTCAATATTAGAAAGGACAGCTTGGTTTTAAGTCAACAAACTTTTTTGCGATCCATTAGAAGCTTGATCGAACAACTGGCCGTGATTAAGCAAACCATATGTGATTTTGTTCGCCGCCGAAAGCCGACCGCTGAATCAAAAAATAAATAATTCCAGAAATAAATCTCTATGGCGAGAAAAATAAACACGTCGAATCAGTAGCCGAAAATATGTAACACGTGAACGAGATAACCCCAACCTACGTGTTTATATAATAGTGTACATTTAATACTGATTTATTACCCCTGCGAAATAGTTTTATAGACGCAGTATTTTCAAAAATAACGGTGGTGTGTTTTTACCCGATTTATCGTTCGATTTAACACAACGATGCGTGAGAGAAAGTGATGAATAAAAGAAAACGATGGGATAGATTTTAGCAGGATTTCTTAAACTATGTTCCGCGGAACACTGGTGTTCCGTGTTCCGCATAAAAAATTAATGGTTATATACGCTGTGAAACACTTAAACATCTTCATATTAAACTTCATATTAAAAATCGAGTGATGATATATGTTTAAGACGTCAAATATTATGTTATCAAATATTATACCTAGATAATTTATCGCCTGCTGTAGCCCAGTTGGTTAAGAACTTGCTCTACCGACCACGCAGGTCTGGATTCCCGGTCAGATCGTGAATTTGAGATTTATTCAATTCAAAGTTGCGATCGAAGATTGGGTTTTGTGATGTAAATCCACATTAGCGATTAGTCAACCACTAATCCTGTTCTAGCCTGATCCTTCTTTCCCTACTACTCACTTTGAAAAAAGTGAGGTTGAGCGACTGAGTAACAAACAGTTCTCGTAGAAAAAACTTTCTGAAAAAAAGTGGGTCAAATTTGATTAGAGAAATTTAAAAAAAACATGTCGCGGGTCACATAGATTGAGTAATTAAATTGCCACACGACGATAGACTTATCCAAGATGGCGTCCTTTTATTTTTTAATAAATGAAAGCTTTAAATAAAAATAATCATTTCTAAAAGTTCAAGCGGGTCAGAGAATTTCTCACGCGGGTCCCTCGTTCGCCATCCCTGGCCTATTGCATATTCATTCGATATAAGGGATGATTTTTTTTATTTTTAAGTTTTAGCCTGTGCACCAGATAAGATTCTCCGATTGAGCAAGGTGGCAATTCACAGCTTAATTAAGACGAAAATTAAAAGAAAACTAATTTGACAATATTTGTAAATTTGTAAAAAAAGATTTAAATACTTTTTAAGAAGCTAGTGATACGCGGAATTCAGAATTTTTCGCTTAGCCTATAGAGAAAACTTGATAATCTTAATAACAATAAATAAAATACGATATTTAACCATGGTATGATAATTTTCATGGCTTTATTGAAAATTCAACAATGTTGGCTTATAATTATTTAATTTAAGATTTCAACAGAAAGTGCTTGGTGGAATATCAATATTAAATTTTAATCGTTCAAATTATGAACATTTACAAAAGTTTTATTACTAACGACCCGGGATTCGCCTTTCGGCGTCTTCAGGCATTCAAGTTCATCCGTGCGCTTGAAGTCTTACGACCCGGGTCATTAGTAACAAAACTTGTGTGAATGTACATAATTTGAATGATTAAAATTGTTTTAATTATTTGGTTATATCTGTGCCATGTTATGATGCTCTTAATTAATGTACTGAGCTATTTTTCTTTATTAAAGTCTTTGCAAAATAAATATCCGGAAACCGCGCCACCTAATATTTCATTATGATTTTATAATCCATACGCTGGAATCGATTGCTCGTAAAATCTCGTTTTTTCTACAAACACTTTCTGATTTATTACGGAATGGTGTTGGTTTACTACTGAAGTACTATGAAAAATCTACAACACAACTGGCTATAAAGCACAAGATCTGCTAAATTTCATGTTTCAGCGTCTCGTAAATCATAGCACACATTATGATTCTGATCAAACCTGAAGATTCTTCGAAATACAACTTGTTAGTTTCGAATTATTAAAAATAACGTTTTTTCTTACTTCCTTGTTCGTCCTTGTCATACTCTGTTCGTTCATTTTCGTTTTGGAACTATGTAAAGCAGCGTTTCTTAACTGATAAGTCGCGACCGGTACCGGGTCGTAGAAAGCAAAATGCCGGGTAGGGATTCTGTGTCGAGACGTCTCGGGACTTGTCGGGTTTTTTGCTGTTTTAACTTTTCCGGTTCTAAGCTCAAGAAATGCGACCCCAATACCCACATTTTCTTAAATATCTATTTTAATATGGGTGATACAATTTTTATAGTTAAGGTATTCTTATATCATAGTTTTTTGGACCTTTTGCAGTTTATATAAATACGCGATAACGCGATGCGATAACCAAATTAGCGCCCGCTTATCAGCGATTGGTCGTAAGATAACTAGGCTGAACGCCGCTGAACGCGCAGTTGTAAATTAATATTTGTACTGGAATAACGTCTCTTTTTACGCGAAACTTAAAATATTATTATTTATTAAAAAATCACGGATTTTTATTTAAAAAATGTATGAGGAATGATGCAGAGAGATATTTTAAAGCCCTAAGACTGTTTTTTTTTTTTGAAATTCATAAGAATAAGGCCAATAATGAGGAAACCACCGGGGTCCCTTAACGACCCCCATCGGCAGAGAAGTATTTTTCTAGTCTCGAGACGCGAGAGTTAAGTCCCGGGACTTTTTTGGAAAATGTTACGGGAATTGTGACTGTAATTTATAATGTGCTAATAACATGTAAATTTTAATTTTGAAAAAAAACAATTCTTGTGGTTAAGAAACCTTCAAAAGGACTGATGTGTATTGAATGAAAGCAGGTATAAAAGAGGAGCGAACGGACACGACATGGTCGGGTCGTGACACTTACCCGGGGCTTTAACAAGATAGAAAAACAGATTTTTGGGATTTCTAATTTCGTAGAAGTTTCAAATACCATGTGTTTATATATTGTAATATATTTGTAGCAAAATCAAATTACAAAATATTAAAATTAAATGTTCGTACCTGATGTTGTTTTATGTACAAATGTTTTTTTCAGTATTTTACAAAGATACCAATGTCTCAATAGGACAAAAAAAATGTCTTAAAGCTGTGTTGTGAAGTTACGGTCATAAATTTACTCCTGACGGCGGCGTCATTGATATTTCTTCATAAAGTGTACCGTTACCATCTCTTCTTAGTAAAAATTAGCCACAAGTCTATGTAAAATCTCGAGTCCCGGGATGTCCCGGGACTTTGACTTTATCACGTCTTGAGTCCAGGAACTTTGAAAACCTCGAGACTTTAAAATCCCTAATGCCGGGTTGCCAATTTCCTAAAGTAAATCTGTATGTTTACTATATTATAATTTTGTAATAAGCGAACATGATGCAACGCTGAGTATGTTCAAAAATAGTCGTGTTCAAAAAACTCAATTTGGGGTCCAGTCGTACGCAAGCAGGGAATTACAAATCTTTTGCAAAGCTAACATAATTACTAAAAAAGTATAACACGAGCTCTATACCGGCTGAGATTTCAGCTGCTGTCAAGTAACATCTGTTGGTATTGGAGACCAGTCAGAAGGAATATTTCCCCACAATCAACAGTAACAAAGCATGGATAAGGACAGCGGTGGGCTGCCAACATCTTAACAAGGGGCTCGGTAAATCTTATCCATGTCCGCTTCCAATGTCAAACATATGGCCTCCTAATGAAGGTATTTCAACAAACAAAAAAATATACGAGAACTATTTGTTATTTCGTCGCTTAACTTCTCTTTTCCAACGTGACTAATAGGGATAGAATAATAAGGCTAAGACAGGACTGGTTATTAACTTATCAATCACATAACGCGCAGTTGAATTGAAAGATCGACGAGTGGGAGGATTTTTTTAGACATCACAAACACCCATGCCTTCGAACAGAAAATCGATAAATCGATCGAAAAATGCTGTTTTGTACTGGGACTCGAACCCGTGAGGTCAGGCACGGAAGCCCACAACGCTAAATGAAAAAATGAAGAGACAACTAAGTCTTGTTTTATAATAAAATTTAACCATCTACAGAAATTGCAGTTATGTGTTGATTTGATCCGAGACGAATGATTTTCTTATCTTAACAAGGGGCTTGCCGGCCGCTCCGAAATTTAACAAGGGGCTCGCGCGAGTCCCCCCGAGCCCTTTCCAGCCCATCCCTGGATAAGGAGTCCTTTTACAATGAACGTAGAATCCTAGACATAATTGTAGGATTCAGACATTAATTCAATAATTCTCTTGTGTGATACGACATTCAAAGAATACCACTGATGGATTATGGCTATCTTGTCGTCAAGAATATCCAGTTTTAGCACAACTTTTTTTCCAAGCCTGGAGATTTTGTTTGATTTCATTTGATTTCTTTATAGGTTTATCAGAGTAAATCTATCATAACTTACACCTAGTTCTCTTAATAAATATACTATATTATTATGTTCTCTTTATACCAGTATTTAACTCAGCGGTGGGCCGCCAATACGTTAACAAGGGGCTCGCTTAACATCAAAGTAATTTATCAGTCATATGCAATTATATGCAATATTTTTTAATTAGCAAACGATTGTTAATTAACACACTTAAATTATGCAACAATACGCAGTTTACCATAAACTAATCAATGTAAATGGCTAAAAATGTACTACTGTGTATATTGCTGTCGTAGATAGTATGTGTCAGAAATTACATATGTTCTAATTTGATCTGAGAATATTGTTTTCTTTTAATTTAACAAGGGGCTCGCGCGAGCCCCTCCGAGCCCCCTCCAGCCCACCCCTGACTTAACTGCAATCTCTGGCATATTTATAATATTATTTACGTAAATTTAGTTTTATCGTTGCAACTATCGTATTGAAGCGAAAACATTATTACATATGTATGCGTCTCCGTCACCATACTGTTAGAAGTTGTTAAATCACAAATTGATAATTCTGAATAAACTGCAAATAAAACATTTCAGCTTTTAGGATAAAGGTCTTAGGATTGATACTTTATGAGGTACTTTCGAATTTAACAGTGCTATTCATATTTATTTTGTCGCATGCTGTGGCTCAGTTGGTTAGAGCTTGCTCTACCGATCACGCAGGTCTGAATTTGATTCCCGATCAGATCACAGTGAATTTGAGAATTATTCAATCTAAAGTTGTGATCGAAGACTGGGCGTTTGTGATGTCAATTCACATTATTTCCTCTCCTCCCATCCTTCTGATCCTTTAATAATTGGGTGTAGCAACAGCGATTAGCCAACCAATAGTAACTTATCCTTCTTTCCCTACTACTTATTTTGAAAAAAGTGAGGTTGAGCGACTGAGTAACAAACAGTTCTCGTAGAAAAACACCGTTAAAATACCTTCAATAGGAGGCCATGTGCTTCACATTGGGAGCGGACATGGATTAAAAAAATATATACAAAAACAAACTAGAATGAAAATGTGTAAAAAACAAATGACAGTTAAACTATATTTCTTATCAGTTGACAATGCTCGTCATGAGCGAAACCGGTCCTGATCTTGATAAATAAAAGTGGGAATAAGTACAAAGGAATATTGTGTTTTTCTTAATATAGTATCTTTCCACCAAGTATTGACAATGAACACCCTAAAAGTGATGTAAAAAATAAGATCCAACAAGTTTTTTATGTAAATATTAATGAATATTAATTATACAAAATAGAATTTTACTGTTTAAAATTACATACAATGTAATCGAAATATGTATTTTAGTATATTGTAAGTTATATAATTTCCAAAGTATGAACGTTTACAGCTAAAAGTAATTAAACTCAATGACGCCGTTTAATTTAAAACTACTACAACATATTATTTGAAACGCAATATCCATTAGCTGATAGTTATTTTCAGTTAGCATTGTTCATTTCGATATTAATATTTTTGTTATATTTAAAAATAAATACATACGATAATTTTATTGTGAGTTTATCTTGTTTTAATTTACACGATTTTTTCTTCAGATAAGTTATTTTCGTTTAGATGAGATATCATATCTTTATTTGAATAAAAGTACTAAATTTAAATGGTTTATTTAAATCTATTACTTTTACTTTTCTACTTTATTATAATTTAGTTTTAATTATAGTACTTGCAAATAAAAATCAATTATGCCAATTAGTGTCCTAATTAATTCATATTAATACATGGTAGTTTTTAAATAACTGCATTTATTCACTATGCAAAATTTGTCTTGATAAGTTTGCTTAATTGATTAAAACACGATTTTTTTGAATAAAATTATTTGTGAACATATTTTTATAAATAAAGTCAAGCAATAATATACATGTATGTCATATTTTAGATAGCATAACATTTACTGTTATTGCTTGATTAAATATGTAAAAAATATTGACCGATACACTAATTAATGAATTAAATATTTAAAATTTGTTTATACATATATCAATGCTTTATAATATATGATTTAAAATTGTTTTCCGTCAAACCTTGTATGTAAATTTCGGAAAAATACAAATTTACTATAGTGTCGTTGATTTTCTACGATATGTACGTATCCAAGACCAGTTTCGCTTAGTGAATGAATAAAAGAGATTGAAATAATTTTTCAGTAAACAAAACCTGTCCAAATTGCAAATTTTGGAAGTAGTCAAAATATAAACGCATTTAGTTCTATAAGAATTATATGGATTGCTAAATAGCTATTTCGGCGCCACGCGATCGTCAGAACTGCATCGGTATGAGCTCCAAACAATTAATTCATATAATCAAAGAGCAAACATTCAAAAAGTGATTTGTCACACAAATACAGAGCTTGGAAAATGAGTTGTGTTGGAAAAATCACGGTTTGTTTAAATGTATCAACTTTAAGATTTAATTGTTAAGGGAAAAAACGTTTTTTGAATACTAATTGTGATTTCCAACCATTATAGACCATCAGAACTAATATTAAACTACATTTTTCCAAATGTGTGACAAATCACTTTTTTAATGTTTGCTCCTCAATTATTGTAGGGCCTATAACTTTCATATTATTACTATTATATAATGAAGTACTACCAAGCAGGGCTGTGGACTTGTGTAAAAAAAGACGACTCTGACTCCAGCTTTAAAATAAACAACGACTCCGACTCCAAAGAAATTGTTCAATAATTTAATTTTGATTTATATATATCGACTGTGGAAAAGAAAAAGGACGTACATAACCCATACATAACAAACTTTACAGGAGACACAAAAAACATTTTTTTAATGATTTTGAGTTAAAAGTAAATTATGAAATATACACAACTTTGAAATGCACGGTGACTGATAAACTAGTTTTATATTGACTTAGCCATATATTAATTTTAATACATTTTCCAAGAAGAACCTTTTTCCTAGTCGCAATTTAACATGCACTTATTTTACCAAACTTAAAAGATAAATTTAGACAATAATTCGGCATTTTCAACTTACATCTTTCTGATAGATCGTGTATCAAGTTGTATACATTGTGATTATCGAAAAAAAGCTGTTTTGGACAAACTGTGCGTTACTTCTTTTTTCCTTTTCACAGTCGATATGTATTCCATCAGATTATCTTTAGTCAGGCAAACATGTCAACACTATGGAATATTATGGTTTGAATATACATATTATTATTTTTTTGATATTTCGACCCGCTCGTTTTTTACGACTCCGACTCCGACTCCACAGCTCTGCTACCAAGTAAATGCGTATACGTATTTTGAGATTATTTACATCGTTGCAGTCATTGAAGTTAATGTGTTTAATTTAAAATATATAGTGTTATTGTAAAATTACCACAAATTACTATGAATAAAAAATACTACATTCACTGCTTACTGCGAGTCTAGTAAACTGTCGGCCGATTTTTTTTTTTTTAAATACGGCACCAAATTAATACTTTTTTTTTCACGCTCGCCACTTGCACACCGGGGTCCGGCACCGCACACCACCCGTTCGAGACGGACGCGCAGCCACCGTGTTATTTTCTTTTGAAAAAAGTAGCCAGCCGATACGAAGGAAAAGCTGATAAATGCGTGGCGACGGCGGTCTCTGAATTCGAACTGGGTACTGGGACAAGCGACTTAATGTTCCGGCGTCCTTTCTGGCTGGAGAGGGAGACAGACGCCGTTAAGAGCGGGTTACAGGGAACGGCGTCACGCCAGTAATAAAAGAATATTTTTTTTTGCTCACTTGCATTGTTTAAATGCACCATTATATAACAAAAAAAATAATTAAATAAACGATTTCATTTAGATATGTAAGCTTTAACTACTTTACTTAACCCTCCAAGGACGAGCGTGATCATATGGTCACAGTAAACATCGTTGTCTATTGAACCTACTATTCATCTTTTTCAAGCTGAATATCGTTACTTTCACTCATATTTGGTTAAGAAGGGTACAGACTTCAGTTAGTCATCAGCCGCGAGGACAGAAACGGCCACCAAAAGCACATGCGATTTTTTGAATTTCCGTTTTTTTAATGGACTTTTTGAAACTGTTAGTTATTTTTTTATCAAAACATCAAATTATTTCCAGCTCTTTTCATAACATATTTGTATTGTAAATATGTTGATCTAAAGAGGTCAAATTGTAAATATTTTTAAAAAATTCACGTTTAGCTATATTTCAAGTAACCAAAATTCTACACGATTTTATAGTGAATATTCAATCAATCCCGGGATTGTATACCCTAGTCAGGACCGATTCCATTCCTATAAAAAATAAATTATAGTTATTATACTTAATATTAATATTACAACTTTAGTTTTTATTTTTATTTTATTTTTATCCACGCCCACTCCCAATGTGGAGCATATGGCCTCCTAATGGAGGTATCTTAACAGAAGTTTTTTCTACGAGAACTGTTTGTTACTCAGTAGGGAAAGAAGGCTAAGGCTAGAATAGGATTAGTGGATGACTAATCTCTATCACTGCACCCAGTTATTAAAGGATCAGAAGGATGGGAGGAGAGGAAATAATGTGGATTTACATCACAAATATCCAGTCTTCGATCGCAACTGAAAATTCTTGAAAGAATAAAAAAACATGTGTGATCTTTATAATAAAACTGTAGGGTAAAACAAAAAAAAATGTTTTTGAATTAATGTAATTGTATTTTTTGGTAACGTACATCGACAAAGCAAGTCTGTGACAGAGTCGTTAGAAAAAAAAGTTTTTGATCGTATTTCGATTATCTTATTTGAAATAAATGACGTTTTTCACATGTTAATCGAAATCATTTTTTTTATTTTGAATACCATTTTCGATATTTTGCATACAAAAACACAAATTTTCAAATTATTAAAACAATCCGTATAAGTCCGGCTTAATTCAACTCCTCAGCGTCCAATACATCGAGATGATTTTATACCCGTCTCTTTCCTTCGCTCGGGAAAAGCTTACAATAACAAGAGACAAAAGATTGCATAACGCTTCAGTACGTATACATCTCACTATTCAGAGATACGCTGAAACAATATAGCCCTGTCTCTTTTCATCGAGGAAATTCACATTGAGGTGAAAAGAGACGGAGCGAATTGATTTATCGAGATGATGGTAGTGGAAAATGTTCGTAGAAAAATAGTTCTCAGTAATAAACAACTTTATTGAAATATTTTTTTTTGTTGTATTTGCTCATCGTGTCCTTTGCTTATAAACAGTATAGTTGAGTATTTCAACAATTTTTAAATCAACGTGTACTGGGTGTTACACAGTCAGTCAAGCTTTGTTTATAGAGAATATAGTTAGTCAGGTAACATTTGCTTTATTACTCCCACCATCCCACGGGTGCAACTGGCAATAAACAAGACAGCAATGTTCCTACCTCACTCACTTTGCACGATACCACCGCGTAAAAAATGTAATTTAAACATAACACTTTTAGTAATTTGATAATCCAAAATTGTTGACAATACTTCAGAGCTAAATGAATTGTTTTCTGTGGATTCAGCGGAATTTTGTAAAAATTCATTTTTAATATAAAATTTAATTTGATAACATTACAGTTTTTACACTCCAAATTGGACATTTTACAAATCAAACTGGACATTTTTTACAAAAACAAACAATTTTTAAACAATTGGTAAATTTATTAATTAGGTCAGAAGTTACCAACCCCGTGCCCGCTGTACATATTCTGATTGAAGGTACAGTAAAATTTTATTTAAATGTGCGTAAATAAGCCTAAGTCAGGGGTTACAAACCTTTTTGGACCCTAGAGTGTATTCTAAAGTTAGGGCGGCGGGCACCACATTTTTAACCTAGGAATTTAACGATTTGCAAAAATTTTTTTAGCTCTAGAAATTTAGCGATTTGCCCAAATTAGTAGGCGGGCACACAGAAATCGGTCGGCGGACGTATGGCGCCCAGGGGCACTGAGTTGGTAGCCACTTACCTAATTAATGAATTATCCAATTGTTTAAAAAATGTTTTTTGTAAAAAATGTCCAGTTTGATTTGTAAAATGTCCAATTTGATTTGTAAAATGTCCAATTTGGACTGTAAAAACTGTATTATTGACATTTAAAATGCTGACAAACCAGACAAACTATCAATGCATATTATATTCAAAGATAACCAATGACGCATTGCCACTTCATTTTCTCAATAGTCAAAAACAGACTCCCATTGTGTATAAAAACTAAACAGAAAACAGCTTTGTTTATTTTAGAAACACAAAACTTAAATTGATTAAACTAATCAATATCCAGAGTTCCATGCATCGCAGGGTAAATGAGATAGCTATTGACCCACTAAAAAGATTTTTATTCATAATATAATTTGAAATTTATTTACATGACATAACAGCGTAGTAATTATTTACCGATGCGTCAAATATTTATGTTTGTTTCAATTACATGATATAGATATATCACCCAAAGGTCAACTATAGAAGAAAGGACTTCGCAACACCCATTTGAAACTAAAATTAGAAACAAAAACATGATATTATTTCTTCCAGTATATCAACCTATATCGGCATAATCTTTGAGGTAAAAATCATATCACTGAACAACGTCGACTCATATTCCTTTTCAAATAAAATTAAGTATTTATTGCACCTTATTTTTATTATTATAAAATATCGATGGCCATACGTTGACAACACGTAAAATACATTTTTTCATAAAATGATTTATGCATATCATTTTCTTTTTTTTTCAAGCTCTATTATAATATTGACATCTCTTAACTTACAAAAAATATTTTTCATTGAAACTGTTCTAAAGTTGAAAAAACATTAACAGAAAAAAAGCCCACCAAACTGCCAGAAGATAGTAGGAGAGCTACATCGTTTTCCTACTATTTGAAAATATTTGAGAAAAAACTCCAACATATTTACTGCAAAATTTTGAATTGGAGAGTGGACAGTCCGTAACTGGATTAAAAAAATATATTAATTATGTATAATTTTTCTATTATTATATTCAGGTGCATTGAATTAATCAAAATACTTGGAATTGTTTCCTCGTATCATCATAAAAGAAGAAACAAAATTAAAATTGTTAACTCTTATCGAACTTTCTTGTTAATAAAAAGTGTATTTAATTAATATTGTGTGAACAAATTATTTTAAATATAAATAATAATTATTTTACTACAAAGCGTCTTTCATTTTCATTGATTCCCCGATACTTATTTATTTATACAGTTTTTTAGCTCTCCTGTAAAATTGAACAAATGTCGGTTACGTGTTGTCAACGTAAAGCCATCGATATAGTAAAAATTTAAAAATCAATTTTAACCTTTCAGACCTTTTAGATCTATGAATTTGTATTAAAATACGTACTCAACATTGCTTTCTTCTCATTAGATCCTTACAACGCGTCACATTGAGAATAATATACAAAATACTGTCCTCAACCCATCGTTACGCAATCAAAAAAAAATTGAGCGACATCATAACCACCAGTCTTCGTATTCTAGAAATGAAAAACAATCAATTTATGAAACTGTCCGTACTGGGATTGGATCCCGTGAACACTGCAATCAAGAATACAGTTCACTTTCAATTCACTGCCGGAAAGGCATCATGATATTTTAAAAAAAATGATCTTTCGGTTTGAATTGGTAATGCTCAGAATAAGCGAGACCAGATATGTGATAAATAATGTAGGAATTAATACACATATTGTCTAAGTTTTTTCACACAATTACAATTAAAAATAAATTGTAATTTCGTTATTGATTATCGCGGGTGGCTAAAGTAATACTGCGTTACCCTTTGCATATAAAAGCTTTTGTTTAATTTTATTTCCTTTATAAATATGTTGATTCAAATCATTAAACATAGACGATATAACAAACACGAGATTTTGTACCGGGAACAATTGCCAATAAATACATGTGGCCATTTTTTGTAAACGGCTCAATTAATTATAATATTTATAGAAACATTCTTTTGCTGTACCATCCACCGCAGATTAACCCTTTGTTTTTCTATTAGTCTTCGGTAGTTCAGCAGCATTAAGCGTCTTGAAATGATTGCCGGGAGTTTCTTAGAAGTACAGTAGAGCCTCGATTAACTGGACTAATTGGGGATGAAGGTAATCCGGATAAGGAAAAGTCCGGATCTTGGTAAATAAAATTGGAAATAAGTACAAAGGAATATCGTGTTTTTCTTCATTTATTAACTGATTAAGAAAATAATGTATAATAGTGGGCTCTCGAAGATTCAATCCCGTCAACACCACAACCGACAGACAAACACATAAATTCGTTAATTCTTCGGTTATAACACCAGCTGCGATTTTTAATAAAATTGTGCTGCTTCAACTAATATTTTTTTTATCAATTTTCATTTACAATATAGGTACGAAAACGTTTTTTTCTCCAAAACAGTGCCGGCGCGATGTTATTTGACGCTCTAGGCAACGATTATCGGCGCGCCCCCTTTTTAAAAAATCATCCAATTTTTTTCGAAATAATAAAAAAAACAGTACGGATCATAGAAATATGTTTATATATATCCATGTCCACTCCCAATATGAAGCGTATGGTCTCTTAATGGAGGTATCTAATCAGAAGTTTTTCTACGTGAACTATTCGTTACTAAGTCGCTCAACCCCTCTTTTTCGAATTATATACAGTGGAACCCCGATCTACCGTTCTCGCATTGTTCGTTTTCCCGCATGGATCGTTTATTTTGCGTAGTCCCGGCCAAACACCCATAAGAACAATGTAAAAGAATTCCGCATTAATCGTTCCCCGATTTACCGTTTTCTTCGATCTATCGTTTAAATATTTTGGTCCTGTCACGAATATTATCCCGATTGAACGTTTTCGTTGAATATTTTTCATAAATAGTTTTGCCTCGCATTTTGTTTCGCGTTTTTTTTCAGTGGAACCCTGATCTACTGTTTTCACTATCTTCGTTTTTTTGCATGAAACGTTTATTTTTTACTCGATCAAGACCCCGTCATAACAATATTTAATAATTCCACGTTTATCATTCCCTGATATACTGATTTCCTCGATCTATCATCCAAATATTATCGTTCCGTCCCAATTATTATCCCGATTGACCGTTTTTGTAGAATATTTTTTTTTCGCTCAAATAGTTTTACATCGCATTTAGTTACATAAATAAATAAGTTTTTTGAAAATTAAACATTTTTTTAAATATTATTTGAAGATTTCCCGCATTATCGGTTTCCCGCATTACGGTCCCTTGAAAAACGTAGAATCGAGGATCCACTGTATTTTAAAATACGATACATTATTACAACGAACAAATACAAACGTCCAAATAAAATAAACCTTTTTATTAGAGTACATAAAAATAATTTAAATACTCCATTTACGCGCCCCCTAAAGGCTTGCGCTCTAGGCGTTTGCCTATTTCGCCTGTATGATGGCGCCGGCCCTGCCCCAAAATATGAATAGAATCATTTTACAGATACGATCCTTCATTTGTATAATAAATTCGAGTACTTGAGATAATTGTATGATAAAAAATATTCTTTAATAAAAAGCTTATAGGAATTAATATTAATATATTATATAAGTCATAAATAAAAAAATAACCAATGACTGTTTCAAGTGGCTGATAATACCGAGATTAAAAACCAAAAGGATGCAGTGATACTTAGCCAAAAACTGAATCCTAGGAGCGTCATATTTTGTTTAATATCTTTTTTGACTAGTGAAAGTAGAACACGTCTTCTTGGCACTACAGTCCGGGGTAAACTTTGGACGCTTTAATCATTCTTCTACTCTGCTCGGTCCTTCATCATCCAATGCCAGGTGCTGAACTCTAGCACTCGATAACAAATGAGGTAATATTTGTTTAGGTTTACATTCATCCATGTTTTATATGGTAAGCGGTAAATTCCTCAAATGCATTTGCTCAGCAATTGCTAATTTATAATGTCTTTCTCAGCTTGTGAAAATATGACATTTCTTCTTCTTCTTGGTGCTACAGTCCGGGGTAAACTTTGGACGCTTTAATCAATCTTCTACTCTGCACAGTCCTTCATCCTCCAATGCCAGGTGCTGAACTCTAGCACTCGATAATAAATGAGGTAATATTTTTTTAGGTTTAAATTCATCCATGTTTGATATGGTAAGCGGTAAATTGTATCGAATGCATTTGCTCGAATGCAATTATTCGAACCTAGAATTCATGCCGCCTGTGTGGTCGAGTGGTCAGCGTCGATGGCTTCGGCTACGGAGGTCACGGGTTCGAGTCCCAGTACGGACAGTTTTATAAATTGATTTTTCAATAGATTTATGAATTTCTGTTCGAAGGCATAGATGTGATGTCTTAAATTCCCCCCTCCCACCCATCTTATCCCATGAATGGGGCGTATCGAGAGCGATTAGCTAACCACTAGTCCTGTCCTAGCCGTTTCCTTCTATCCCTACTCTCTTTGGGAAAAGAGAGGTTGAGCAACTGAGTAACAAGCAGTTCTCGTAGAAACACTTCTGTTGAGATAAACTCCGTTAGGAGTTCATATGCTCCACATTCGGAGCGGACATGGTTAAAAAAAACAAAAAAAAAGAATTCATTAAATAACAAATTCCTCGAAATGCAAGTTTCTCAAAATGCAATTGCTCAAGTATCAATTCCTCCAATTTGGTTATTTGAACGATCTTAATACAGCTTTGTGCAGCTTAGTGGCGACCGGCCAATGTGGTATTGGATCAATGCACCCCTTGTATATGCAGGGGCGGTTATATTTCATGAAACATCACATATTCAAAAATAACATTTATACCATTCCCTCATTTTAAATTCTTCATGTTTTTATTGTCTAAAATAAAATAAAATAAAATGTTCTAAATTATTATTTCATGAAATATAACCTCCCCTGCATATACAAGGGGTGCATTGATCCAATGCCACATTGACCGGCCGCCATTGGATTTGTGTATTATTATTACACAGTAGTTGATCACTCAGCATTCTATAACACCTTATATACTTTTAGTTTATAACCCGAGATTTTTATCAAATTGCGTATTTTTTGCTTTATTAATTTGTATTTAATACTTTGTGCGACACCAAAGAGGGATATAAGGATAATGCTAGGACAGGACTAGTGATTAACTAATCGTTTTCGCAACGCCCAGTTATTGAAGTATCGGAAGGGTGGGAGGAAATATTTAGACATATCAAACACCCATGCTTGCGAACAAAAATCGATAGAAAAAATGCTGTTCAAACTAGGACTCGAGCCCGCGTTGTTCGGCACGGAAGCCAAAAATACTAACCGCTGCACCACAGGATCCGACATACCCTCGATTTATATATATAATTTTAATTCACTTACCAAAAGATTGAACTATTTTAGATACTGGTTAAATAAATAATGACACACTTCTGTGTAAAGATTCAAAATTACAAAACTTTTTGAGTAGCACTGGAGTGCTCTTCCACTCTCTGTTATTCTATGTAAGTGGGGCATGGCTGGTAAAGTTTTATAAGCGCTGATCTGAAGGGCTCGAAGTGGGGCATCGAAACGCGTTAATTGTGTCGCCCGAAGGTGTCCAATTAGTAGCATCATCATCGTCGTCGTGGCCATGGAGTACCAGCGGCCAACCTTGGCCGGCCTTGAGATCGCGCGAGGGAGATAGCTGCCTTCCTACGTGGGCAAAGAGCGGAAACGGATATAGATTATTTAGCCATAGACGACTCGTGAATCATCTAAACTCTTATATCAATTGTTTATTGTTCAACAGTAGCTAATTTATAAGAAAAAAATGTGACTCCATGACTCAACTTTTATTTCTAAGCCAATACATATGAAAGTTTATATTATTCATATTAAACATAAAAGCAAATTTTAAACCAATCACTTTACAATTCATAATAAAAACAGACAGTTTCGAATAATGTGTTTTGAGATTATATGAAAATTAATATTCATTTTTTCTCAATACAATATGGAGAATATTGCCTCTTAATGGAGGTATCTCAACGAAGTTTTTCTATGAAAACTGTTGGTAACTCAGTTGCGTAACCACTCTTTTTCGAAGAGAGTATGAGTAGGAGGATAGGTAGGGGTGGGCTGGAGGCGGCTCGAAGGGGTTTGCGCGAGCCCCTTTTTTAAATTGTACTAAGACCGGAGAGCCCCTTCTTAATTTAAGGGAAAACAATATTCTCAGATCAAATGAGTACATAACTGCAATTTCTAACTTATATATTATCTAGAACAGCTTCAATATGTACAGTAGTACATTTTTGGCCAGTTACATTGATAAGTCTACAGTAATTTGCATATTGTTACATATTGTAAATGTATAAAGTAACAATCGATTGCTTATTTAAATATTGCATATAATTCCATCAAAGTGCTTCCCCAGAACACCGAGAATTGCTTTGATATAACATGGGATACCGCTGAGGTTAGGGTAATTACCAGAGGGTTAACTAGAATGTCTGGGCTCACATGTAATAGTTATCAAAAGGCCCATATTTTTTTTACTACAAAAATAAAATGCATGCAAGTTAAGAGAGACAATACAACATGTTTCAAGTATTGTTTTTAATACGCGGTGATTCACTTTCAGCGTGCCACATGACGGAACACGTGCCGCAGGTTTCCGACCGCTGCTCTAAATATCCACAAAATTTAAATTTAAAAAACCCAAACTTATTTTTCAACGTCGATTTGTTTTTTACAAAAATCTGATATGTAAATGATTGACCGCAACTTACCAGACGAGGCGGTCTTTATTAGATTTTTTTTATAATATATTTTTTATTAATAACCCACAGGCACGCGCCGCCTGTGAGCCCCATTGACATTCGTGACGTCACTGTGCATTTATTTTTTTATTCGATAACTTTCTTCTCGCCTCTCTGTATGGAGTAGACTCGATTTATAGTCCAACTTCAAACAGGTGAGCGAAAATTTCACTGTGATGTTTTCTCATGAATAATAATTCCATGAAACGTTTAATTGTTGTCATTCATTCATCAATTTTTCCTATGATACATTATTATTGTCAATTTTTTTTATATTAAAATACCAATAAGTAAGTACACTGTCAATATATCACACGTCAACAGCGGTGGGCTACCAATACGTTAACAAGGGGTTCGTTTAATCTCAAACCAATTCTCGGTTTTCTGGGGAAGGCGTGATTTTTTTATCACTCCTATGCAATTATATGCAATACTTAAATAAGCAATTATTTTTTTCTTTAAACACTTATAATATGTAAAAATATGCAATTTACTTCAGGCGTTTAAGTGCACGGATGAACTTGATCAGTTCAAGTTCATCCGTGCACTTGAACACCTGAATATACCGCAAGGCAAAACCAGAATTGTTAGTGACAAAACTTGTGTGATTGTACATAATTTGAATGATTCAAATTTAGTATTGAAATTCCACCAAGCACCTTCAGTCGAAATCTTAAATTATCAAATACAAACGAATTTTAATGTAGAGTGGCGACTAGATTTTAAGTGCTCGCAACATGATTATTTCGACAATCGTGATCAATTTAATTGTGTTCTACTACTTATCACTCAGCCCTCTCCGACTAATCTACAACGACAAAGGAGAGGGGCATCACTACTTGTCTTGTTTTCGACTTTTCGAGTCTGCGACCTACTTTCGAGAAAAGAGCAACTCAATACTCAGTAGTAAGCTATGTATATAATACATATATAGTACAGTATCTATCAAAAGTACGAAATTGCCACTCTGACGGCCGCAGAGGAGTTACAAAGCCCTTATTCCAAAAAAAGTTCCAATAGGGAAGGAATATATTTTAAATTACATCCTCAACCATGGATGGGCTGGAGGGGACTCGGTAGGGCTCGCGAGAATCCCTTATTAAATTTCAGCGCGGCCGGCGAGCCCCTTGCTAAGATAAGAAAATCATTCGTCTTAGATCAAATCAGCACATAACTTTAATTTCTGTAGATAGTTAAATTTTATTATGAGACTTAGTAGAGATGTACCATTTTAACTTGACTGTGGTAGAACTCAGAACTAAAATTGTCGCCCTAGGACGTGTTGACTATGGCAACGTTAATGATGCGATGGTGGTGCCCTCGCGGGCAGTCAAGTTACGCTGGTACATCTTTAGCCCCTTCATTTTTTCATTCAGCGTTGTGGGCTTCTGTGCCAGACATTATGGGTTCGAGTTAATCATTAGTCCTGTCTTAGCCTTATCATTCTATTCCTACTACTCTCTTGGTCTCTCGAGGTTGAGTGACTAAGTAACAAACAGTTCTTGTAGAAAAAAAAACTTTTGTTGAGATACCTTCATTAGGAAGCCATATGTTACACATTGGGAGCAAAAACGGATACAAATAAATAAATAAGATTTACCGAGCCTCTTGTTATGATATTGGCAGCCCACCGCTGTTCTCAACCTATACGGAGCATATAGGCAACACAGAGAACCTGCAAGATTCTATATCCTCGAGAGTATCTTTGCTTTCTCACTTGTCATCCCAGCGTCTTACAGCTACGTCGTGTACATCCTATGGATAGGTCATCAGTGGCGGATTATCTTATAAGCGCATGAGGCGCGCGCTTGGGGCCTCTGAATCTTAGGGCCCCCATAAATGGTTTATATTAAATAACCCATATACATTTTGTTCAGATTTTTATATATTTTACGTGAAACTTCTTATGTTATTAGAAAAACAGTGCCTCCAAATTGTATTGCTCCCGCATGCTTAATCCGCGACGACGGAATACTTCCGGTTGGTAGACAAGAAAGGTTTCGTTCAGGTTTTAGGCATTCACAGCACATCTCCAAGCCAGTAATATAGAGCTGGCAGATCCGCTCTCTTATCTCTTTGTTCCTGACAAAGTCAAACCAGCGTAGCCCTAGTATTCACGGCATGCATTTGTTTTAAAAGCGCATTATACGGTTACGTTGTGCTTTCGTAAGGCGACACGACTTGCAGCCGTAAATCGGCACTGTCAAGATAAGGTATTTAGTTCTGATCGAGTACAACTATGGGTCCCAGTCTTTTCACATTGAGTAAAAGATTTTTCCAGCTATCCCTTATCTAATAATGAGGTCTTTACGCAGATTTCCATCTCATGTGATGTGTACCCCCAAATATACAAGGCTGAATTAGCTTTTAGGTACAGGGGTGGGCTGCCAATACCTTAACAAGGGGCTCGGTAAATTTTATCCATTTTTTATCCATGTCCGCTCCCTATGTCGAGTATATGGCCTCCTAATGAAGGTATCTCAACGAAAGTTATTTTTCTACGAGAACTGTTACTTAGTCGCTCTACCTCTCTTTTCCAAAGAGAGTAGTAATGATAAAATGATAAACATAAGACAGGACTAGTGATTAACTAATAGTAGCGCCCAGTTGAATTGAAGAATCGGAAGAGTGGGAGACAATCTTAAGACATCACAAACACCCATTCCGTCGAACAGAAAATAGATAAATCGATTGAAAAAATGTTTTTTCGTACTGGGGCTCACGGACGCCCACAACGCTGAATGAAAAAATGAAACGACAACTAATTTTCAAATTTATCCATCTACAGAAATTGCAGCTATGTGATGATTATATCTAAGACGAATGATTTTGTTATCTTAACAAGGGGCTTGCCGGCCGCGCCGAAATTTAACAAGGGGCTCGCGCGAGCCCCCTCCAGCCCATCCCTGCTTAGGCACACTAAGCACTTTTTTAAAGCATCAAGAAATGAGAGGTGGCAATTAATGGTTTTTTACTCATTATAACGCCTGCAATTATAAATTTCTGATTCGAGTTTTACTTTTTTATTATTGTTAAGAAATCTCAGTGTTAATCTCAGTGAAAAAATACGAAACATGTTTTTTGTATTTTTTTTTTCCGTTTTCTGATATTTTTGAATATCGTTTTAGATGTGCTGGAGTTTTGTGGTGAAATGATCTAGCAGAATTATGATATTTACACCTTTGCATACAATGGGGCGCCGGTTTGCAAGCAGGCAGCCAAACCGCTGGGCTTGGCCCTGGACAGCACACCTTATAAATGTGTCAATTGTAGGCCTTTTAAATTAAATGCCTACTTTTCGTTTTCATCAATATTGGGCAAACCGTGTTAATAATAGGCAGCGATCAAATTCGTTTAAAATAAACCGTGCGCTTACTTACATAATAATAAATTTAAATATTTACTCTGATAATTTTAAACAGGTAAACATTTTTTTATAAACATCATTTATTTATACATTATTAAAAAAACAACTTAATTACAGTAATTTGTATTGCCTACTGTATATTAATTTTGCGTGTTTTATCAAATTAATTAAATCAAAAACCACACGAAGAGAAAAAAGCAGTTATTTTATTATACATTAAATTTAGAACTGTTTTGTGTTATGCTATGTATAATCCGATAACTTACTATAGTACTCATCCGTTGTCAGAACATTAAAAAAATTAGGAAGAAATACAATTTCTACGATAGTAACTATTTTATGGAAAATTAATTAGAATTCTATAAAAAAATATACATATATCTTTATCTATGTTCTCTCCCAATATGGAGAATGTGGCCTCCTAATGGAGGTGTCTGAACAGAAGTTTTTTTACGAGAACTGTTTGTTACTCAGTCGCTCAACTTTTCTTTTTTAAAGAGAGTAGTATGGATTGAAGGATTATGCATGGGTGTTTGTGATGTCTAAAAATTCCCTCCCACCCTTTCCTCTCTTAAATGACTGGTCGTAGTAGTTAACCACTAATCCTGTCCTAGCCTTATTCTTTTATCCCTACTACTCTCTTTGAAAGAGAAAGGTTGAGCGACTGGGTAACATACAGCGGTGGGCTGCCAATATCTTAACAAGGGGCTCGGTAAATTTTATTCGTTTTTTATCCATGTCCGCTCCCAGTGTCGAGCATATGGCCTCATAATGGAGGTCTTAGGTTACTTAGTCGCTCAACCTTTCTCTTCTAAAGAGAGTAGGGATAGAATGATAAGGATAAGGCAGGACTAGTGATAATACTACTAATAGTAGCGCCCAGTTGAATTGAAGGATCGGAAGAGTGGGAGGCAATCTTAAGACATCATTAACACCCATGCCTTCGAACAGAAAATAGATAAATCGATCGAAAAATGCTGTTTCGTACTGGGACTCGATCCCGTGAGGTCCCACACGGAAGCCTACAAATCTGAATGAAAAAATTAAGGGACAATTAATTTTCAATTTTAACCATCTACAGAAATTGCAGTTATCTGATGATTTGATCTTTTTTTTTTTTTTTTTTATTCGATAAACTTTTTTCCTTTCTGCATCACACCGAAGACGATATCTCCTCAATGATACAGTTAAGATACATGTTTTTAGGCACAATTTGATAGGCAACAATAATAATAATTAAAAATATAAAGATATTAATAAAGGTTAATTAAATGCATTGAATTAGTATAACTACACGGAAAAAAATAATTAAATAATAATAAGCAAGAATGATAGTTAATGGCACTAATGAGACAACTTTTAATTTTGAAACAGATATAATATGATTAAGGATTGAATGGTGAGGGGCAGGGAAGGTAAACTTTTTCTCCAAAAGAAGTAGCAAATTTCTTGAAGTGAGCGAAATTTTCTGGAGATGAAACTAGATCTGGATGCCCGATAGGACCATCATGGTTATTTCTACATAACGAAAACAATATACCTCTTTCAACAGACATAATCGAACAATTCCAGAGAATATGCTCTGAATCTTGATTACTGTCACCACAAGGACAGTGTGGGTTAGGTTTGATTTTAAATTTATGTAGCTTGGCATTAAACGCACCGTGTCCGGTGATAAATTGTGAGGTCCAGTGATCCGGAGAGAGCCAGGTTGCATTCTGACGAAAAACAATATCTGGGAAAAATAAATAGGTAATTCTACCACGAAGGGACTTTGACCATCGACTTTGCCAATTAGTTAAAACGGTTAGTGAGCAGAGTTTTTTCACTTTAACTTTTAAAAAATCTTGTGAATCCAACGGGTGAAGAGTTGATCTAAGACGAATGATTTTATTATCTTAACAAGGGGATCGCCGGCCGCGCTGAAATTGAACAAGGGGCTCGCGCGAGCCCCCCCGAGCCCCCTCCAGCCCATCCCTGGTAACATACGGTTTTCGTAGAAAAACTTTAGTTGAGATATTTCCATTAAAAGGTAATATGCTCCACATTGGGAGCGGACAAGGATTTTTAAAAATGAGATAAAACTGCATACAGCTATCGGCGTCGTTTTTGCGTCTGAATAATCTTTGATACAATTTAAGTTTTTTTTTAATAAAATTAAGATACAATAATCCTGAATTGATTTTTATATAATGAAGCCTATCTTCCATTTTTTTTATTTTTAGTTTTTTTTACATATTTTTTTTTGCGGAATTGTGTAGCACGTATCCAAAGTATAAAAAAAGATCCTAGTGTATTTTAATTAATAAACTTAAGTTCAAATCACCCAACGGTCGACATACAGTTGTCAATTACAATATAAATTATAATAATTGAGTATGACAAGATTACTGTTTTCTAACAATCAGAGTTTCTGAGAAGTCATTTGCTCTCCAGGTACGTAGTTATTAGAACTGTTTCTTAACCGTTTAGTTAATAATGTCGTAAAAGGAAAGTAATTATAGTTCATAGAAAATGCAACCGCAAATTTAATAAGTACAGTATATTAAAATTCTGTGATTTTCGTAAACTTCTTAAATTATCTTCAACATATTTACATTTCACTTTTCCAATACTTGGTGGAAAGGAATTATATTTAAAAAAAAATAGTTATTATATAGTAAATAGTCGAGTAAAAAAAAAAGGTTTAAAAATGAATAGTTTAGAATTTTTAGAAATAAATAAAAGTATTAACAATAAAGAAATATTATTTCAATTTATTTAAATTTATTTAAAGAATTTCAATATTAAATTTGAATCGTTCAAACTATGTACATTCTCACAGATTTTGTCACTAACGACCCGGGTTTCGCCTTTCGGCAAAAGGCGGCATGCCGAAAGGCGAAACCCGGGTCGTTAGTGACTAGTGAAATCTGTGAGAATGTACATAGTTTGAGCGATTCAAATTTAAATAAATATTATATATACAAAAATATACACGTATTTTTCCGGTCAGTGTTTATATTTCATTGGTCTGAATTTATATTAAATGGTCATAATATATATCGGTCAGAATAAATAGTCATAATTCAAATGAAATTTTTAAAAAACTGAACCTAATCTAACTTAACCAAAATTTATTTATTGATTTGGCATTTACTTGGTAGAACTCCATTTTAATAGGGTAAAATATCAAGGTATTTCAGTTCTACAGTTTTTAAAAAAGTTAAAGGTTGATAGCTATTTCGGCTTACGCCATCGTCAGAACTATGCTTTAAAGAAGAGAATTAGTATGTTAGAGTGAATAATATGATGCATTGTGTATCTCTTCTTAGACAGTATATATAGCTGAGTAAATGTACGTTTAAAGCATAGTTCTGACGATGGCGTAAGCCGAAATAGCTATCAACCTTTAACTTTTTTAAAAACTGTAGAACTGAAATACCTTGATATTTTACCCTATTAACCAAAATTGCTACAAAATATTCTGACCGTATATATTTTTATTCTGACTCTTCATATTTTTATTCTGACAAAAAAATTATTTAAATTCTGACCATTTAATTTTTTTCCAATATAAATAGTAGGACAGAAAATCTACTGCCTATTACGGTAATATAAAACATTGTAACAATCATTGAGTGACCTTTTTGTACCGTCTCTAAAGCCTCGACAGTATGCCGTTATCTCAAAGAACAGCTGTTCCAAAAAAATCCTCCGTTACTCGAAATTGAAGATACACAAATTAGGTTCGCTTAAATTCAAGTCAAATAAAAAAAACAACATACTTACTTAAGTCATTTTTTCAACAACATTCCATTGAGCGAGCTGGCGACTGAGATATTGTGAATCATTAATACTATAATGAGTTTAAATAGTACTGCAAAATATTTTTTTTGTTTAGCTACTTTTAATCGGTTTATTTTAATCTGGTGTGTATTTAAATCAACTTCAGGACAGAACTTAAGATATGACCTCCAACGGAAGAGATTGATTTTTTTGCACTATCAATGATTAGAAATTTACTGGCGTGAACAATCAAATGCATACATACTAGAGCATGCGTGGGGAACCTGCGGCCTTTTGACTACTCTGGTGCGGCCTTCTGGCCAATTCTGTAAATTTATTTAAATTCGTAAATTCCTGATATATTTCCGGCCAAAGATTCCCTAGTCAATGTTTACTGCGGCCTTATGTCGAATCAGAAAAATGAATGCGGCCTTTAGAGAATAAAAGGTTCCCCACCCCTGTATTAGAGGTATGCAAGGGCCCTTACCCAGCCAGGCCCGTAAGCAATGGCGTCCGGTCAATTTGGCATTGGATCAATGCACCCCCTGTATATGTAGGGGCTGTAATATTTCATGAAATAGTATTCAAACATAAAATTATTACCGTTCGCTCATTTTAAATTCTTCATGTATTTATTATAATTAATAATTTAAAATGAGTGAACGATATAAATGTTATATTTGAATATTATTATGTAATGAAATATAACCGCCCCTGCATATACAAGGGGTGCATTGATGCAATGCCACATTGACCGGCTGCCACTGCCCGTAAGGTTGGCATTAATACGGGCTTAGGCTGAGCACGAGTAAAGAATTTATTTTTCAGATAATATTTTCGGAATAGGAGTCAGCCATGCGACAATACAATTCATAACAAAACAGTTCAATATAATATCATGTATTAATGTATTTATTTTTTGAAATATCGGGTTAATTTTATTAAAAACATATACATCTGGCTTTATAGTAATAAATGTGGCACTAAAACTCGGGTCTGGGCCAGGTCTGGACTCGGACCGGGTAACCTTATCAAATTTCAGCCCGTGCAGTCCTCTCATGCAGGCATGCTATTCCTACGCGCATACGCCTATTTACTATTGTAATGCAAGAACAGGAACAGTGGGTTACCAATCACTCTAGCTACGCCTCGTTATTTTAGAAGTGAAAGGGCGGAAGACAGTCTCGAACAGAAATCGATTAACAAAAAAACGCTATTTGTATTGGGACTCGAACTCTGGAAATTCGCCACAAAGCCAACTACGTTGACCGCTACGTCATGGACGCAATGATATTTTTACGAACCAATAGTTTATATTCGCGGGGGTGATAAGTTAACGTGATCTCGTAATTGAGCATCTCGGTAAAAGTTGTTTTAACAAGAACTAGTTATTATTATGTCGCTAATTATGGTAAAAGGATTGAGCTAGGACAAGCCTAGGGTTTAGCTAATCACATTCTCAAAATCCCGTTTTTTAAATAGGATGAGGGTAAAAATTATAAATATAATATATATAGAGTCGGAGTCACAAGAAAACGTACGATTTTTTTTTATATATACAAATCGCTAGTATCAGTGGCGTAGCAAGGGGGGGTTTTTTTTTGGACCAAATTTTTGGAGGCCGTATTTTCAAAAATAAATACAATATTTTTCGATAAATTATATTTATACATACAAAAAATTAAGCCACCTGTAGTAAAAACTTCATAGATAAAAAAATAGTAGAAATGATTGGAGAACAAAATTAAAGAAAATTGGGGGCGGTAAATTCAAGGATCGCCCCGGGCGGCAGGACCTCTTCTTACGCCACTGGCTAGAACCAAACATTCGATTCCGCAAACTTTTATTTCGCTCTCCTGAAAAATTACCAAAACAAATTAAAATTCTGTCTTATTTGTTCGAGATTTCCAAATGGTCTACGGTTGTAGCCAACGGTGAGCTGCCAATACGTTAACAAGGAGCTCGCCGTATCTCAAAGTAATTCTCGATGTTCTAGGGAAGGAGTGAATATTTGTATCACTCCTATGCAATCAGGGGTGGGCTGGAGGGGGCTCGGAGGGGCTCGCGCGAGCCCCTTGTTATTTTTTACTACGGCCGGCGAGCCCCTTGTTAACTTAAGAAAAAACAATATTTGAGATTAAATTAGTGGACGCTGCAATTTATGACATATATTATATACGACAGCTTCAGTATACACAGTAGTAATTTTTTAGACATTTACACTGAAAAGATTACGGTAAATTGCATATTTTACATATTATAAGTGTATTTAGTAACAATTGATTGCTTATTTAAGTGTTGCATATAATTGCATAGGAGTGACAAAAAAATTCACTCCTCCAGAAAACCAAAAATTGCTTTGAGATTAAGCGAGCCCCTTGTTAACGTATTGGCAGCCCATCGCTGTATGCAATTATATGCTATACTTAAATAAGCAATCGATTGTCACTTTATACTTTTATAATATGTAACAATATACAATTTAACGTAAATTTATTAATCTAAATGGCTAATCTCGCCTGCTGTGGCTCAGTTGGTTAGAGCTTGCTCTACCGATCACGCAGGTCTGGGTTCCATTCCCGGTCAGAACACAGTGAATTTGAGAACAATTCAATTTAAAATTGTGATCGAAGACTGGGTGTTTGTGATGTCAATTCACAATTAATTCCTCTACTCCCATCCTTCTGATCTTTTAATAACTGGGTGTAGCAACAGCGACTAGTCAACCACTAGTCCTGTTCTAGCAGTATCATTCTTTCCCTACTACTCACTTTGAAAAAAAAAATGAGATTGAGCGACTGAGTAACATACAGTTCTCGTACAAAAAACTTCTGTTAAGATACCTCTATTAGGAGGCCATATGCTCCAGAATGGGAGCGGACATGGATTAAAAAAACGGCTCAAAATATACTACTGTGTATACTGAAGCTGTCGTAGATAATATATAAGACAGAAATTACATTTGATCTGAGAATATTGTTTTATCTTAAATCAACAAAGGGCTCGCCGACCTTAGTAACAAATAACAAAGGGCTCGCGTGAGCCTTTTACATCCCACCCCTGCATGTAGCGAATAATGTTGGATTTGTATATAATAGTATAATAAGTTACGTCAAATAAAAAAACAAAGCGTGTATCCCCAATTGAAATTGTCAATACTATCTTTAGTCTAATAGGCAGTGGCGGGTTACCCTATAAGCGCGCTTAGGTGTCCAAATCTCAGGGCCCCCAAAAACGGCTTATATTATTTAACCCATATACTTTCTATTCAAATTTTTAATATCTTAGATAGAGTTTTCTGACGTTTTTATGTTATCCGAAAATTCGGACCTCCAAATTTTATTGCGCCTGGGGTCTCCCATGTGCTTGATCCGCCGCTGCTAATAGGGAATCGCCGCTACTTCACAAGTTATCCATTATCAATTTATTATAATTTAAAATAATGCTGAATTCCAGTGATGGCTAATGGCGGTTCCGTACCTTTACAGTGGGCGTGTAATAATGGTTGTGAGCCATAGCTATTAACCTTCCAAGGCCGTCAGGTGATGTTTCCGGACGGCCTCGTCCGCCGGTGACCAGCCAAGCCGAAATCTGGCCCAGCAGTTAGGCGGCGTCAGTCGCTTTGGCCTTATAGCTGGAAACGCGAGACGTGAGCTTCCCCTTCAGAGTATATGCAATTTTCTTTTAATCCTATTTTTTTTTAAATCCATGTCCGCTCCCAATGTGGAGCATATGGCCTCCTAATGAAGGTATCTCAACAAAAGTTTTTTTTTCTACGAGAACTGTTTGCCATATTAATAAAAACACAATATTCCTTTGTACTTCATTCCACTTTATTTAATAGGTCAGGACAGGTTTCGTTCATTGCGAGCATTTTCAACTGATAAGAAATTTAATTTAACAATGCTAGTTATACAAAAATGAAAAGTAGTGAATAACAATTGGCATTGAAAAGATATAACCAATTACATTATAAGTGATTCTAAAATAATACAAAATTAAAAAGATTAACACATCTAAAGTAGAATTAAAAATTCATCCAAGATTAATAAAATTTAGAATGTTGAGAGTAAAAGAGAGAGAGTAAAACTGTTTGTTACTCATTCGATCCACCTCACTTTTTTTCAAAGTGAGTAGTAGGGAGGAAGATAAGTCTAGAACAGGGCTAGTGTTTAACTAATCGCAATTGCTACACCCAGTTATTATAGGATCAGAAGCATGGAATGAGAAAAAATAATGTGGATTGACATCACGAACACCCAGTCTTAGATCACAACTTTGATTTGAATAATTTTAAAATTCTCTGCGATCTTACCGGGAATTGAACGCAGACCTGCGTGATCGGTAGAGCATCTCTAACCAACTAAATCCTATAATCGGTAAAAATTACTCAAGACGATACGACTATCTGTCAGCCCCGTCGGTCATGTCGACTTGGTTGCGTCTAAGGCAAATTATAAAGCCTTCGAGGAATTCACATCATCATATGGAAAAAGAATGTAATCCAATATAATAATAACAAAAACTTATTGTAAAATATTAGGGCCAAGAATATTAGGAGTAAATTCGTTTATTTACTTTATCGTATTGTGTTATGGAAGGCGACCGTGAAAAGAAAGCTGCATACACATAACGGGTGGTGGTAAATTAATCAACAACCGACATAGTTTACATGTCACATTTTCGACGCTATATTATGGAAGTCATTTCATAAAAAGTTTTTACTATTTATTTTTACGCAACTTTGCAAATTTTAAAAAAATACTTTAAACATAAATGTCTAAGTGTTATATAGATTATTATTGATAGGAAGGTTTTAATTATCATTTTTTAATCATCGCTCACTTGTTGTGGGTGTTGTTACACTTAAGATGGATTAAAGTAAAGTTTAGTAGGGCGGTCTTTCTTGTTTCACTGTGCTACGGGTCCCGGCGAGGAACTTTCTTCAGACTTGTGACGTCAGCCTTCGAATGGCCCCCCCTCCCCCGAACACTCGCTGCATGGAACGGGTTTTGATTTTTACTCAGAGGTCGACAAACTTTGCACGTCACGCAAAAACGCAACGAAGTTTCTGTGTGTTTTACGTGTCCCGTTTTACAGCACTCAAATATTGAATAAAACGTTTTGCCATATACACTCAACTATTTTTACACTATTTTGAAATTACGGTATTTCTAAAATAACAAATACTATATTTTTTACACGAATTATTTGTTTTAATATAACTCCTAGACACACAAAACACAGACACGGATATTTATCAGAAACTAAACAACACTATACAGTAATAACAAAAAACTTATAGTTATAAAGAAAAAATGCTTTTTCAGATCCTAATATATTAGACGTTTCAGACATTTCTAACGATGCCCAGTTCTTCAAAAAAGTTCTCTATGTAATCAAGTAGCGAAGAAAAGTATTCTTTTTTCTTAATTAAAATACTAATTATAAATAATATTTTGTGTAATTTACTTTTTGGATCTTCGTTATTACGTTCTTATTCAAATAAAACGTTTTTTTTATTCAATCATTTTTTAAACGTATCTACCGTAAATACGAGTTGAGTGTAGTTTCATTTTTTTATTAAGGTATGAATAAAATCTTTTCAAGCATGAAGCTGAAAAAATAGGTATGCAATAATCATTGAGAGCAAAGTTACTCAAAAAATTTTGTCGTGGAACAAAACCATGTTTCTTTATCCAAGATCATTAATCAAAAAAAATATGTTGTTATCTTAAAATCATGTTTATAACATTGGTTGCAATGTTCTATACATATTCCTCTTTAGCAAACACGGCAGTTGTTCAACGGATTTCACAAAACAGTAAGTAACAAGATGATATTAATAATAATATTTTACATTACTTTTTTAAGACGTTTAATTATAATAAAAACATTTTTTTTAATTTAAAAGGCAAAATTTTATGATTATGAATACTGCCGCCTTTGTTTTCCGAGCCCTCACTATAAATCCTTAGTTAATTACCTCACTCGTTGTCATGGGGTAGTTTGGAAGGAACTCGTAGAAGCTCTTGTCTAATTAATTAAAAACAATATTCTCAGATCCAATCAGTACTTACCTGAAATCTTCAGCATATTATACATAGTTGGGCTCATAAGAGACAAAATACGCCAAGTGGTATTTTATAACAAAATAAGTTAGATGCATTGTAATGTTTTACACATCTTAAAGAATTGCAAATGTGAAGAAAACTGAATTAAAACACATTGTATGATAATAGTGTTATCTTCGTACAATAAACTTTTTTAATCCACCAAAACACCAATTAAAGACGTGGTTATACTTAATAGTCAAAGAAAAGTGTATTACCATTTTACTAGTAGGCTCACTTCACCTCTTGAGGGCTCATATTATATACGACAGCTTATGTATAACGTTTGAAACATAGAATAATAGTGAAAAGATAAGAAAATATATCTGTGTTAATTTTGCAATTTGAATTAGGCAATTAAGTTTTTTAGCTATTAAATGTAATTATTTTACAGTGTGTTACGTATCCTAACATAATATAAACACCGTTAATAGCTCTTTTGTTAAAGTATTAGCAGTCTACTGTCGTTCATAGATGTAAAGATTGTCAATAATGGCAAAATCCTTATTTTGACTTCCCACAAACAAAAAGATAATCGAAATAAAATTCAACTGCTGAAATATAATAGAGCTGTCGATATTTAAATCTTATTATAAAATAATTAACAGTACCACTGATTTAAAAATAATAAAAATCTCCCCGCTTCACGACACCTGACATAAACAAAGACATGTACTTACTTACACTCGACAAAGTTCAAACTTGATTCCCAGTTGTACTCGACAAAGAACGCCTCGCGCAGGTTTCGCGTCTCAAAACTCTGCGCGCGTTGACATAAAATATCGCAAATCTTCACCAATCCGAATTGAACAACAACCGACGCTGAAAGTTCGTTGGTATTATTATTAGTTTCATATTAATCTGGGTTAATAGTTCGTTGTGAATATATTTAATAAAGTGTTAGATTAATTAAACAGTGAACAATTTTGTTTGTATTTTCATCAGTAAGTGCTTTTTTCATACAGGTACAAATTGTAATACAGTTGTTTTTCGACCGCCATGATTAAGTGGATAACGTTCTTGGCTTCCGCGCTGCGGTGTGTGATTTTAATCCCGAAATAAATGCGGGAATTAGATATGTAACCATTTTGATATAAAACTGTCATTTTTTTTAATCCGCGATCGCTTTCAGTGTACGCATATGCACTCCTAATTGATCATCCAAACGGAAGCTGTTTTACGAGAACCGGTTTGAGTCACTCACTCAACCTCTCACTTCTGAAAGGGTAGGCAGTGGTGGGCTGCCAATAAGTTAACAAGAGGCTCACTTAATATTAAAATTATTCGTGGTATGGGTTTTTTATCACTCCTAAACAATAATACACGATATTTTTTAAGGAAATCGAATCTTTTGTTATGTGTATACTATGTAAAAAAAACGCAATGTAAATAGCCGAAAAAATTACTTTTCTACCTTAATGTTTTTGATGGATTCGGCGGTAACTTTGCGGAAGTTTATTTTTATTATAAAATTAAATTTGTAAACGTGGTTACTCCACTTTGTGTTGCAAATTGTAACACGTACGTCGCTTCTTTGAAAAGTATCATCAGACAAAACAATGCAACATTTAATAAACTGGATGTTTGTGATTTAAATAATTTAGATTTTTTTTATGTATAAATTTCTCTCGCACCCTTCCAATACTAGAATAACGTAGCGATAGTGAATTTCTAATCCACTACTACTGTCTTTCATCTTTATTTTTTTTTGAAAAATAGGGGTTGAGTTGAGCAACTGAGTGATAGACAGTTCCTGTAAAAAATACTTATGTTGAGGCACCTCCATTAAAAGGTCATTTGCTCCACATTAAGAGCGGAAATGAATTGAATAAAATAAAAAATTCCGTCCGTTAATGACATCCGATTTCTTTCAATTGTTTTTTTTAACCATGTCCGCTCTCAATGTGGAGCATATGGACTCCTAATGGAGTTTATCTCAACAGAAGTGTTTCTACGAGAACTGCTTATTACTCAGTTACTCAACCTCTCTTTTTAATCTAATTGTTTGACATGGTGAAATGTTTTTGATATCGTCAGTACCCGTCACTTTTCAGTACCTTAATATTGTCATGTCAATATATCTTTCGACAATATTAATTGACAATCATCGGATACTTAAATGCATTACCTAAAGTAAAAATAAAATCTATATAATTATTGACATATTGTTACTGCAGTATAATCTTAAAACAGCTACATTTTATTCATGACCTAAATTTCTTAAATTCCTAATTTAAAAAAGTCTCGTATTTTTCTGGTCAGAATTTAAATAACACTGGTCAGAATTTTTTCAATATTTCCTACGGATTTTCGGAAAATAAACTGTTTTTTAAAACTCTTTTTAAAATGGCAACAAATAAGGTTTTTCTAGGTTTCATTGGACCAATTTTAGCCAAGGCTATATATTTTAATGCCCACAGCAAAAAATACTTAATACTAACTATTTTACTTTCCAGTAGGTAAAAATTTCAGATTGGTACATGAAATGTGTTGAATGTATTAATAAATGTTGTATAATAGTGGAAAATTAAATATAAGTGCTCGATGATGATCAGTGAAGATTCTCGAAAACCTAGTTAAAAGTCATGATTGAGGTTTATAACAACATACATCATACAAAGAACTATGACGAAGAAAATTGGAATAAAATTGGTGACACCATAGTCAAACTTGAAGATAATTTTGGCATATTTAACGACAGCTTATTCGAAGAACATCATGCATGTTTGATTGCGACATTATCTTTGGATTTAGCATTATATCATCTTTATGGTTTGTTAAATTGCAAAAGAAATAAAAAAGATATTCTGAAACAGTATTTGGGTTATATTGAAGAAAACATTATATTGAATACAGTTTTTGACAATAAAAATTGTGTTGAAATCGATTGTTATGATGAAAAACATAATTTATTTTATACAAACAAACAGAGATTTAAAAATAATGCAGTATCAAAGACCGCGACTGAAAATTTTTATAATTATTCATCACAAAATTTGCTTATGAATGATGAACTCGTATATAAAAATAATTATTGTTTTATATTTGATAAAATATACGATATTTATTGGGATATTAAATTACTAAACGAATTAATAATTCAAAATGGCATGGATAATTTTATTAAAATTGACAGTTGTTTAAAAACAAATGACAATGAATATGGTTGTCAGATTTTTAAAAGTAAACGTCAGGCGGAGAAAATATTTAAAAATGGAACTATATATACGTTTGACAGATCAACGCATTATGGATATTTTTATGATTCTAATAACCTTGAAAGGATATATATTGTGAATTTATTATCTCAAAAAAAACAGAATGGTGTTATTTTTTATGGTAATTTTATTGAAAAGAATAAAAATACTACATATATATGCAAATCTGACATTAAAGTGACATTTTTTGAAATACTACCAGATGAAATCATTCAAAGCGAACCGGATTTTCTACAAACAAAAAAGAAAGCGTTGAATAATGACGAATATTTAAATGACTCTAAATGTATTTATCATAATAATAATGATAAACTTTGTCTTGATGACCCCGGAGTGACAAAAAATATTAAAAATGGAAAGGATATGCGAAAAATGGAAAAGAAAGTCGATAATGATAATGATAATAAATATTTACAGAATCAACGTTTAGTTGACGAACGGCGTCAGGAATTTAATGAAGTGGAAACGATGGTTGATAACGGGTCTGTGGATTTTAGAGATGATTTTAAAACGAGATGTAAAAGCCGCAAGAATAACAGGAGTGGAAAAAGTGTTGGAATTAGTGCCACGGGAGTTGTTATTGTTTTCGCCATCTTGATTCAACACACTGATGCTATTGAAGGTAAGACTAACTACGACGTTATTTTATAATATTTTCTTTTCAATTTATATATCGACTGTGGAAAGGAAAAATGACGTAGCCCACAGTTTTTTCAAAACAGATTTTTTTCGATAATCACAACGTATAAAACTTGATACACGTTCTCAGCGGTGGGCTGCCAATACGTTAACAAGGGGCTCGCATAATCTCAAAGCAATGTATCACTCATATACAATTATATACAATACTTAAATAAGCAAATGATTGTTGCTTAATTCACTTATAATATGGAACCATATGCAGTTAACCATAAACTAATCAATGTAAATGGCTAAAAATGTACTACTTTGTATACTGGAAGCTGTCCTAGATATAGTATATAAATGTCAGAATTTGCAGTTATGTACTAATTTGATCTGAGAATATTGTTTTCTCTTAATTCTAACAAGGGGCTCGCCGGCCGTGGTAAAATCTAACAAGGGGCTCGTGCGATCCCCTCCGAGCCCCCTCCAGCCCACCCCTGCACGTTCTATCAAAAGGATGTAAGCTGCAAATGCCGAATTGGTATCTAAATTTAACTTTTATGTTTAAAAAAGATCAGCTCGTGAAAATTGAAACTAAGAAAAATTCTGAAATAAAGGTTTTTCCTATACTATTTCTTAAATTAATATTAAATTATGTCAATTAAACACCAGCTTAGAAAGTATCCGTGCACTGCAAGTTTGTGGATGTTTCGTAATTTTCATATAGCCCAAAATTATCAAAACACGTTTTTTGTGCCTTCTGTAAAATTTCCTGTGTGGGTTACGTCCTTTTTCCTTTCCACAGTCGATATACAAATAAGAAAATGTCTGGCATTACAGTCAACGAAAAAGGCGCCAGATATTTTGAAGTTTTTAAGTCACGTGACATAAACTAAAATAAAAATTGTTTTTTAAGTCATTAGAGATCTCAAATAGAAGAGACATCACAAATAGTCGTGTTTAAGATCTGCAATTAAAATTTATTATTTTATCTTTATTAATGAACAGATTCTTCCGAAACATAGAGAAATCTTTTAATATATAATTTAAAAATAAAAGGGTGGGCAGCAGTGGGCTGCCAATAAGCTAACAAGGGCCTTGCATGAAAGCCCTAAATTTTCAGCAAAGTCAACGTTTGTAGACCGCAATAAAATATATAATTTCACGCAGTGGCTCACGTGCCGCTGGTTTTGCATGACTGCACTAAAAGAAAAGTAATCGTAAGTGATATCGTTAATTATTGAAGTAAAAACAAAACAAATATTTTTTAGTTAATCGTTTTAACTTTGCCAGAGATTGTTATCATATTAACATACGTAAATATTTAATTTATCACTGATTAAAAAAATATAGCCTTGAATTGAATTCTTAACTTATTTCTCAACACTTTTCCTATTGTTTTATTAAAAAAACATCAACAACTGAATAGCTTTTGAGAATGTGAGAAAACAAACGATTTTTTTCTAATTCTACATAATGGTTGATTATTGTAATTTTCTATCTTGCCCTGAATTCCCACGAAGTGTTTGTTCCCACATTACTCGGTTCGGTTCCCAACTGGGGCGGACGACACAAGACGATACTGTGAAACGCTTCGAGCACGATGTCGCGTCACTAATTATCTATGAAACCGCGTCGATGATCCAATTACATTGTCGTGTTGTGTTTACGTATGATTCATCTGATTTCGCATAAAATAGGCGACAGTGAAACTTGGTGATGATGAATAATTGGTCGACGATGTTAATTTCTTCAAACGCACTGGAGAATCGATAGCTCTTTGTTGATAAGCAGTGTAGGAAACTCAGTGGCGGATTACCCCATAAACACAAGAGGCGCGCGCTTGGGGCCTCCAAATTTTGGGGTCCTCAAAGATAGCATCACTCTTATATTTTAATTTCAATTTTCAAAATTCATTATTATTCACGAAGAGTTTTGCAGCACTTTTATGTAATTCGAAAAACAGGCCCTCCAAAATGTATTGCGCCTAAGGCCTCTAAAGTGCTAAACCGTTTGAATACCGCGCAAAAGAGCATAAAAAAACAAGGAAATTGTTGACAGGTGTAGATTTTACCAGATTTTGTGGAGATCCTGTAAGGAAAGAGAGAGACCGCAGCTGACTAGAAGATTTAGGTGAGAGATATTCAGCTTAACCGTTTGAATACCGCGCAAATAAATCATTAATATGTCCCAAAGATACTGCGTGTTTTTGAGAAAAATAATTTTGCCTAAAATACACTCGAATTCGATATTTTAAAAACCTATATTGACTCAGTATTGATGGCACTACAGATATTCATCAAAATATTGCTTATATTCTATTAGAATACCAAGTATTTGATTTTTTTTATTGTCTCGGTCATCCGTTTTCGCTTGCATATGTTCCGGACACCTGTGTCCGCTTGGGATCCAAGTGGTTAATCCGCCACTGAGGAAACTCATTACTCAGTGATATCATTAATGTGTCCGGGGTGTACTTCAGACACCTCATTGACTCTCATCCTCTCCACTTGGTTATCTGCCTTCCTGCGATTTATTTTATATCAAATTGATGAAACTTTAAGTTCTAGGACGCGTTACCGTCAAAGTTTTTCGAGTCTCTTTCATTTCCGACGTAATTGATTGCTTGCATTCCTTTTCCATCGTTGCCGCTAACAGGAGGGTGTGATTGCTTCAGAGGTAAGCAATCCACAGTGAAGGTGACTCACGTGGAAACCATATACATTTTATATTATACATAACTCTCCATATACTACATTTTTAAACATATTCGCTGCCTGTCTGTAGCCACCACGCTGTACTTCCGGCGCGAGGTTATTTGGCGCCCTAGGCAACGATTATTGGCGCGCCCTCTTAAGCAAATACTCTTTTTTTTCTAAATAATGAAACAAAACAATTCGAGGTCTTTATAAATTTTTATTTTTATTTACCCATGTCCGCTCTCAATGTGGAGCATATGGCCTCCTAATGGAGGTACCTCAACAGAAGTGTTTCTACATGAACTGTTACTCAGTCGCTCAACATTTAATTTCCGAATCACATAGAATACGATACATAAATAATCATAACGAACAAAATAAAATAAAACGTACTATTATTTATTATTATAAGAGTATATTAAAATAGTTTGAATACTCCATTTATGCGCCCCTAAATGGTTTGCGCCCTAAGCGGTTGCCTATTTCGCCTGTATGGTGGCGCCGGCCCTGCTTCCAAGATTATTCATCCACCACCAATCTCTTTGCTTCCTCCGATGTCATTCTATCGTCTCGCCACGTAATCCTATGAATGATCATCATTGGCCTTCCACGAAGGCGTTATCCATCCGATTGGTAGAAGAGACAGACAGGATTCAAGCTCTCTTGGGGCACAGAGGAAAATGGAGGTGCCGTGTGGTGACCATATGCTCCACATATTGAACGAATATGGTCAAAGAAGAAGAATCATAAAAATTGTTTGTAGATGGCCATCAGTTAATAATGACTTGTATTGCAATTTTACATACTTCATTTTTGAAAATATTTTTTCACATTAATATGATCTTAGTTGACCGTATTTATCTTCCGGCAAAAATTTATAGAATTAGTTTAGATCCATTTCATCAATATTAACCCGCGGGCCGTATTTTTCCCGACCCCTGTTCTAGTTAATTAATCAGTTATGTGTACAATTTTGCACTCTATCGGATCCAGTTTTCAGATAATTAAAAATCATCCCATCTTATTCGATGAGTTATCTTTATTTCTTCACATATATATAAAATAAACTTAATAATCTAATCTGTCAACACAATATGTTGATAAAATGTTTATATCTCGGTCACAGATAAACAATACACACTTGATTTATCTAGACCAGTTAAATATTTCTTTTCCCATTATCTCAATACAGGACAATCGTAGGTGTCTATCTAATGAACTGGACGGTCGGTGTATTCACCGGTTCCGTGGTTCTTCTGAATACGAATTCTCCGTACACTATGTCTCCGTACATCGATTCTTCCGGACAAGAATATTTCGCACACAGACTCGTGGTTTCCAATGTTGAGCATATGGCTTCCTAATGAAAGTAGTTTTTTCTATGAGAACAGTTGCTCAACCTCTCTTTTTCAAAGAGAGTAGTAGGGATAGAAGAACAAGGCTAGGACAGGACCAGTGGTTAACTAATCGCTCTCGCTACGCCTGATTATTAAAGGATCGTAAGGATGGGATGGAATTTGTAGACATCACAAACACCCATGCCTTCGAACAGAAATCGATAAATCAATCGAAAACATGCTGTTGGTACTTAGAGACGCGAGCCCGTGAAATCCGGCAGGGAAGCCCACAACGCTAGCCACTGCGCCATAGGACCCGAAATTATTGTTTTATTATTATATTGAATGTCTTAAGATACGGTTACTAATTTTTTTTAAGCTAAGAACTAGAAAAAGTTTTGTCTATAAATAATTAATGATTAAGTATTTTGGAATATTAATTTAGAAATAAATTGTACTGCATTGTAGTATAGCCGATATTTTTGGCTACCAAGAATAAATTTACTGAAAACTATTTTTAAAATATGTGCGTAAGATTAGTGTTCGGAAGAATCAATGTACGCAAATTTCTCATGCGGATAATTCCTGTACGGAATATTCTGTGCATAGAATTTGTGTTCGGAAGAATCTATTCACCATATTAAACACACAGTGAAAATTCGCAAAGAACCTCTTTTTCGCGACGTGTTACACTTACGACCCCAAAACATACATTGTATTTAAACAAATTTCGATCGAAAGTATTGATTCGTTAAGTATTTAATTAGTATGCGAGAGTGCAGATGAAATTAAAATATTAACAATAAAAATTATGCGACCGACGTGTGGTGACCTTTTTCAACCCAGAGGCGTGCCCCGAACTTTCGATTCTCATTAAGAACTCCGAACGGTGCTAATATTAAATTTAAATTCGAGCCGCCACTTTGACCTGATTCCGAAGAAAACACAAGTAGCATAATTTTTGTAGCCGGCGCGCGTGGGTACCCGATTACTCGACGCTAATGATCGTAATCAATAATGCTTAACAATCAGTGTTGTAGTTTAGGGCAAGGTTTCTCAACGGGGGGCCACAGTGTGTTCCGATGGGGGGCACAGAGATTTATTTTTGTTTTGGAGAGCCACAGCACAGTTTAGGGGGCTACGGGGAAATTTCCCAAAATCCCAAAATTTCTGTAATTTTGAATTTGAAATTCTTGGAATTCTTGGAGTTTAAAAAAGCGTCCCCCGCTGTTCATTTGGGCAAATCTGTAAATTCCTGTGGGATTTTGAATTTTAAATTCTTGGAAGAGCTAAAAAAAGGTCCCACACTGGTAAATTTGGGAAATCTGCAAATTTTTGGGTTTTTAAAATTCGAATTTTTATGGGAAGACAAAACAATGGCATGGGGGGCACAGAAAAATAAAGTCTCTCAAAAGAAGCCACGGGCTCAAAGAGGTTGAGAAACACTGGTTTATTGTATATGGGGGTATATGATGATTTTTAAATCCTATGTCCGGTCCTTTGAAGTTGATCTCACGTGAATAAAAATATTCAGTAAGTGATGTCAAATATTTTGTTTTAGAAAAACAAATCTACAAAAAAAAAAAAAATTATCTGTCATTAATAATAAATAATTCGTTTTCCTTTTTTATTTGTGGTACATTAAAGTACAAAGTATATAATGGGCTCTCGAGAGGTGAAGAGGGCCAACTAGTAAAATGGTAAAAAAAAAAATCTCGGACTCTTACACTATAAAATATTTTTTCACCCACTATAACTTTGACTAACTTTACTGAAATTGATTAGGGCCGGATAAAAAGAAAAAAAGGAAGTTGGTCGGAACCAGTCTTTGGACCCAAAATATTATCTATATTATAAATTATTTTTTTTACATTGAAGACATTTATTTATATCAAAGGAAATTTTGTTATCAGTGATTAATACAGTGTAAACATAAAATAATATTCTCCACAGGTATCCTTGGCCGCCTTCTGCGCGAAGCCCTAGGTTGGGGAGCTTGCCCTGGCATTCCACGACGGCCGTGCACCCTATCGCTGTCTTGCTGGGCGAGAGGCGGAATTCCGATCCCCGCCGACACATGTGGACCTTCGTGGCTGCTCACATGCTGTGGCCCGACCTCTGAAGGTGGACTCTCGAACCAGCTGGATGAGGGGTATAGAGAAGACTTCACAGTCAACAGGTAGGGTAGTTATTTCAATCATAAAAGGCAGAAATGAAAGCTTAACTACAATATAGGGGACATTCCCCTGCAAAATTTCACATCTGTCTAATCTAGAATAAGAGTTTGTATCCTCATAGCTTTGTTTAAAACCACTTGGATCCCAAACGGACACAGGTGTCCAGAAGATATGCAAGCAAACACGGATATCCAAACAAAAAAAATCAAATACTTGGTATTCTGATAGAATATAAGCAATATTTTTATGAATATGTGCAGTGCCATCTATACTGAGTCAATATAGGTTTTTAAAATATCGAATTCGAGTATATATTAGGCATAATTATTTTTCTCAAAAATACGCAGTATCTCCGGGACATATTAATGATTTATTTGCGCGGTATTCAAACGGTTAATCATTTCATGGACAGAAGATATTAACAGCTTAACGACCGCATGTCTGATTGTCTGAAAATGTCCGATTGCGCTGATTAATTATAATATTTTAATGCTCTCCTGCCGCAGTAATCCAATTTCCGCACTGAAAAGTTTCCAACAAAACGTTCTTCCAATACATTAATTACAAAAATCATTTTATTACATATATTTTTTATCCATGTCCGCTCCCAATGTGGAGCATATGACTTCCTAATGGAAGTATATCAACAGAAGTTTTTTTACGAGAACTGTTTGTAAACTCAGTCGCTCAACCTCTCTTTTTCTAAAAGAGACTAGTAGGGATAGAAGGATTAGGCTACACAGGACTAGTGGTTAACTAATTGCTTTCGCTACGCCCAGTTGTTGAAAGATCGGAAATGGTGGGAGGGACATCACAAACATCAATCGAAAAAATGCTGTTCATACTGGGACTCTAACCCGTAAGGTCTGGCATGGAAGCCTACAATGCTAAAAAAAAAAATTCAAATCATCTATAAAAAGTGTGGAAGCGCCGCCCCTACGTGCCCCCGTCCCACTACACCACTGCCTGTCACTTATAGAATGTAACACAAATACACAAGTTGTTGATTATCACACTACCAACTGTTGGCCGCTTTTCATAACGCAATAATGTTTTAAAAAAAGATATGAATTTACTCCTCATATTCTTGATCCGATACAGAGCTGCATGGGACCCATCTTTTCACCATCCACTATTGTGGTTAAAAAAAGATAAAGATAAAAAGAAAAAAATGAAAATGTGACTTGCTAAACCATTTAGTTTAAATGATATTAAGTATTATGTATATCCGTATACTGAGAATCCGCTTTGGCAGTATCAATTTTTATTTATATTATCATTATAAATAATTCAGTAACAGGTGAATCTTAAGTAGATCTTTGACTGACTCCAAGAGACAAGATTAGCAAAGACGACTAGTCCTGTATGAGACTGAACTAGTCAAACAACTGCAAAATGTTCCAAAGTGGTTCACTGCCATCTTTCATTTGTTTTTTCAACTTTTATTAATTTTAAATTAAGAAGTTTTCTCGATGTACTGTAATTTTTTCATAAACTCATAATTTATTGCAGCCCGCCACAAATAGCGCTTTTCAAAACGGATCCTTTGGATTCTTCGGGGGGGACTTGGAGACGTACACCACAGATCGCCAACAATGTCTTCAGGAGACGAATAGATGATGATTACGATGATGTAAGTCAATCTTTTATTTTAGTATTCTATGTGCATGCGTGTGTACATGGGTAGGCATATATGAGGGTATTATTTGCAAACACGGCTCACTAGAAAATGGTTAAAAATTGAAACTTGAATTTCATTTTGAAAAACAATGTACATTTAAAAGTATTTTTAGTTCTAAATTACTTTGGAATGATATTTTGTATGTTATCAAGCCATGTTTGGGACTAATTTCTAAAAAATACTTTCAAAAAATATTTATATCTACTGAATTACATTCATGGTTCATGTTTCAACAATTTTGGAATGAGCTGGGATTGCGAATAATGCATATGGTGTCTCCGTGAACTGGCTTCTCAAAGGACTTCTCACCTCTGTAGCGATCACACCCGTCCATCGGCAATAATGGTAAGGGAATACAAACTACCAAAACATTAGCGATGAAGGAGATTCGAAAAACTTTGATGCTATTCTGCCCTAGTACTTAAAGCTCCATTATGCCCAAAATAATGCAGCCCCTTAATTAGTGCCTAGGTTCTAATAAATTTGAGAATAGCCCCTCACAGACTTAACCTGTTACCAGCTAGAAAAAAATAACGTTTTTTGTCCTGTAAGCTAGCAATTTTCTAAAAACTTAATATTCATTTTGTGAGTCCTTAAGAGATGTCGAACTCTTTTTCAATGATGCAAACTCTAAAAAATATTTATTGACGTCGTAAAAATGACAACACACTGGTGGATAGCGTGTGTGGTTAGTAGGTATGCGACACACCGGTGGGTCGTTAGCTTTAGAGTGGTTAAATACTTTTTTTAAAAGCATATTCTCCACTTTGAATGTGCAACTTTGATTGAAAAATTCTGTTGAGTTTGATTCCAGACAATGGATTTTAGTGATATATTGTATCCCTTTGATAAATACATTAAACTCTTCTCTGATCATTGAATAATTTTCCCATGAGGAAAAATACCCATTGCCAATATTACTGTTTCCAGGAGTCTGACTGCGGTGTTGCAGGAGGATCAGACAGAGTTCTCCAGAAAAGGATTATTGGAGGACGAGCTGCTCAGCTGGCGGAGTTTCCTTGGCAGGCTCACATAAGAATCGGAGACTATCAGTGTGGAGGTGTTTTAGGTAGTTTATTCAAACACATATTTGACACATGTTAGAAGAATTACTACTCAGGAACTATCTGTGGTAGTTTAACACGTTCATTCTCATAAAGGACCAGTCGCCTATGTCAATCTTGTCTTTAATAAGATTTGTTTTATTACTTTTGTAAAGTTTGTAAAAGTAATCTATATCAGTGTTTCTCAACCTTTTTGAGAGCGTGGCCCCTTTTGAGTGTCTTTATTTTTCTGTGGCCCCCATATCATTGTTTTGTCTTCCCATGAAAATTATAATTTCAAAAACCCACCTTTTTTATAGCTCTTCCGAGATTTTCGAATCTAGAATGCCAAAAAATAGCTGCGCGACGTCCGCCATTATGCTCTTCCCTGTATCGTTTTATTAATACCCGTGGCCCCCCTAAGCTGTGCTGTGGCTCCCCAAAACAAAAATAAGTCTCTGCGGCCCCCTTAGAACACGCTGTGGCCCTCTGGGGGGCCACATGGCCCACCGTTGAGAAACCCTGATCTATATGACCTAAAATGTCAACGAGTTTTTTAAAATCTGGGAAGCAATTTAGGCCCTGTGAGATGTCGTGTTTATTTCTTTACATTGGTGTATAAAAATTCTTCTGCTTTACAATCAATAAAATATTACTATATTATAACCTCACAGAAGTTCATGACATTTCTTTTAGTTTCCAGATGGTTTGTGGCTACAGCTGCGCATTGTGTTCAGAGAGCACACTTCAGAGATATCGCTGTTTGGCTCGGAGCACTTGACACAAGGGCCCAGGCACCGCCAGCTGAGAAACATAGGTCTATTTACTGCCGTGATACTAGCCATCAACAATATCTTACTATCCTTATATATTACTAAATAGATTGCAATTTTTTCCTCATTTATGATTGCATAGTTAAAAAATTAAATAATACAATTATTTTCAATTTAAGAATCAGTTGGTGGTAATTATATATTAAATACATTTTTTATCTCTGCAGGGTGATTCAAAAGATCATTCATCCACTGTTCAGATACAGAGTGACCCAGCCTGACCGCTACGATTTAGCATTACTGATGCTATCCAGACCGGCAATTCTCGGTTTCAATGTTCTTCCAGTTTGTCTTCCATCATCAACATGGGCGTCTCCAGATAGGAGATACAGATTGAATCAGGTATATATATTTGAAATCTTTTTCGATAGAATACCATTCTTTTTAGTTTATCAGTAAACCTTGAGATAATTTGTTAGATGATGATTCTTAATGAAGGGAAACACGTGTCACATTTTGGAACACAAGTGTAATAAAAAAGTAATCAAATTTAATCCATCGAAAATATTTAAAGCTTTCTTTAAAAAATACAGGAAGATTCCAGCAACTACTGGTCTCCAGACGAATCATTAGCGGGAAGGAAAGCATTGGTAGCCGGTTGGGGGAGCACTGGTAATGGAGGAGCCCCAAGAGGGACTCACAGATTGAGATCCGCAGTAGTTCCTATACTTAGTAAGTAACTTCAACACCAATATTTGTTGATAAAAGTTTATAAACACTGCTTTTTGTATCGATAAAAACAACAAAATAAAAAGGATTGTCATAAATTTTGGAAAAATACATTTTAATAACAATGACATTAGATAATTCATTCAAGAAGTTTAAGATACGAGCGTGCCTTGTGGTTTGTTTTTGGGTAGAGAATAGGTTAAGGAGCGTTTACATATATTGGACACTCAACGCTAAATACTTATTTACTTCTCACTCACATCGCCACAAGTAACTGAGAAATGCGTGCGGCAGAAAGCACATGATACAGCAGTACAATGAAGTGCAACAGTGGTGAATATGTTACAAGTTTGAAGATGTGAAACTGCCCATATGTGCCATACATCGACAATTATTTACAAGCATTTTAAATGAATTCTATTTAACCTACAGTAGAACCTCAATAATAAAAAATCTGGATAATCAATCAATTTGTAATTGACAGAAAAATAACAAGTACATTCTGAATGCACATTGTTTTCATTAATAAATTCAATTATTGGTGTTAGTTTAAAGCTTTCTATTCTTTTTTTCCACGCAGCTAACCTCTCCTCTTAGAGTGAACATTGCTCACAAATATCTTTTTCCTCTCTTCGATATTGTTCCACTAAGGCAGATATTTCTTTAATTGTCTCCACACCATTCAATATTTGGAATACAGGATTGTTTGTACCGCAACTTAACCACACAGCCTTCGTCACATTCAGCACATATTGAAAATTATGCTGTTACAATATCACTTTCTACAGTGTTGCTGAATCTTATTTATGATCTTTTCATTGACACATCTAAAGAATTCTAACTTAAATCATAGTTGACTGCATGACAACTATGTATAAATCAGCCAACTAAAATTATTTAATAGAGACTTACATAATATAGAGAAATGTTTGATGAACTTTCTACTTTTTGTTACTCTAGGTACTGAAGAATGCATAGTTTGGCATAAGAGTAAACAAATTTCAGTTGAGATTCACTCGGAGATGATCTGCGCTGGACATTCGGATGGTCATCAAGACGCTTGCTTAGGTAAGACTAGACACAAAGATAATAATATTTTTATAATGTTATAATAATTTAATTTAATTATCAATTTATGAAACTATCTGTATTCGAACCCGTGAACACTGGAACCGAAGCCAACAACAATGACCCAACAGTCGAACATGTCATGAAAAATAATATCAAACAATAATTTCTATCGAATAATCATTTTAATTCATTTAGTTTTAATATTTTCTATGAATTGTCGAAATTAAATTTGCATAACTTTGTTATTTCATTGATTCTAACAAATTGTGACAAGCGTTATGGCTCTTTGAGAAGAATCTGCAGTCTTAACACAATCAGTGGACTAACAAAATTATCAATTGAACCCTTATGAAGGGAAGTGAGCCACTTGTCTAGTGGTCTTATTGGTTTTTATTTTAGGAAGAAAACACTACATATTGCAGTGTATTTTTAACAAACTCACTTCACTATTACAATACTTCAAGATAAGTAGAATATTATAACGTATCTAACTAATTTTTTCCTAAAATACCATTTGGTGAAGTGAGCACTTATTAGAGGCTCAAATGTCATTTATTTTTGTTCACAGGCGATTCCGGTGGTCCTCTCGTAGTGCCAAAAGACGGCAGATATTACCTGGTTGGTATAACAAGCGCCGGATTTGGATGCGGAGTCGATCATCAGCCAGGAATCTATCACAACGTCCTGGTCACCAGCCATTGGATAAGGCATATGATACGGAGATGATATTAGTACTGACGACAGACAATTTAGATATCAAAACACATACTATGACAGACTGATAATCATATTATTATTGACTGATGAGATATTTTAACATTTTTGACTTTTTGTATACTATCAAAGTCCTCTATTTCTTTCTGTAAACTAAAATAGGCTGTCATAATAAACACAGTTCTGAAGTAATGAACCGTTTGATTCTGTACTATGTTTTCAACAGTGCGTTGCGTTATTAAGTTTAGTATTATTTATAAAGCTAACATATTATAATATTTTTACCATTTTAATGTTATTTGTGTTTTATTTTGTTTTTAGAAAACAATTGTAAATCATTTTTGACAAAATAATAATTATTAATCCATGATCTCTTTTAAATGTAGTGAAATTATTAATCTATTTAAATAAGAAATAATAAAAATTATTTATTGTATTAAGAGTTTTATTTCTTTGCATTTTGTGACACCCTAAATGTCAGGTCTGTGGTGCAACTGTCAGTGTCGTTGACTTTCGTGACGGATCTCATGGGTTCAAGTACCAGTACGGTCAGTACTTTTTTAATTTCTTTTCAATGGAATGAGTGTTTGTGATATATAAAAGTTCCCTTCTAACCTAATCCCAAAACAACGGGACAACCTGTCCTGTCTATCCTCCTATCACTACTCTCTTCGAAAAAGAGAGGTTGAGTAACTAAGTAACGAACAGTTCTTGTAAAAAAACCTTCTGTTGAGATACCTGTATGATATTCAGCGGTCCGCAAATTAAACTCGACATACACTTTGATATGTTTTTATTTATAAAAATCATTATTTTTATAAATTACAAAGCCAAAAATAATTCTCGAAATATACACAGCGTTAAAATAATACATTAAAGTGATTATAACATAAATAGGTACTCTTTAATATTCTAGAAATAATAACTATACTTAAATAAACATTATCGATTTGACATTCGAAAATCACAAGACTTAAAATCCAAATTCACATCTCATAAAGCACACACTAGACGGGAGTCTAAAATAATGACATGATTTGTGACAAAGGGTTACAAAAAATTATGATGTCCCAAAAACAACAAACCAATTAACTGATTTGTTCTGAAATAAAAATATATTTCATAAAAACATAACTACGTTTCAAAGTTTTTAAAAGAAGGTTTCCTGGATGTAACGTACAATAAACTGAGAATACAGATGTGTAATCAAAATATGTTTTTTTAATAATTTTACTGCTATAAAACATTTTTATTGTTGTTCATGTTAACAAGAATTATAATATTACTTCATATATCGAGTATTTTTTTGGAATTTTAAGACATACTTAATAATGTATATAAAATATTTAGAACAATGGAACCCCAATCTATTGCTTTTAATGGCTCTTCCAATAATCCCAAAAACAATAACAAAAAAAAACACATTTAAATTGTATGCAAAGTTTTGTCAATTTTTTTTGGCAATAAGGAAATAAAATCAGTAAGTTAGCTCTTTGCAATCTGATATTTTAATTGAAGCAATGACCTTTAATTTATTTATTTTACTCACAACAGATTCGTCTGTTACATAAAAATGGAAAAATTTACTTTATCCATTGCATGCTTCTGCAAATATTGGAGCAGGTTCATCATAACACTCTTTACAAAAGGCAGCAATATTTAAATTGGTCGAAACCAATCAATTTGGGGTAATATTTGTAACGGAACCATAATATTTAACTGATGAATACGAGATTATTTAACAATGCTCTCTTGGGTATTTGGCTGAGACTATAAAAACCAGAACGATAGATCAGGGATGCACTGTAGTTTTTATTTATTTCATGTGCGGGCATGTGATTCTCTATCGACATAAATTCCAGGAAGGGATTCGAAAAAAATCTATTTTTACACGCAATACTATATGGTCACAGAATTTCAAATTATCTACCACTATGTACATTAACGATTTCATTTGTGTTTTGATTTTTTAATTTCAATCAATTTATGGAATTGTGTCCTAGACACAATTGTGGTGTTTACATTTCTTCCCGCAAGTAAAAACTTGAAATACAGAAATATGCACACGACCCACTCTAAAAATTTGCATTGTAACTTAAGTTTACTATTTTTTTGGCAAACAGGATTCTATAAATAATAAATATATATATTCCTTGGAATATATCGTCGGTATACTGCCAGAAAACTTTGAAATATCACGAATCTGTCAATGTAGCGGGGCCGTAGACAAAAAGAATAAACAACAATTGACCTACATGTGTACAGCTCAAAAACGTTTAGTCGTTCAATCGCCTTTGGATAACTGCAGAAATAAGAAATTTGCATAGCTGAAAATCGTATTTATTTCTGCCAGTAATAACCGCCAACGAAATTAGAATAGTTCATATTACTTTAAATATCAAAAAAAAAAAAATATAATATGAGTAAGATTGTTTTTTCTGACGATGGAATGTGTTTAAATCTATCGATTTGCAGTCATAACTCAAAACGCACAATTTCTGCTTTAACGTTTTCTAGCAGTATACCAACCGTATACATATGATATTTATTTAAAACAAATAAAAGTAATAAAATTGATTTAGGAATACATTATGAGGGTCATTTGTAAGCTTAAACATTAAAATACGTTATAAATTTGCTTCATCTACTTTGGATTATTCCACAGTCAAAAATTCATGTCAAAGATATTTGAATTTGAAGGCTCTTAGTAGTTTTGCTACTTTTCTACGGAACGTAGTTTGGGAAATTGGGGTTTTACTAGCTAATAAAATAATAATATTGAACTTTTTACAGAGTTCAAGCTGCAAAACATTACTCAGAGTAAAAGGCTTCTTGGCATATGTCTATATAATAATTTTAACTAGTGGTAACATTTATACAAATAAAATGTATTTACATTTCTTACAAGTAACAAAAATAATCTAAGGTGTACTTATAAATAAATTTACCAATAAAGTTAAATTTAGACAGACAGAAAGGTATATAAAGATATATGTTGTATACATGTCTCGGAAGACAGAAGCACAATGAAAGAGCTCGCTATTCACCTAGGAATAGCTGGAGCCACATTTAACTCAATTTGCATTTAACTGTCTGGGACACAGCTGTAGACGAATAAAAACAAATGTCATTTGTTCAACGTTTGCATTCTACCAGTACTGTTTTATGGTAGTGAATCATGGCACGAGACGAAGACTCAGAAAATCTGTGTATAATCCTGCCTACATTTTCATCTGACTGATGGGATTACAGCATCCTGGACGACCGTCAGGGTCGATGTACTCGGCGGAACTGAAGGATGCTGGCATGTTATGGAAGGAAGCAAAGCAATTAGCAGGAGACCGGGAAACCGAGGTGTCGCACGGCAGCCATATACTCCACATAGTGAGCGAATATGGTCAAAGGATAAGAAGAAGAAACTTATTAACGTGTCACGAAAATTACCGATTGCATTCTCATGACAATGTACTAAAAAAAACTATTAGATGTCAAAAAATAGTCATAAATTTGAATGGAATATGAGAGGTCTTTAGATGGACATTTAACTATTTAAAACTTGATCGTTTTCTAGACAATTTCTAGAAAAATTGCATCATTGAAACAGAAGGTAGAAGATAATTACAATGAAGATTTTTTTTTATAAAGAAATCTTTAGCGACAACATTAAAACGAAGATAAAATATATTTTGTACACAAATCAATTTAAAATTTCCTAATTAACCTAATTTTTTTTATTCTTCTCCTAAATTGTAAGATGTATCTAAAATCGCATCGTCGGTGTGTTCTTCCGCGATGTTGGTAACATTGTGATGACTATCGTCGGCCACGTATTTAACGGAGTACGTTACGTTACCGTCATCTCCCTGGCCAACCGCGTGGACCTCGTAATGAATTTCGTTACTGCGGTCTTCGTACCCTGCAGCGTTTCCGTCCTCATAATCGACAGTGTCATCGCCTTCGTAAATAACGGAATTGGCAAATTCGCCTTCTATGGCTTCTGCGTCTTGCGATTTTTCAAACCTCACATACGATCCGTCGGTCTGATTGGCATCGCTTACAATATACATACCGTCGTTGCATACTTTGTGTACGTTTGCTGCGTACAATTCGCGGTCTTTCTCTCCGATGCGTTCATCTCTTTTATAGTAAACGTTGATCTCTTGTTCGTTTGTAATACCCTCAATGCGGGATTCATCACCTTGTTCTTTATCTGGCTCGTAAGTAACATACATCTCCTCACAGTCTTCTTGCTCGTAAGGGGTATTATCTTTATCGACAACTTCACCATCGTTTTCGTAACTCACATAAACCTCCCCGTCGTCTTGTCCGTCGGTTTTGTCATTGTTCTCAGCATCAACTTGTCCGGCATGATAAGCGTAGGTATAATTTTCGTCCTCTTCTTCTATGACGACGTTCTCTTCGACAATCATGTCGGGAGCGTCGACTTCTTCCGAATCGTCCTGGAATTTATCACCCTTGACATCTTTGGTTGACAATTGTTTTAAGGACTCCTCCAGTGCCGCTCTGACTTCTGCGCCGCCTTCCACTTCCAAAACGAGGAACTGTCCAGGATGCTGTATGACAAAAAGATTACATATTTTAAAATGCAACAAATATTAATATAAATTAGATTGGGAGTCCATCTGTACTACAATTTAAAAAAGATGGCAGTTGTTGCAATGAAAGATTCCTACATACAAATTTGAGTTGTTTAAATATTGTACATTTCCATACGCTTTGTCAACGTCCCAAGTTTTGCCTTTTGGCATTCAAGTACAGTGGAACCCCCAATTACACTACCTCGAATTACGCGCTGGCTTGAAATATTCGCGGCAAATCCCCCAAATGCACTGTAGCATTCCATTTTCATTGCTACGAGACAGTCGTCCATACGGCGCATGCAGTCAAATTTTGGATAGCGTCTGTGTATTCAACACGTCCCAGGATATACACGTATAACCAGGCGACTGTCTATGTGTTGGATTTTGGCGCGCTTTGCATTCTATCACTCGGTAACTAAATATTTCGTCCATCTTAGTTCTACATTTTTTTGCGGAAAAAACCAAATCCCTAATTTTGTATGAGATTCACTACCTCGAATTACACAATTTTAGTGTAAATGGGGGTTTTACTGTACACAGATAATCTTGAACTCACACTTAGTAAATAGTAATTAACTACCAACTGAGCTTGTACCAATTTCTAAAAATTCCAACCTATTCATTTTCAATCTTTTAGTTTTACTGAAGGTGATATTATTAACATTATTAATTTGTACTATTATGATTGCCATGTTACCTTTTGTTTCATGTGAGTGTTCAAATTAGACCTGACGTGGAAGAGTTTCGAGCAGTGGGGACATCTGTGCTGTCTCTCTCCTGTGTGAATGAGACGGTGATTCTTCATCGCGTGTGATCTCCGGAAGGCGAGACCGCAAATGTCGCAAGGATAAGGTCTCTCTCCGGTATGTATCCTGTTGAAAAACATGACATGTTAAATAAAAATTTAGGTAACTGGTAATATCAGGTAAGCAAATTAAATAACTGGTATTTCCCCCTGTTGAAAACCTTCAATCGTGCAAAATTTTTCTTTTGATAATTCAAATCCTTTCATAAAACAAGACGGTGAGAGTTTAACTAATTTTTGTGACAATTACACCCATTAATAATAAAGTTAATTGTTAACAAACATTTTTGTGTCATCGATAAAATCTAGCTTGCTAGAGCTTTGAAAACATCTCAGTTGATTATGGTATTCCTTTCAACAAAGTTTACACTGACATTTCTATCTATAAAGAGTTTTCAGCACTTTTTTTCCTATGATATTTAATCAAAAAATCATTTACCATTATTTTCTTCATTTTTAAACGTAAAATACTAAAACCCTCAACAATATATCTATTTTTTTTTTTATCCACATGCGCTAATAATGTGGAGAATACGGCTTCCTAATGAAGGTATCTACGAAAACTATTTGTTACTCAGACGCTCAACCTCTCTTCTTCAAAGAAAGTAATAGGGATAGAAGGATAAGGTTAGGACAGGACTAGTGGTTAACTCATCGCTCTCACCACGCCCAGTCATTCAAGGATCAGAAAAGGTGGGAGGGAATTATTTAAACATCACCAACACCCATGCCTACGAACAGAAATCGATCGAAAAAATGCTGTTCGTACTGGGACTCGAATCCGTGAGATCCGTCATGGAAGCCCACAACGCTAAACGCTGCGCCATAGTACCCGACAATTAAAAGAAAAATAAACCATTATTATTTTATTGCATTGTCCTTTTGATATATGTCACAAATTATGCCGTTTAATATCAGTTCTGATAGTCCATAATAAAATATATGAATGGAAATCACAATTAGTGTTCAAAAACAGTTTTTTCCTACAAAAATTAAATCATAAAGTTGACACATTCAAGCAAACTGTGATTTCTCCAACACTCAAATCATCATTTCCCAAGCTCTGTATTTGTGTGACAAATCACTTTTTGAATGTTTGCTCCTCACATTGATGCACGAAACAGTAAACTGGATTATCACTTTACCTGTGATGTTCGTTTCTTCGGCCTTTAGTCCTGAAGTACATGTGACAGTAACTGCAGGGGAATGGTTTCTCTCCAGTATGACATCGCTTGTGGCCGTCCAGTTCCGCGGTGGAGAAGAAGCACTGTCCGCAAATGGGGCACGGATGACGCTGTTCACGCAAATGAACTCTCCTGGAAAAACAAATAAGAAAAGAAATATATTTGACTGTCTTAACTGGCATCTTAAATAAAATTTTGACACTGGCCGGTTTGTTTTTTTTTTGCATTATTTTGAATTGCTGCCACATTTTAAATGATATATTAAAAATATACAAACTTGTGATGCGTATCTAGACCAGCTCTGTGGGCAAAACCGTTGCCGCATAACGCGCACAAGTACACGCCGCCATTGTGAACTCTGAAAAAATATAACACACTTTAATTACACTGTAATATGTTAATTATAGAAGAACCATTATATCGTGGCAGCTGGCCGAATTCAGAACTAAAGTTATCAACCCTTTAAGTAGTGAGTTCAGTCAGGTCTCACCCATGAGAGGTAAACTAGTAAGTCAACATTCCCCTTTAGAAACTAGCGCACATGCTTATCACGAAGAACCATTAGACTCAGATTCTTTCTATACAAATTCTTTGGTATGGACACATTTAAGTGATTAATTTAGAAATAAATTATTGACCAGTAAATTAATTAATTCGTTTCGAGGATCTGAGAAATTTTTGTATTTTGATAGAATCATTATTCAATATAGATTCTCAGCAAAAAAAAATAAAAAAACCATCTGTTTTATTTTCCTAAAGAGATCATTACAATTGTTAATATTTACCTCATATGCCCTTCCAATCCAACTTTGGTTTGATAGACTTTTTCACATTCTGTACAAGCAAAAGGACCTGAAAATTTAAAACATGTTAAAGTTATTAAGCTGGTCATGAGAGGCGGTTACATCAAAAGACAAAAAGACAGTGGTAAAGCTATTCATTGTGGGTAGTTGAACGAACAGGTCACAAACACAATGTTGGTGTGTGTAGGAGCTACAATGAAATATGATTTCAGTCCAAACTTCATCACACAGTGGCGAGTGAAGTGAATACTATGGCTTGGTCTAAAACAGAAAGCACTGTTGCTAAAGCTTATGCAGTAGGAATATCAAGATGAAACTGCAATATTGAGTTCACATAAAGTAGGCATTTTGTAATTCACTGACGGATACTGAGGCTTTTGATATATATTTTTGCTCAGACAAAACACGTCACGGTTGATAAAAGAACAATGAAGGTTTTCCGCTTAGAGACCCTACATTCAACAGAGATAGTTTAGATTGCGTTACTCACCAGCCTTAAGTTTGTACTGCAGCAAAGAATTATCACCGTGCATCACGTCTCGGTGTTTGGCGAGTTGTTTCCGCATGTTGAAGCCTTCGTCACAATCTGCACATTTGTAGCTCGTACTGGAAACATTTTAGAAAATAAATAGCATCATTAATTGATGTAGAATATAGTACTTTCATAGTTGTGTTATTTGCCAGTTGATCTTGTTTCCGAAGAAGATATATTTTACTCACTTGGCACTCTTTGTTCTCATGTTTAATTTGTCCGCGTGCATCTTTCTCCGGTGATGGTTCAGCATCCAACTAAAATTAATAAACATATCTAAAATTAATAAATATATCTAATTAGCATGGCCATAGACAATAAGACAAATGAACAAACATTTCAGAAAAATGTTTACAGGTCAAAAACATGTGGCCATCTAATCGTCTTTGTGTAGTTGAAGAAATATGAAATCTACACAGCTAAAAAGCATTGAGTTATTCATAAGTTTCTACCAGTAATAACTGCCAACGAAATTGGTTATTTAGTATTACTTCTTTGAATATCAAAATAAATAAATGTAATATGACTGGACTGAGCTTGTTTTTTCAGACGATAGAGTGTGTAAATCCATCGATCAACATTCATAACTCAAAAAACCCAAATTTTAACTAAACATTTTCTGGCAGTATAGTGACGATATGTAGTGTTGATTTACAATGCTGTTACATCTATCAAAAATCGGTGATATGACTGATTCTTACCACTCCATAAACTGTTCACCGCAAAGTTTGCAGGTGAAGGGGTGCAAGGAAGAAGTATGTTTATGCCTCCTGTGTACTTGGAGGTAGGTCCAATGCAAGAACGTCTTATTGCAGATCTATAAACATAAAAAACAATCACACATATATTCTATACTTATTTTTTTTTTAATAAAAAAATATAAAAAATAACTACAACCTAGTATTCCTATAGCGTAGTCCAAATATCTACACTATAGAGGGGTTGGCTGTATAACACGAATACCAGTGACCAAAATCTCAAATAACTTTTACCGATTATTACCACATCATACTGACCATGGAAAGATTTTTTTATTTATAAAACATAACACATTGATTGTAATTCTTAACTTATAAATGAGCCTTTGAGAAGTGAAGTGAGTCAAGTAATAAAATGGAAAAACTTTTCTAAAACGGTAAAAAAAGTACAATCATATCTTAACTTTTACATATTTTTATTTAGGCAGGTAACACTATCGAAGAGTGTATTTTCCATGCCCACTACACTTTTACGATACTTTAAGACATGAAGAACAGTTGGCTCAGTTCGCCTCTCAGGGGCTCAAATGAGAAAAAGTGTGGAATTTACTAATTTTACTCAGAGCAGGGAGGGTTCAACAAAAAGAACATCAGAATACATTGAAAACTGTTATTTAATATTTGAAGTCTTGTCATCAAAGCAATCCAAATCTGATATTCAACTTGCGAAGACTTCATCCCGGGACCATATAAAGGTAGCCTAGAGACAGTTGTACGATACAGTAATGTAATATTTAGTCAACTGTAAAAGGCGTTACATCGGTGGAACAGGAAAGATTTGAAAGGGTATGGTATTCGAGCCAAAGTAAACACTGTCATCGGGCAAACATAGTAATATAATACAAAACACAGTTGCAAGATTTTTGCCAACTGCTTCGGAAGGCCTAGAGACACAAATGGAAAAATTGTCTATTAGAAAGTAGTAAAGTGCCCACCTGACATAAGAAATGTTTAACAACGGGAAACGCCTCGTAGCCGCTGACACCTTGCGTGGATTTTTCCATTTCGCCTTGCATGTCGTGCGCTTTGAAATAACCGTGGGTCGTCTTGTGGGATTTACACCTGAAATAAATTACAAAATATAAATACAGAATAACGTAGCAACAGATCAATCACCAAACCGGAGTAAGCAAACCTATTCAAAGAGACGAGAAGAAGTTCTGATTTCTTACCCACCATTCACTCGCCGCTATTCTTCGATTCTTCTGAATTACACAAATAGTAAACTTTGTCAAATCAAACAACTGTCAAAAATATTCTCGTTTCATTTACGATTTTGGTGAGTTATCAATCTTGAATTATGATTTATTATTTCATTTCATTATCATGTTTGATGTCTGACCAGTTCGTGACCATTCACTTAATGTTTTAAATTGATTGTGATTATATTTAGGCCCCTGGGAAGTGAAGTGCGCCAAGTAGGAAATTGGCAAAACTTTTCTATAGAACTTTTAAGTGCAATCGTGTCTTTACTTAAGTGTTTTTGTGGATTGCATATTTTTATGTAAAAGATATAAACCACTATTGATTGCAGTATCAATTTACGCAATTAATTTATTCTTATATATCTATTTAATTTCAATACGTTGATTAAATCTGACACGGTCAGTGTTTTAAACTGAAATAGCAAATGTGAATAGAAATCGTAGTTTTACCTTCCGTATGTAGAGAATGAGGCGTGGCATATATTGCAGGTGAAGGGGTCATTTACGTTATCGTGGCACATTCTGTGTGAATTCAGTGCATCCTTTTTGCTGAATAACCTTGAAACAAACAATCAAAAATTAGTGCTACTTGAAAAAGACGTTTCGCAAATTCCATTTCCATTTTTCACTTCCATTTTGCTTAATATTCAACAAAAAAATATTTCAGTATTTAAAAAACAGACTAAATCGCAATACCTAACTATCAGTATGTGCGGTATAAAGAAAAAAAAAATGACCACTCACATTTCACAGTATTCACACCGATAGACCATCTGAACGGTGACAGCTTCGATGAAAATCCTCGCCAGCGGCGTCAGTTCCAATAAGAGTTCTTTCTCAGTCTTGATCTCTTTCTTTATATGAAACGTTTCCGAATCTTCTGCCGGATCATCTTCATCTTCCTGATCGTAATCGTCATCATAATTGGCCTCATTTATATCGGCCATGTCTACTTTCGATTTATCTTTTGACGTCTCCTGAGTCTCAACTGGGCCACTGCCATCTGTCGAATTTACAGTTAAACTAGGAACTTCAATTTCCCCACTAGTGTTGGTATTTTTCAAGATTTCAGCAGATCCTGTAAATCAATAACAAATATATTTATCTTTCCACATATTCAGCGGGAAACTTAATGTAACAAATTAAATGCCGCCTGTGTGGTCGAGTGGTCAATATCGTTGGCTACCGCTACGGAGGGCACGGGTTCGAATCCCGGTACGGGCAGTTTTATAAATTGATTTTTCAATTGATTTATGAATTTCTGTTCAAAGGCATGGATGTATGTGATGTCTTGAATTCCCCCCTCCTACCCATCCTATCCTATGAACGGGGCGTATAGAGAGCGATTAGCTAACCACTAGTCCTGTCCTTGCCCTTTCCTTCTATTCCTATTCTCTTTGGAAAAAGAGAGGTTGAGCAACTGAGTAACAAGCAGTTCTCGTAGAAAAAATTCTGTTGAGATAAACTCCATTAGGAGTCCATATGCTCCATATTGGGAGCGGACATGGAATAAAAAAAAAACATTGTTATTCCGCTGGTCGCGTAAAGGTGTGACGCATGTTTCACTTAATTGAAAAGCAGTTTCAAACAAAGGTTAAGCGTACAGACAATAATTTAAAAAATATTTTGTCTTACCTTCAACGGGGTTAAGGATAAGATTGACTTCTTCCGCAATTTTGGCAGGGGCCATGTTGATGGGTTGGAATGTCCGTTGATCTAATCCTAAAAACGCAACAACGCCCGATAGATCGTCATCCGTGTGTTTTTCTTGAGCCCCAATGCCTGAAATTTAAGAGAAATTAAATAATAAAAACCAATTCAATATTCATTGTAAAATTAGCCCCCCACTGACAGACCGGACACACTTTTCATATTTCCACATCAAAGGAAAAATAATGCACATTCGAACAGCGTACACTCCAGTCAGCTTATAGAAAGATGTTGCATTATGTGTGGTGGGACGGTCTCACCGTTTTAGTGCTGTCACTCAGTGCAGCGTTATCGGTTATCTTTCGCCTTCAAGTCAGCGATGTCAATCATTATCAACAGAGAGATCAACACCTCATGTTTTAATGATTTTTTCTTTCCCTCAATCTGTATGTCTAAACAGCTTATATAATATATTTATTGAACTTTCAATATTCTAAATAAATTATGAGCGAAATGTACTTTTTGGTTTGGCTAATCTTCCACAGCACATTTAAATATTTTCACCACGAGCTGCCACTAATCTATATATATAAAACAAAGTGGGGTTATTTACACCACGTATATCTAGAGAATTACTGCAAGGATTTCAATGATATTTGATTTATAAAATTCTTATTTACCTAGAATAGCAGAATAAGCATTAAAACATCGGAAAAATATCACGGAAAATAAATTATAAAGAAAATTAATATCTTCATACAGAACAAGATTTTTAAATGACGAACAGCAACAAATGCTAAAATGTCGTAAGTTGGTTTCAGAAAAATCCACCAGATCGCACTGTTTTCTATATTTGTTTGTTTTTGCTTCTTTTGCGTACGACTGACTTATAAAAAAATTTAAATTTAGAATATGGATTAGAATAAAAGAAATCGATGATATGAAATGAAAACGAAAGAAAATCGGATAATATTGAAGTAAGGTTATGTTTATAATTAGGTATGATAAATTTTTGACAAAAATATTTTGCACGAACGTTGCTCTACTCTGAGATGACACGTTATTACACTTGGAACGCTATATCGAAAAAAAATTAACGTCAAAAGCAAGGCGATGCGGTTCCTGATCACCCGAATGCTCTTGGTCGCATTTACACAGTTCATCCGAAAAATGACGAATGTTTCTACTTGCATGTCAAGAGCTCAATTTGCTTGAAAATTATACTTATTGGGACAATTTTACATCGAATTCGTGTCAGTTCAAGGAATCCCGATCTCGAGGTGAATGAAGAGATAAATAACCAGGCTTTGATTTAGATCGAAGACATGTGTTACCTCATGTGAGGCATTTTGTTAATCAAGTTAGGAATGCCAACTTTAAACTAAATCGAAACTAAATCTTCAATATCCATTTAAAAAAAAACTTTTAGGAATTTATGTCTCATGTTCATCACCGTCACTAAAATATATACTGAAATGTGAAAAGACGAATGAAAGTACATAAAATCAGAAGGTATGTAAAAAAAAATCAGTATACTTTTCATGTATATTAATACTATCAAATCATTATTTTATTTTTGATCCCTATTTACAGTCAATCCTGTTTTTATGCGGTTTTTTTATGCGATTTCGAAGTAATGCGGTTTTTTAGAAATGCATTTTTTTAAATGTACCATATTTTACGATATATAAAAATGTTAAATATTACATCGAGAGCATATATTGTTGTATTTTGGATAGAATAGAGAGAATCATAAACACAACCAACATTTGAAAAAAAAATACGATTTCGGACTGTTTAAATCATGTTGCATCTGCCATCGCTGAATTAAGTTCACCTAATTAGGTGTGTTACAGTCGATGAAACCATTGAAGCATCGGTAATATCAGCTGAAATGATTACTTTAGCACCTGAACTTGGCGAAGAAATGTTTGATACCTTTAGCAAAAATTATATCGACGAATTACTTACAGATAAAGCTATAAGTGACGAAGATGTTCATAATTTAAATTTAATTATTGACAAAAAACCAGAAAACAATGACGAACTGGAAGAAATTCCAGTTCCTTCACTGCGAAAATAATTGAAGAAGGTATCCAACTTTTCAGTAAATTAGAAGATCATTTCTTTCTAAATGATTCAAATTCTGATCGCGCATTCAAGTTTCAACGATAACTTTAGAATATATTATATATATGGGTATAACAAACTGCATAAACAATTAATTATCGAAAAAGAAAATCTGAACAAACTCTGATCACTAATTTTATTGTTAGAAAACAACCATAGTTTTATGAAATTGATGCGCATACTATTTCTTCTGAAAAAGAGTGATTTAGGTTCTAAATCACTCTTCAAATTTCTAAATTTCAATGTAATTTAAATACTTTTCATTTTGAATTTTGAACATTTATTGAACTTAATTCATTTTGAGTATTCATTCAAACCGAATTTAATTCATCCAATAAATTAACTCAACATTTATTGATTCTGAGGCGGTACGAAGTTCGTCGGGCCAGCTAGTAATATTATAAAAGAAACCAATTAAAATGATAAAGAAAAAATATTCATGTATTGATCTACCATCGTAACTTGGCCACTGGTAGAATTCGGAACTAACAGTCAATCTGTAGCCTCATAAGTGTCATGAAAGCTGATTTTATAAGTAATACTAGAGAAATAAATATAATAGACAATGTCAAGTGTTTCGAAAATAGTTTGTGGGAATGAACGGGAAGTTATTCTAAGCTTACTGATACATGAATATTTTTTCATAACACTGACATGACTTGAAGAAGGGGTTAATTGAAGTCATATATACCTGAATCATTATCGTCGTGTGCCATCACCGCTTCGTGTTTTTTAAATACTACATTAAGCTGCTCATCTTGGGAACCGAGCGTATGTTCAGTTTGAGCACATTCCATGTTAATGTCTTGGTCAACATCTTGTTCAGCAGCTAAATTATCATGAGAATCTTCTACATTTTCCTCGGCATTATCAGCCATTAAGATATTTTCTTCATTTTCATTTTGCTCCTCTTCTGCTGCGGCCTGAACAGACATCTCCTTTTCCATCATTTCAACCTCTTTTAAGACTTCTTCTACGGCTTCTGATATTCCTCCGATATTGACGGCGTCTTCTTGAATCCGCAGAGTAACTTCTCGAGTATCTTCTGTAATCTTTGCCTGTTCGATTTCTTCTCCGAGCCTCTCGGTTTCCTTATTGAGAGCTTGGTCGGCCAGCGTTAGTAGTAGATTTTCTTCATCGTCTTCGATTGTCTCTGCGGCAGCCAAAAGCTCGATTCCGCTCACTTCTTTTGATTCGATGCTCATCCGGCAAACTTCTGATTTTTTTACGTGGTCCTGTGAAAACAATAAATAATTGAAGCTCCTGATCTATAGGCAGCGTCGATCAACATTGTTAAATACTATCAATAGGTGAAATCTGGTATAGGAATTCAGAGCAAAGGATTGCCATATATCAATTATTTGAATTGTTATACAAATTTAAATCCAAGAGATAAGATAAGTGCCCACAACTTTGTCAATCCCTCCTATTTTATATCGACTGAGGAAAGGAAAAAGGACGTAACCCACGGCACATTCAAAAAACTTACAGTATCCTATGGAGATCCCAATAAATAATTTAAAACACATTTATTGTCTACACTGCCGAATATTTCCTGTAACAAGGGATTGAGGCTGTAACGAATAACTAAAATATATTACCTCGGCATCTTGCGCATCTTTAAACGCAGTGTGACAATGTTTGCAGGAGAGTATGGAGTTTGACGAGGGTCTAGACTCATGAGCGAGTAGATGCATTCGGAGACGAGACCTCCTATTCACAAACTTCAAGCAGATGTGACACTGGAATGGTTTTATCTGTAAAATTACAGAAAAAATTTAAAATACAGCCTACAATGGGTTTCATTAAAAATAGCTATATAATTATTACAAATGAGAAATTACATTTAATTGAATTAAGTAAATTAAAAACTGCACAATCATACGAAACGAACAGGACCGAGTTACACTCATTGCTATCATTTTCAACTGATGAAAAATAAAATCGGACAGAATAATTTGTATAGTTATTATACACGGCTTAAGAGGAATCTAAATAAGGCCAGTAGTGTTTGTTATCATGAAAAATACAGTCCACTCAGCTACCGCCCCAGTTATGTTTGCTCAATGCGTTGTTACAGTTAAATAAAAGAAATACTATTAACCTTTAGATGTGTGATGTTGTGCTCCTTGAGATTTTGCATGTCGTAAAACTGCTTTCCACACTCTTCACAATGGTACCTTCGTTTCCCGTGAATCCTTCCGTGCGCCCTTAGTGAAGATCTGTACCAAAAAAAAATAATGATTTTAAAAACTATAGTAGTCTTCTGAAACACTTCATGGACTACTACACAAAAACAAAATAAAACTCTAGCACAAACGGTTTTTCTACATGGTTTTGAAATACTTTATTTTTAGATGAATTATTTGATCTAACATAATTCCCAGAAACAAAAACACAGAAGCAGATAACGAATTTCCTAATAAAAAGAAATTCAATAACACAAGACAGTAATAACAAACAAAAGGTTTATTTATTGTATTAATAAAAACACAATAATCCTTTGTACTTCATTCCACTTTATTTAATATGTCAGGACCGGTTTCGCTCATTACGAGCATCGTCAACTGATAAGAAATATAATTTAACAGTGCTATTTATACAAAAATGAACAGTTATAAACAACAATTGGCATTGAAAAGAAAATACCAATTACATTAAAAGTGATTCTAAAATAGCACAAAATTAAAATGTTTAACACATCTAACATATAATTAAAAAGTCATCTCAGATTAATAAATTTAGAATGGGAATTGAAAGTAATTACAAACATAATTAAAATTTGGGAATTCTTTGACAAAGTGATACAATAAAAATAATGACATTAATAATGACAATAATATAGTGAATAGGCTTAATGATAGTTAAGAAAATTTCCCCTCTTCCAAGTAGTTGGTAAGTGTACATACTTAAACAAAATCGACAGCCAGGAAGATTCTGAAAAAGAAATTTTTCAAAGACCATATCAATTCTAACAAAGATATATATATATATTTTATATATTTTAAATTATATAAAAGAATAGTTAACAAGGGCTAATGCAATGGATAAAGTAACGGGGAACTAGCAAATATTAATTGATCGTTCAAAAGATCTGAATCAGGTAAAAATTTGAATCTATTGATTTCTAGGATTTCCTGTTTGTCTAGTTTGACAGACTTGTTATTTAAATGTAGAACTTTAAAATTTCTACTAATATCGAAAGTGTGATTATTTTGAAACAGATGGTTTCCAAATGAAGACTGTTCATCCCCTTTCTTAGCACAACTCAAATGCTCTTTGATTCTAATATTAAACGATCTACCTGTTTGACCAATATATTTGGCTTTACAGGAATCGCAGTTGAGTAAATATATACCGCTTTGGTTCAAAAAGTTTAACTTATCTTTAGAATTAACTAAAACACGACTCAAGTTGAGTGTGTTATAAAAGGTTACATTAAATTTATTTCTATCAATTTTCCTAGCGATTTTTTCTGTAACTCTACCCAAGTAATTTAATTTAACCCACTGTTTTATAACAACAGGTTTATCCAACACCAGGCCAGAGCTAACATTTAAAAGAGCAAGTTTTTTAGTTTTATTAAATAAAAGACGATCTACTATATCCGTAGCATAACCATTGTTAACTGCTATTTGTTTAATGGTTTCTAATTCTAAATCAAAATTTGCTTTAGTCATCGGAATCATTAGAAGTCGATGAATAAAACAATGGAAGGTAGCTAATTTATGCGAAATATGATGTCTAGAAGAACTACTAATAATATTGTCGCTGTAAGTCGTTTTTCTAAAAATTATTGGTCAAACAGGTAGATCGTTTAATATTAGAATCAAAGAGCATTTGAGTTGTGCTAAGAAAGGGGATGAACAGTCTTCATTTGGAAACCATCTGTTTCAAAATAATCACACTTTCGATATTAGTAGAAATTTTAAAGTTCTACATTTAAATAACAAGTCTGTCAAACTAGACAAACAGGAAATCCTAGAAATCAATAGATTCAAATTTTTACCTGATTCAGATCTTTTGAACGATCAATTAATATTTGCTAGTTCCCCGTTACTTTATCCATTGCATTAGCCCTTGTTAACTATTCTTTTATATAATTTAAAATATATAAAATATATATATATATCTTTGTTAGAATTGATATGGTCTTTGAAAAATTTCTTTTTCAGAATCTTCCTGGCTGTCGATTTTGTTTAAGTATGTACACTTACCAACTACTTGGAAGAGGGGAAATTTTCTTAACTATCATTAAGCCTATTCACTATATTATTGTCATTATTAATGTCATTATTTTTATTGTATCACTTTGTCAAAGAATTCCCAAATTTTAATTATGTTTGTAATTACTTTCAATTCCCATTCTAAATTTATTAATCTGAGATGACTTTTTAATTATATGTTAGATGTGTTAAACATTTTAATTTTGTGCTATTTTAGAATCACTTTTAATGTAATTGGTATTTTCTTTTCAATGCCAATTGTTGTTTATAACTGTTCATTTTTGTATAAATAGCACTGTTAAATTATATTTCTTATCAGTTGACGATGCTCGTAATGAGCGAAACCGGTCCTGACATATTAAATAAAGTGGAATGAAGTACAAAGGATTATTGTGTTTTTATTAATATAATGCCTTTCCACCAAGTATTGACAGTGAACACCCTAAAAGTGGTTTATTTATTGATTTGGCATTTACTTGGTAGAACTCCATTTTAATAGGGTAAAATATCAAGGTATTTCAGTTCTACAGTTTTTAAAAAGTTAAAGGTTGATAGCTATTTCGGCTTACGCCATCGTCAGAACTAGTTCTGACGATGGCGTAAGCCGAAATAGCTATCAACCTTTAACTTTTTAAAAACTGTAGAACTGAAATACCTTGATATTTTACCCTAACAAAAGGTTTCTTTAGATCGTAACACATAAGAAATCTCAGATATTTCTAGTGATGAAAGAGTATTTAAGTCGAGTCCTTCAAGTCTCCCTATATAATCAAGTAGCGATGAATAGTATTATAATTTGAATTATTTTGTCGTAATTAAAATACACATGAATAATATTTTGTGATTTTCTATACCACAATGTTATTCTTTTTTCAAATGGCACGGTTATTTTTTTAATTCAGGGAATCAATCTTTAATTTTTTTAGACAGCTTTTTATGGAACATATCTACCATATAAAAAAATTAGTTGAGTGTTTATAAATATGTAATCAAATTTCAAATGGTAAATGAATTAAAAAAAAAAAAAAAGATTATTCACACCAACTGAATCTTTCCACTCTGGTTTTCACTATGCAAGTTAAGATGTAAATTATTGCACATGCATAGAAATCCTCGTAGTGCGATTTGCACGCATGCTGGTGTCGGGTTAAATTATCAAGCTCACCTCAAATGAAACTCTTTCTCGCAGCCGTCTTCGAGGCATTTGAAATTTACATTGTGTTCACTGTTAAGATGGTCATATAGGTCAGCCTCGGAGATGAATTCTTCAGCGGGACACTCCTTACATTTCAAACAGCGCCCCAGAAGCTCCGCTTGATGGAATGTTCTAGAAAACAGACACATATACATAAGCTAAAAACAGAATATTCATATTTTATCTCTTGATAGAAATAATATAAAACTACAGTTGCTTTTTCCATGATTAAAATCAAAACGTTACTCGAGAAAACCTTACCTATGGAAACTTAGTCGTTTTCTGGTAGGGAAAGCTTGTCCGCAGAGAGCACATCGGAAAGCACCTTGAGCTGCTCGCATCCCACCGAGGCCACCTCCTCCTCCGCATTTATGACGCAGAAGATGCTCATGGTCTTCATAGGTACGGCTGCAAGTATAATCGTTAACCAAACATTTTTTTATGTATTTCAAGTCTCATTAACCAAACAAATACCGCACTTTATATATTTTTTAAAATAACCTTTAAAATTAAAAAAACTCAGCATTAACACTTCTTTTACGGTGCTAAAAAAATACTACTGATACGTTGCTGGCCCTTTAGGAACCAAGTGAAAAACATGCTGTATGTGCTGCTATATCATGGCAAATAGATAACACTCACTGGCATTCCCCGCATTCAAAGTCTTTTGGCTTCGGTTTCCGTCCCCTTTTCCTAAACGTAGGCTTCACATCATCCAACTCAAATTTAAGGTCATCAATGAGCTGCTCATCATCCACCAACCATTCTTCTTCCTCTATCTCCTGAAGGGCATCAAACAAGTCATCGAATGGTTCCGCTTTGATATCAGTCTCTGAAATTAAATAAAGAACAGACACGATTATAGATCGAAAATTATAACTTGTTTGTTTAGAGAGGGCGCTAGTGTCACGGGAGTAGTGTTGTTAAATTAATTTACCTGTCATGGCCGCCACGTGATTCACAGCATTGTTGATTGGAAATTGCTGGTTTGGGTGTTGCTATCAATATTTTCACGTTTTTGTTTGTAATGTTTTTGAACAAATAAAATTAACAGTTTGACAGCTTGACAACCAGTACACCGCATAGCAAATTATGTAATTTTATTTTACATTTTTGGTTTTGTCCTTTCCTATTTTTTTTTAATTAATGAGACTTGAATACTTATGTAAATACCCCCAGTCCTCTTTTTACACGATAATTGATAACGCCGCTCTACGATACTCTGATATATTATCGTAACCTTCTTACACAGATACGCACGAACTTTGTAGTAGAACTGGCCCAATGTGTGTTAGTAATGTGAAATTTCAACGAAGCTGCGATTATTTTGTTTATTTACGACGATTACGACTAATTACGACACCACATCACAGAATGGAATGATCCACTAAGGCAGTGGTGACTTCAGGTGCAAAGCAGGAATGTTGAATAATGATAAGTGCAGAGGAAGCATAGAGAAAGATACGACTGCGGCCACTAATTGCCAATACACCAAATTGGTCAGTCACTAAAATAACTATATCTCAATTGAAGTCATTACTTATTTGATTTGATATCCATATTTTGTATACTGTTATTGTGAATCAATGTTATCCTGTCGCGAAACTCGCCATACTCGCTGGACCCTCTAAGCAGCGAACGATGAAAATTCGCAGTCCCTATATGGACCGCTGGGTGTTTAGAGGTTCAAACAGGTAAAATAGGTTATAAATAAATATTTAAAAACAAATAATTTTTGTGTATCGTTTTTATTTTTATGTAATACAATATAAACATTATAAGTACACTAAATAAAATAAAATAAAAACGGTGAAAATACACTGCCACTAACTATTGGTGAAATATATATTTTTTTCAATTTTATACAAAATATATTATATTGTATTTAACTTTATAGATTCTCGGCAACTTGTGCAAAAAAACCAAAAGTTTACAATGGTAAAAAGTATCATAAAAGACTAAACAGTCCAGGGAAAGTCTTCACATCGCCAGATGTCTACGTCCATATCAATGAGGATTATTTTCCGAAGACTAGAGTGGTAATTTAATACTTCCATCTTCCATCAAAAAATGAAAGCTTACAGCGATTGGCGATTTCTGAACAATGAAAAATATGAACCATTGAAATTCCCCGTCAAGCATCCTCAGCTAATGTCGATATCATAACTTAGTGAAACGTCAATTACTTTTACTATTTTTTATAAACTTTTCCAATTCATGATAATTTCGAGGGCATAAAGTCAAACAACACTGTGTACAAATGTGTAACTTTTCAGGAGCCAAAAAACGCTTTTCTATTATTTTGTCACTTAACAAAACAGATGTTAACTTAAAGCCTAATGTTCATATTTTATAATTTATGGTGAACTGTATATTTATATTGCTTATGGTGGATGCTAAAATTTTTAGGTAATATCTTAAAAAACATTAAAAAAAGACATGTATTTAGGAAGAAAAGATTGACATGGTGTTGTTTTACTTTTGTGTAGCCAAGAATGAAAAATAAAGTAAAAAATCCGTGTAAAAAAAATGAAGTGAATATAGTTAAATGAAGGATAGGTTCCATTAAATTTGCTCATCTATTATCGAAACTGTAGAAAAAGAAACCATGCAAATAAGAATTGCGGTGTATCATGATTAAAACTGTTCAGAAATTATTTGGAATCTTACCATATCAGTGCGATAGACAGTTTTCAAAACAAAATGAGTAGATGGAATTGACCATTTACGTAGCAAAGCATTTAATTCCACAACAATTATATGGGCCTTCGAGAGGTGAAATTAGCCAACAAGTAAAATGGTAAAACCTTTTTCTTAGACTTCACGTCTTTATTTGGTGTTTTGTTGGATTGCATATTTTTATTTGACGGAGATAACACTATTGCAATTTGTATTAACCAAGGTTACTTCACTTTCACGATACTTTAAGACGTGTAGAATATTACAGCGCATCAAACATTTTTACTAAAATACCACTTGGCTCACTCATCTCTAATAAGGCCATATAATTGTAGTTCAGCATCACATTCTTTACTACTTTTGACAACTGCGTGATGCAGAAACAGTCTTTTCAAAAAAATCAAAAAATAAATATTATTTTGCATCTTTTCCCATCACTTCCGTCAACCATAATCAAGTATAATAAAAGTTTTCTAATTAAATGTTTCAAATCACCGTTCATTTTTCATTGTCCAAAAATATGCCAATTACTATAAGCAGTCTTAAAAAATAGTATAAATTTAAAAAGATTAAAAAAAGTTTTAAGAGAACCAAGCTGGATGACACAACAGAAGATGTACAATTAATCAGGCATCTTCCATTGGAGGAATATAAACAGAAGATAAATCGGAAAGGAAATGGGACTATATGAAACCATCTTATCTATGCTGGACTGTTGTCAAGAAATGATAATAAGAAAGAAATGTAAAATAGACCAAATTCATCTAATAAAAATACGCAGTACTCCAGACACTGCCGATTATAATGGCAGAGTTGCAACGCTCCGGACATCAGTCCAGCGACCAATACATTTTTTTTTAGTCAGCATGTAAAATTTCAGAAATATAATTACGTTATTTTTACACATAGCATGTTTGATTTTATCCAGTAAGCCATCCACCTATTCACCGCCTGTCTTGTGCAAATAAAATCGTCAACAGATATTCAGTATATGTATATATTCAGAGATATCATATAATATTTTACTGTTGTCACTGCCTATTCTTCGAATAATGGGAATGTCAGGTGTGAGTGGTTTATCGGGTTTCTGGTTATTTCAATCATACATAGCAAATTACGCATAGCAGTTATTTAAATATAACTAATATTAAAATTAAGAGCCTGGCAAAAGATAACGGGTAATTCAATACTTGACCAGAACCATTCATTGATAATGCTCAAATGGTCAATTAGAAGTGAATACACAGCCATACATTTTTTTTTATATTGATCTAAAAACATCTGTTTAACAAGTATGTATATTTGTGTGATTAAAAAGGAGACAGATTGCATTCTGTAAACCTATTCGTTCATCCATAAAACAACAAAAATAGTTATACCGCTTTAGCAGTTGTAGATTCCCTGATTTTTAATCTTTTGCCAAGTATTATGTCCAATCAAAACGGTACAAAATGTATGCCTTAAATATGAAGATAAACAGATTTTTTCACTAAAAAATATACATAAAAATAATCCAGCAAAAGATGCAAGAACATAGTGATAATTTTGTTTAAATATGGCCGCTTAAACACGCCGATATCTTGCAGAGACAACGAGTCATAGAAGGAATTCTAATCGTTACATTTTTTTATAAATTTATTTTATATAATTCAACAATGATTCTTTCTATATTATAAATAAGGCCTCTTTCAGTGCTAAACACCTCGTTCAACGTCCAATCTTATACAACCACACGCTCCTTTTCCCTCTATCGGCATTTTGATTCTCAATCCACATACGCAGCTTATTGCCAGATTCATTGAGTTAACGGTACAAATTTTTTTTTTTATTTATTTGCAATGAATAGATAAGAACGAAAAATTGTTTTTTTGCATTAACTGCCCTCTGTTGGCATATATGATCGACTTGTTTACAAACAAGCCATGCCTAACATTTCCTAGATTCACTGAATATAACCTACGTTATTATTGAGAGCAGCTTTATCTTGACGGATATCAGAATCCGGTCGGGTTGAACAGACCAAGTCTCATTCGCGACGTGTGCCCACCAGACAGAATATAGAGACTTTTTCAAAGCCCAAAAACTATTACATTTGACGGTAATCACAGTGCTGTGGGAAAAGTTGTTGATTTTAAAACAGAGTTCACGCTATGTTTGAGCCACTGATATTCTTAAGCCTGTAACCAATCAGCCGTTTAATGACCACCTAGCACTGAAAGAGTCTCGACATCTCTTAAATTACTAGTGAAAAACGTTGTCACAATCATGAAGCCGAATGAAGAATCATCAACTTCATGATGAGCGCCTTCAGACGTTTCGGTCACTCAGATTGGTTTCACTTAAATCTATACTGTCGTCGCTCTCGATTAAAACTGCACTATCTTTAGGCTTGTCCACCGCATCGCACTCATTTTTTGCTTCACTGACGCTGCCGTCTAAATTTGGTTCACTAGAAAAGTCCTCGTAGTCAATTCTGTCTTCCTCGTCGTCAATTAAGATATGACTATCGTTGAGTTTGGTCGGCGATCCCTCAATCACTTGACTCTCTAAGCCGATTGAAACGTCTTCGTCTTCGCTGTCGTGCAGATTAGATTTGGGTGATAGCTCACTAAAATGACTTTCACTCTCGTGCGTTTTCACTACTTCATAAGTTGAATTTTCTATTTTAGATTTATCACTATTTTCTAAGCCCGCCTCGCTAGAAAAATCATCATAATCCATCATCACTACATCGTCGTCACTCGAGACGTCACCTCTGTCAGGTTTAGACTGCGATTCTTCCAAACTCTTATCGTCAGCCTTCTCTAGTATCTCAACCGAATCGTTATTATCTTTAAGTGAATCATCATAATCCAACATAACGACTTCGTCGTCACTCGATAAATCAATATCTTCAGGCTTGGATGTAGGAATATCATCTTTCGCACTCGATATCTCACCGGAATCAGGTATGGAAGAGTCTAAATCTTCAGATATTTCAAAATTTTTATTCACTTCATCGCTACTGTCTATTTTTTCATCATCTTCAACCAAAATGGGATCTCCGTGAAGTTTGGACATTTCATCTTCGAGTTGATGCGAGTTTTCATCAACATCAACCACGTTATCATTTTTAGATTCCTCTTGATCTTCGTTATTTAAACAATCTTCTTCGGCAACTTTTTCATCATCAATATTCAGACTAGAATTATTGCCAACTTTGGATAAATCCACATCTAAGCTGACATCCTCTGTTTGTTTTTCATCTGTGATTTCTTCCTGGTTGTCTATACCTTTGGAACCTTCAGCAAAATCGTTATATTCCATCTTATCTTCATCCTCTTCGATAGATAGAGTAGCTACGTCCGCCATGACCGAAACATTTTCGACATCCTCGATCACTTCCTGTTCTACGATCTCTCTTTGAACATGACCATTTGAAACGTCTTCAATTACCATGTCATCGAGAATAGTATCGACATCGTCACTTTTGTAACAGATTTCACTACAATCCACGACAGCTTCCTTTACAGGTTCATCGACGTTATCTATTGGATCATTTTTGTCTTCTTCCACAATACAGGTGTCGGTCACAACATTCACAAGGTCAGATTCAGTTTCTTCATTTAGATTATTCTCTACCTCAAGTGATTGTTTATCAGAAGTTTGATCGATATTTTGAGAATCATCTAAATCACGATTAATGATTGAAGCATCAATGTCATCGGGTTTTAGTTTACAATCATTATCGAACAAAGCTTCATCGTCTTCGATATTAGTTTCAATTTTAGCTGGTTCATCGCAAATGTCTTCTACGTTTTCCCGGCATTCACTATCTTCCGTCTTAAAATGAATAGCATCGCAATTTTCTGTATCTAGAATCTGAACGGTACTATTTACATCAACGGGTTCACCGACCGCCTGATAATCGTCTTCATCATCCAGAATGCCTTCTGAATCGTCGAGTTTAGGCATATCGCTGATCACACAGTGGACCTGAGCTATTTTCTCGGCTTCCACATTCACCAGCTTGTCCAATTCGTCGTGATTTTGTCCACATATCTCACCCGCCTCTCCGCCATCGATGGGTATTTCACCCAATTCCATATGGGCGTCCAAATCGTTGACATTGTCATTTTGGCCAGGGATACCGCAAAGGGATACCTCGGCTACAGTATTTTCTTCTTGTCCAAACTCTTGCGGATTATCGTCGATTGAAAGAATTGACGGATCATATTGCTTGGATTCCATGACGGCATCATCCAAATTGAAAACTTCACTCTTAATCATTTTGATATTTATTTTAGTATCTTCGATATCTAGATCTAACATAGGCATATCTACGATATTCTCACCGGAGAACGATGGATCGACTAATTCTGAAATACCTTCGCAAGCGATGTCCATTATACTTTTACCGACCTTAGTTTCTTTCGCGGTATTGTCTTCTTTTTCTGTAATATACTGTATGGTGAATTCACTTTTGATATCTTTCACATCTGATGCAATCTTTAAAAGGCTCTTACTTGGTTCTATTTTGATAATCGTCTGATCCTTTAACTTTCCGATGCCGTTGTTACTATTTGTGTTCAGTTTACTCCGCACACTTTTAATACTGCTCATAAAAGCCAGCCTATCGTTTTCAATAGACTTCCCATAATCCTCTCCGACCACTTTGCTAACGTTCAACTGTTTGATCTCAAAGACATTTTTGTCCATCAGCAACTCCGCTCGGATCCTCTGCAGAATGTCATCGGCGGCGTTGACGATGTCGCCTTCGACTTTAAAGACATTCTCCTCGCCGCGTTTACCCATTAATCTGCGTTGGGCCTGTCTAGCGTCCGCCGACATCATCCTTGACCGGTCAGATGAGTTCTCAGCCTCTGAAAAATTACAAAGGGCAACTTTCAGGACATATAACTTCATTGGCCGGTCAATATCATGCCTCTTCGCGGGAAACAGATTGCTCGGCGGTACAGTTGTGTCTTCAAATTCGGTGAGGTAGTTGATATCCAAGAGTTATTATGTCACTTTCACACTCGTAAAATACAGAATTGCCACCCGCAAACTGTCTTGAATATATCAAATCCAGCATTACACACGTCAGAAACGGAACAAAAAAAATTCAAATCTGGCCATTTCAATAATTAACAAGACTTTAAAATGCAGCAATACTACGTAAAATTACTACTCTAGATTTAAGAAAACAATCAGACAGTCCTTTTCTTCCATTTTTCGATAGATCTAACAAATGGGATTATATTATATCAGAACGATCCAATAACAAATTATTTTTCACATTGTCGATATATATCTAACACATGGAAGACTTTGACTTGCGTAAATATTTACACCAATATATCGACACTCTTCATATTTAGGGCTAAAAGAATAAAACCTTTCAACTATCAAAAACCTAAATATAATTAGAGTTCTTTTTTTAAGATTTATTAGTGTGAGGACACTGACACTGACGGGTCAGTAAAGCTCAACACCTTTCTGCCAAACGTATTAATCAAATGATTAATGCAAGGGTAGAATCTTCTCCGAGCCTCTTCATACCTAAGGGAAAGCCTCCTATCATAGGGAAAAATTTACGATACATTTTATCCGAGTATGCTTTTTGAAAAGCAAAATTGTGCCATAGTTAGTAAACATAGCGAATACGATGAAAAAATTATGTATATTTCATAAGGATGAATTTTTTTTCACATAGAACAGCGTTGCAACAATTGTATTTTCTAGTTTTTTTTTTATATTAATAGTGTGCCAAAATTTCTTAGAAAAAAAAGATTCAATCAATGATAACTTTGTAATATTTGCCATGAAAGAAACGTATAGTAAAAGTTTAATAAAGATATAAATGTTTTCAAAGCTAAAATCAACCAATACAAAACTGCCTCGATAAATAACTTACACTTAATAAATACGGTAATACAATAAGAATTCAACTCACCGATTTCCTCTTTAACAGCGGCGTTGGCGTTCTGCGTCATTTCCATAATGTAGAGCTCCTCTTCATCGTCCAGCCACTCCTCCAGCATATCAACGTCTTCCACGTCTTCGCTGTCGTCATTATTACCAAAGTTTGGTTGAATTTTGAAGTGCGGTTGTATAACCTTTCCCAAGAGCGCATTGGAGTTGTTCGGGTGATACTTTTTGGTGACATAGTTTCCTTTCGGCGGCTTCAGTGAGGCTTCGGTATAATTTGTGATGATTCTACCGACGAGTGCGTCGTCTTGCTCTCGCTGCTTCTCCTCTGACAGCTTCTTGGGAGGACGGCCTCTTTTATTTTTTGGCGTTAGCAATGCTCCAGGCATCACTTTACCCTGGCTGCCGGCATTTTTCGGGACAGCCATCTTCTTCGGGTCGTGCTCTTCTCGAACGTGTTTGCAGAGCTCTGAATATGTTGTATATCCTAGAACAATAACACTAAATCAATCAATAAAATCAAGATTAGTTATCAAAATTTACAAAATTGCATTGCATTAATAACATGTAAAAAGTCAATATAACTTAAGATTTCGACTGAAGGTGCTTGGTGGAATTTCAATATTAAATTTGAATCATTCAAATTATGTACACTCCCACAGATTTTGTCACTAACGACCCGGGTTTCGCCTTTCGGCATCTTCAGGCGTTCAAGCGCACGGATGAACTTGAACTGACGCTTAGTAAATGGATGTTTCGTGTTTATATATTAAATAAATGTATCACTGAGTCTAAAGCCATCGCTGGCGAAAAAGGGTAAGCTCATGGGAATTCCCAAAGATTTGAGTAGTGAGTGGTTTTTAGAATTATATTTAATTCTAAAAACCACTCACACTCAAAAAATATAATTCTAAAAACCACTCACTACTCAAATCTTTGGGAATTCCCATGAGCTTACCCTTTTTCGCCAGCGATGGCTTTAGACTCAGTGATACATTTATTTAATATATAAACACGAAACATCCATTTACTAAGCGTCAGTTCAAGTTCATCCGTGCGCTTGAACGCCTGAAGATGCCGAAAGGCGAAACCCGGGTCGTTAGTGACAAAATCTGTGGGAGTGTACATAATTTGAATGATTCAAAGTCAATATAACCATGTACTTTAGACATAAGCGATGCAATAATCACTGGATAGGTGGTGGATAAGTAGGAATAAAAATTTTACAGGCATCTATACACTTGGCACTTATCTGACTAATCAATTGAAAGATTATAAAAAAATTGTAATGGTCATCATGTACAGTAGAATACGGATAGAACGACAGTCAAAGGACCGATGAAATTATGTCGTACTGGACAAAAGTTGCACTAAACGAATTTACTTTTATAATAATTTGTACAACAACCAAATGAGTTTGAGATTTTTCACACATTAGTCATCTTTTGTTTTCACATTTAAAATGAAATAAGTAACCGGTCACAGAGTTGATTTTGATCAAATTTAAATAGATGTAAACAAAAAATAGTGCCTTTGCTCTTGATTTGATGTAAAATAATGGGTAAATAACTACCTTAAGCCGTCACAATATGATGGCGACATGACCAGACAACTCACCATACGGACACAGTATGCAGGGAAACACAGCTCTGCCCGGCAGCCTGTGGGACAATGCGTGACTGTTGACTTGCCCAAGTTTGGACATAAACGCGCCGCACATTCTGAAATAAAAAACAAAAACCGTAAGATGATATTTTACTACACCGGCACATGTCTATAATCGTGATAAAATGGAAAGTATTTAGTTTTGATTTTCGATGTCTCATTCCGAAAAATAATATTCTTTCGTCTAGCTAGAATTATAATATACTTCTATTAATTGTTTGGATACCGCGCAAATAAATCATTAAGATGTCCCAGAGATACTGCGTGTTTTTGAGAAAAATAATTTTGTCTAATATACACTCGAATTTGATATTTTAAAAACCTATATTGACTCAGTATATATGGCACTACACATATTCATCAAAATATTGCTTATATTCTATTAGAATACCAAGTATTTGATTTTTTAAATGTCTTCCGTATTTGCTTGGATATGTTCCGGACACCTGTGTCCGCTTGGTACTCAAGTGGTTAATAAATGAATCAATTAATGACTTCTTGCAGCAAGGCGACAATATTCCCTACATTGGGAGTGTACATAGTTTACTAAGAATAGGCTTAACAATAGAGTATAATGGTCAGGAATTGACAATTTGATTCGACAATTGAATATTGAATCAACATAGAAATAAACAATTCGTACCTGCAATAGAAACCTATATTCTTGCCCTTCTGCCTGTTCTTAGTCCAGTCGACGTGCTTACCAGGCACGTAGTCATCATCGTCAAGGTCCAGTGAATCTTTCTTAATTTCTTCAAACGTATCATAATCGTTAACGGGTGCTGGTTGAACTTTTTTAGGCTTGGGCGCCGCACTCACTCCGTTCTCGTATTTCCTCGGCCTACCGCGTTTCCTAGGAACAGGCGTGCTGGCACCCAACATTCGGTGAATTCCTCCGACAGCCAAAGCGACGTCTTCCTTATTCTGCTTCTGAATTTTTTTTGACGGAGGTTTTTCATTAATAACGGCGAGAAGACCATCATCGTTAGGATCAAAATTAGTTTCGTCTCTATCGAGATAATCGTATATGCCGTCATTGTCAACGTCTTCATAATTCGACGGTAGATATTTCCAATCATCGGACGATATAACCGATTTATTTCTGCAGCTCGATATAAATTCTCTATCTCTTTCGGTGAAATTTTTGATTTCATCTATGGACCCCATGCATAAATTGATATCCATGAGAGTCATGTTAATCACTTCTATGATGGGCTGTCTCACAGTCGACTTTAAGTACTCCAGTTCTGCTCTACTCATTTTGGATATGTCGCGCACCTTTTTGGCATCCAAATCGAAGCTGACACGGCGCATTTTATTATTTGGTTGGATGGGCGTCGAATAAAATAGATCTTTCATCATTTTCTTATCATAAGAATCAGCTTTCCGTTTGCCTCTATTTGCGAGTTTCTGTTTTGTAGTGAGGTCTGTATCTTCGCCTTCGCTATCTTCGTGCCCGGAATCTTCTAAAATATCCAAAAGCTGTTTTCTCGTGTACTGTTTCCCTTCGGTCTTAACCGTTAACGTTTCTTCATCGTTGAGACTGCTCATCAAAGATTTATCAGTCTCCAGAGATTTATTCAATCCGACCATTTCAGAGAATGAAACTTTTTTGTCTTTGTTGCGCTGTTGAGCTGTATCTTTCAACTCTTTTATCATTACGTGCGTGCTCATATCTTGCATGTCATCTTCCATTTCCGAGTCAAGCATTTCAACATTCGTTACGTCCTCATCGTCTTGGGCGTCGTTTTCTTCATCTTCCAAATATTCAATTTCTGCAAATTCTTCCGGATCGTCTGCAGGTTTTAAAGTTCCTTCAACTGTATTCAAAAGTTCTTCTTCTTCAGTATCTTCCATAAGATACTCGACATCTTCGACTTCTTCTAATTCTTCTTTAATCTCTCCAGGCTCTTCTGTTTTGATTTCATTTTTTATTTTGCCAGTTTTGGACTCAAATTTTGTACTTTTGACATCATCTTCAAGCTGTTTTAGTTTTTCTTCAAGAGTATCGAATTCTTTCACTGCATCTTCTAAATCGATTCTTTCTTCCGAATCCTTAGAAGATTCGGGTTGTTTGAGTGAGGAAAATATGTCTTCCCTCGGCTTAGGTAATTCTGGTATAGCTTCTTCTTCGGAATCCTCACCTTCGACTTCATTGGCAACAAGAAACTGGTAAATGTTGTCGGTTAAATTGACTTCTTTGTCACCTGTGATACTCGCTAGGTCCACTTCATATCCCAGAATGTCTCTGCAAATAAAAAAATACATTAAGATAAAATCAAAATGTTTTTATAAAATTAATTTTATCATCAAAAAATTACTTCGACATACATATGTATCAACAAATTAGGCACACATGGTGATGACATGCACTATTAACAGTGTAAAATTGACAATACTTTACCACAAATAAAATATTAACTCCAAATGGAAATAACTTAAATCAATCCTCACAAGACAATATTAAACAAAACATCGATATTGATGCTTTATCCAATGACAACAAGCAAATACAATGGAATAAAATCTATTCTGTATATCGTTATCACCAAAACCTTAAACGCTTCTAAATACTGCACCTAATCGTGTGCAGATATGAGGCTATTACTGGCAAACCCGGCTCGTTCCAAAATTGATGAAACCATAAATGTAATTTAGTAAATAAAAATACATTTAAAAAATATTTTTAGAAAGCAGTTTCAAACCTGGCTTGATAACATACAAAATATCATTCCAAAGTCATTTAAAACTAAAAATACTTTTAAAATGTGTAACGTTTTACAAAATGAAATTCAAGTGTCATTTTTCAACATTTTGGAACGAGCCGAGTTTGCAAATAATAGCCTCTGGTCAAAGAAAACGAAAATAAAAAAAATATTTACTTTGCTTTCTGTAAAAATGTTGCAAAATCATCGCCTTCGTCAACTTCAAGTTCAGTGTCCTGTCCAGCGGAGTCCTCCAGACACAGTATTAGAGACATGGCGACAGAAGCGGAGGGGCCTCTGTTGGCGCCACTTTGCTGTTGTAAAAACTGAAAATATAAATAAACTCAGTTTAGATGGCACTACACATATTCATCAAAGTATCGCTTATATTCTATTTGAACACCAAGTATTTGATTTTATAAATTTCTTGGACATCTGTGATCACTTGCATATGTTCCGGACACCTGAGTCCGCATGGGAACCAAGTGGTTAAGTACTAATCATGTAGGTCAGAAAATTCGTAGGAACACATGGTTAACATTTTAAATACCATTCAAACAAATCATTAATATGACCCAGGGATGCAGCGTCTTTTTAAGGGAAATAATTTTGCCTAATATACACTCGAATTCGATATTTTAAAAAAACTAGATTGACTACACATATTCATCAAAATATTGTTTATATTCCATTGTAATACCGAGTATATGATTTTTTTAAATCACTTGGACACCTGTGTCCACTTGGGATCCAAGCAGTTAATGAAGACCAGTATAACCGAGTAAGAAACTAATATATTAAATAATTTTCTGCTTACCATGAACAGCAGTTCGTGGTCAAGGAAGTAAATGAATGTACATATTTTAACCCAAACCACAGTAGCCTATCAAGGTATGAGACAGAAAATGAAACGAGTCACTAGATAACACTGAAAATTATATCAGTCAGCACACTAAAAAATTTTGAGTAACACTGATTTAGAGCACATGGAAGTAATCTACCTAAATTATTATGATAAACAAGGAGGCGTGAGTAACTGACCCATGTGACCTAAGTTAAATTCTCATTTAAATTTATCTCAAGGATATAATTTTAAAAATGGAATAGATTTTGTTTCGCGTTATGTTGTTCACTTACTTTGAATAAAATAAAAAACAAAAATCCTTCGGCGTTTAAACATCAATGTTCTTATAATGAAAACGAGACGTCAAAATTTTTAACCTCACTTTTGACACCATTTACAGAAACGAATCTATGATGAAAAAAATAAAAGCCTAAATTGATAATGCGACAAAATACCTGTTTTAAACAATGTCTTAATGATTTAATAAACTATTCACAATACAAAATCGAAATTTGTTTTAAAAATACGATGTGTTCACTGCACCGTCGCGTTTAAACAATAAATGCGTCATTCAGGTACTGTATAAACAACTCACAGTGAAATCAAACTAATTATACCAAGTAAATGACCGAAAGTTCACATTAAGATTGCTTCTATACAATGATTATTATAAACAAGGTATATTTAATTAGTGAAGATGCTACTCGACTTACATGGTGGATGATTAATATCGAATGATAGTTTGTAACGCGAAATTTAGGTAAAATTACACTACAAAATAAGGCATACACAAGTCACTGGATGAGACAGCCACTACCGATATATCAGGAAAAATACATTATTAATATTTGATAAGTGCTGTAGAATAACTGACAACGCTTTAGAGAAATTAGGACGTACAAATTGATTAGATAGTATCGAAATTGGAATTCAAAACATAAATATTCTGTGGATTTGAAATGACTTCTCGGCAATTACCAGTCGATTTAATGCGAATATGACAAGTAAATTACAATCGAAAAATCTCGTTATTTATTTTAGACTGCGACGCCCGACATCGTCAGAATACTGAGTTATCAATGATCCCGCACTATTTTAATGAAGTCTTGCGCACTATTTTACGATGCAAATGATAACTAACAAATTTTAAATATCACACACCTTTCACTAATTCAAAATTCCAACCAAAACAATATTAGTGAGAATATTGCTAGGCTATTGAGTGTAATTTATGACGATTTTAGCAAAGAACGCGCGTAGCTTTTCTTCGTTTGAAGGGCGACATGTTGGAAAGATGTTACCGGCCAGTGCTGTCGTATAATACAATATGGCTGTTAGTAAGGACAATTATTATGATATATCAAATGGGACAGCACTAGCATTTTTCAAGTTTTAACGTAATCACTAATGGGGATGTCGGTAAATTTTTGGAATCAACATTTTGTATCTAAGTTTCATCAATCAAAGTCCAATTGAACCAGTTTTTCAGGTTTTAGCCATGTTTTAGCATCGTAAAACAATGAGCATTCAGAGACAATATTAATAAAAATTGTTAAAAAGTGTTAGAGATGAGACCATATTATTTTAAAACTAACATTGTAAAATATATTAATTTTAACAAAAATATCTCGTCTTATATTTTATCAGGGCTGTAGAGACGTGTAAAAAATACGACTCCGACTCCAGCTTTATAATAATTAACGACTCCGACTCCAAGGATTTTTTTTCAATAATTTCATTTTAACTTATATATATGTATACCATCAGATCATATTTAGTCAGCCAAGCATGGCATGTCAATACTTTGGTCTATTTTGTTTGTATACACATCATTCAATATATTTTTCAAAAAAAAAATCGAGCCGCTCATTTTTCACGAATCCGTTCAGACTCCGGCCAAAATTCCACAACTCCGACTCTACAGCCCTGAATTTTATGCATAAATAAAGCATTATATGATACATTAAATCAACGTGTTTTGAAAACTATGTAACAACAGTGGGTCATACATAAAAAAGATTTTTTTATTACTTTATTTGTGAAAAAAAATATTTGCATGATTAAATACAAAATATTTTTCTGAAGAATTGTTCTAAGGTAAGGTTTAATTATTTTGATTAATGGTAGTCAATAAAATTTTGAAGTTTTGAATACAAAAAATGGCTAATTTTTAAGAACTACGGTCAAACATTTCATGCAGTTTGAAAATACTGACAATTGTTGATTTGTTATATGGTTTGATCTACTTTGAAATAATTTAAAGCAGGTATTTTTTCAAACAATTTGAAGAAAATATTTAAATTTAACTGAAGATTTACGTGGCGTCGTGTGTTTGAAAGTGAGTTAGCAATTTAAAGCATTGTCGTATAAAACAATTTCAGCATATCGCATAAATGTTAAAAATAAATTGTTTTTCTATATTCACAACTTTTACAATTTTAAGAATTAACAATGCATTGATTTATATTCACCAAAAATATAAACCGACAATTTGACTCCATTCCAAAATGAAAAATTTACGACTCTTGACTTTACAGTAAGATTTTTTTTAGCCCTAGTAATTTTTTTTATAGTTATTGTATTTTTGTAACTGAGCTTGCATTATTCACTAATAAGATTGATTGTTTACAGCCAGCCAATATTGTAAACAAAAATTATTATATCACAGAAGATAAAAAGTATAAATATTTTATTTTACAGTGCTTCATTATAAAAGTCAATCATTGTTGACATGTAATTTTTTACTTTGTTACTCACTTAAATGGATTCTTGACTGCTAAAAAAAACAGAGGTAAATAAAAATAATAATTCTGAAATGTTTTTAATCGATTTTAATTTATTTTAGTCGCACCCTTATCAAAAGTATATAAGGCACATCTCTCATAAAAGTGTTTATCGTTTCTTCATTCAGTTTATAGTAGCTCATTAGTCTATGGTTGATTATTTTGTAAATTTGTCAACATCGAAAAATATACTTTTAAAAAATTGCTGTACTTCCACCAAATGTCATGGAATACGTTTTGATCAAGGATCTTAGGCCAGGCTTAAAGAATGTAAATGTCATTTTTATCGTTTTGGAAGTCGGTCCCCCGACGATAACCAAGGACAACCGAGAAGTCAGGACATTCAAGGTACCTACATAACCTTAATCGAACATATAATTACGAAATCGAAAGCAATTAACCACGAGTCGTGAAATGCAAATTCACCTTTACTTTCTTTTCATTACAATGCAGTCCCAATGTTGGACATCTTATTGAGATATGTAACATTTGATAAGTGATTTATTTGAGTTTTTTCGTATATTTTGATTATTCCTATTTTACTTATCAGGGCTGTGGAGTCATGTAAAAAAAGACGACTGAAGAAATTTTTCGATAATTTAATTTTAACTTATATATATCATATATATATATATATACATAACTTATGTATAGAATACATATATAATTTATGTATTCCATCAGACAATCTTTAGTCAGCCAAGCATGCAATGTCAACACTATGGACTATTGTGGTTTGAATACACATATATAATTTTTAAATTTCTAGCCGCTCATTTTTCCGACTCCGACTCCGACTCCACAGCCCTGTATATTATACAATATTATTTAAAAAATGTGTTGGGTCAATCTAAAGAGAATATTTCTTATTATTTGGTTATAAATATTTTTTTGAATTATGAAATACCTAGTTAAAAATGTAAATGAATTAATTCATTTTTTTTTTTTAAATGCTTGAAGCTATCACATCCATTTCCAACCTACATCTATTCCGTTCATCTGTGGACGTGAGGTTCTCTAGTGATGTAGATCATACCAAAATGTAATTTTATGGTTAGACTTGTTTCCAAATTTAAAATTTTTACAAAATTCATTTGTTCATTTGAAACAAATAATAAAAATAGTGTGACTGCCAAAAATCACTGAAATATATCTGTTATATGCATATTTGAAGAATAAATAGTAATGCAATAAATAATATGAGAATGGCAATTGATGACTAAATACTCTGCAGTACCTACACAGCAACACTACTCAAAGAGGACAGCTTATGAGTCAGTCGGCAAACCTTTCAAAAATAGGGAGGTTAATATTTTAGGTTGGCTATTTCCGTTTTATATCTATATTCGGAGTACTTATGAGTATCAATCCCAAAAAACAATTGTACATGGGAGCAAAACATTTGAAACAATGGAAGTGTACACTTATAATTAAATGATTGAAATTAGGTCAACGTACACATAATCTTTGTCTGCATTATTTCTGTATGCTGTAAAATTATTGTATGGTTGTAAAGAGTATTTGAGAAGACATTGCGTCATTCAAAATATATTATCTAACACCAGATGCAACGTCATTAATACAAATTCCTTTTTTTCTCAATAAAAGCATTCAATTCTAGGAATTGTTTTTGATCTGCATTCACAGCAAATCAGCAGGGTTTGAAAGGTTAAGGCAGTGGTTCTTAACCAGTGCACTGCGATACACCAGTGCACCGCGAAAACAATGGTAAAAACAAAAAAATCCGCAAAATAGTAAAAACAGAAAAATCTGCAAAATAGTGAAAACCGAAAAAGTCAAAAAAAAAAATTTCCACATATTTATTCGATCTCTTAATTCTGGTGCACCGCCACTTTTTCCCATGATCAAAAGTGCACCGTGACTTCGAAAAGGTTAAGAACCACTGGGTTAAGGCGTAACTAAATACTTTGCTATTTTTACCTTATGATTACTACCCACTAAACTTTTAACACTTCTGAAGGAATAGGCTAAAACCGATTGACTAATTCTGTGTTATAAAGGTAGCAGACCAAACAGCATGTGTGAATGTATCGGTTTGGGACGTCGCCGGCCAGCTCCTTGCTCCTGGCGACATAGTCCGGCTGACAAGGGGCTATGCGTCCGTTTGGAGACACTCGCTAACTCTATACTCCGGTAAAAGCGGAGACATACAAAAGGTTGGCGATTTCTGTATGGCTTTCAATGAACAAAGAAATATGAGTGAACCAAACCTCTCAGGTATGTATCGTTTGTACATCTTTTTGCCTTAGATATATATTATCGCACATGGTCGGATAGCGGCTTAATAAATGTATACATATTATATTTGTCAATATATTATGTTATCATTACAAACACTTTGGTATTGTTCTTTGCCTTAAATCATTATTAGTAAATTTATGATTCGACTGAAGATGCTTTGTGGAATTTTCGTGCATTTTGTCCCTAAAGACAGGTTTCGTCTGACTTAACTTTTCCGGTTCTAAGCTCAAGAAATGCGACAATACCCACATTTTCTTAAATATCTATTTTAACACTCAAGAACCCGGCCCCGCACTAACGCGGAAATGGTCGTTATATGTCAAACCCCGTTTACACACGTGGGCGTGTAATCAGTATCCGTTAAGGCAAAACTAATTTATTTCAGGTTTTTGTTTTTTTATGCTACTCAAGAGGGTTTGCTGCGTATGTGTATTTTTTTTTGTGTCGATTTACCTCATTATTTATGGGTGAAAATGACTTTTGAAATAAGATAGATATCTTTAGAATACTTAAAATTAAAATATTTTACGAGTAGACTTTTACTTTTATTACACTTAAAAAACATACTGCTGTTCGTTTTATATTCTGTAATATTATTTAAATATATTTTAGTGCATTTGTGTTGGTCGAAGACAACACATTCTCGTTTCTGTGATCGCGATATATTTTCTGCTCTTGTTTTATTACATTCAGTGTTTAAAAATTTAAAAAAATGTTTGTGTTGTATAATTTATGTGATTAAAGAGGTAATTTAAAAAAATATTTCAATTTTTGCATTTTTTTCTTTAAAAATATTTTTTGTCTATGAAAAATCGAAAAGAAAGTATCGTTTTTTTACTTATTTCTGCTATGTTTAATCATTTTTTTGTGTTCGCCAAGTTAAACTTAAAAAAAAAAATTAAAAAAATATTGCAACTTGCTAAATATTGGGTTGCCGTACAGGACGAGCGTGACTGTATGGTCACACAAACATTCAGAGTTGAAATATAGCTAAACATGAAATTTAAAAAAATATTTACTATTTGACCTATTTGGATCAACATAATTTTAACACAAATATATTAGTAAAAGTAGTGTAAATAATTTAAAGTTTTGAAAAAATAATAACTAACAATTTCAAAAAGCACATTAAAAAAAACAGAAATTCAAAAAATCGCATATGCTTTTGGTAGTTGTTACCGTTCCTGTGGCTGATGACTAGCTTAACCTCTTGAATACCAAGCGGACACAGGTGTCCGGAACATATGCAAGCGAACACGGATGTCCAAGACATTTAAAAAATCAAATACTTGGTATTCTAATAGAATATAAGCAATATTTTGATGAATATGTGTAGTGATATCTATACTGAGTTTTTAAAATATCAAATTCGAGTGTATATTGGGCAAAATTATTTTTCTCAAAAACACGAAGTATCTCTGGAACATATTAATGATTTATTTGCGCGGTATTCAAACGGTTAAGACTGTATCCTATTTAACAAAAATTGAGTAATGGAACGATATTCAAGTAGAAAAGGGATGAATAGTGGGATCAATAGACAGCATTGTTTACTGTGACCATATGGTCACGCTTGGAGGGTCGAGTGAATAGAGACGCATGTAAAAATGAACTGAATCGCTAAAAAGACCTATACACTTGTAGACACTTACTCAGTTAATATTTTTGCTGTAATCGGTTGGTGTAAAAGAAGCTATCCATTCTCATTTACTAACCGTATTTATTTCTTGTCATTTCAGTAAATGGCCACATGTTCCCGATTGCATAAAGCGATTAAGACTCCATTCAAAAGTGACCACCGTCGTTATTGAACGAAGGGTAGAAATACAATACAATTTCATCCGCAATTTCAACAACGATCGACCTGGAATCACAACACTGACTGAACATAAGGAAAAACTTATACGTCTTAAATATTATAAATACGTTTTGATAATTTATTTTGGATTAATTTAACTTACTTTCTATGGCCTTGGATGGTACAGGACTAGAAAACCGAGAACAATATTTGATCATAACAACGAAATCAAAATAATATGATCATATCAAGTATGATTGCGTCCTTTGTGTTTATATAAACTCTTACTTGATATGAAATCAATACATTGATTATTTTGACTCTTATGATCCTATGTTTATTTGATTATGTCGGTATAACAACCAGCGGCGTAACCACCTCAATAACAGCAAGGCTACATGAAGGCTGGACGAAAAGGGAGGCTCAAATTTCCACATACTCAATATAACAAATTGCGTGATGTTTGCAAGTTTTATTGACACGTCATCGTGTGCTATGATTAATCACTGTCAAGCAACACCTATTCACGACACAAGCGTTGATCTCAAATGGCGTTTGCTTTTAGTCAAGATGAATGCTAGTTTAGTATTCTACCCAAAAGTGAAGTGAGTCAGGTAGCAAAATGGTCAAACTTTTAAGTACAATCACGTCTTTACTTGGTGTTTTGGTGGATTGCATATTTTTATAATGGATAGATAATTCTATTGCAGTGTGTATGTACTGAGGTCACTTCAGTTTTACGATACATAAAGACAAGTAGAATATCATAGCACATTTAATTGTTTTTTTTTTCCTAAAATACCACTTGCCTCACTTCACCTCTCAGGGGCTAATATGATTCCTCTAATTGCAAGATCTATCTGTGTAATGCAATCTTTTGGGATAATACCAAGGTATCTGAAGCTGTCGACCTTCTCGATGATCTACAAGACGCTCGGGACCATTTCGACAGATGCAGTTGTTCAACCACCAAACAATTGTTCACTTAAAAAAAAATAACTTTTATAAATTGTATTATAATTCCACCATATGCTTGATTTAATTGTTACTGTGATTTCAGTTATAATATTTGTTTGTAAATTATAAATTTGTATGATAGTAACTAACTTCTGCGCAGAATAGAGATCACCTTTAATTATTTTTTTTATAATTTTATTGTTTTTGAAGTTGAATTTTTTTGTTGGCATCATTGTGCCAAATTATTATTCGGTTGATGTATAAATGAGGCACAATATGGATGGGTGCGAGTGACCAAACTAGGAAATAAGCTAATTGTATAAATATATAAACACTTGTGATGTATTAATTAATTTGATAATTAATAAATGAAGATTTTAAAAGTTTTTTTTACGCATTTTACTCCAGAACTCTTTTTTCTATTATAATTTACTATAATAATAATGTATTTTATGGAGCTATGTGGTCAACACTCTTGGCCTTTGGCTACATTCAGTTGCAGTGTTGATTGGCTTGAATCCTCTTATTAATACTTTCATGAATTGATTTATTAATCAATTTATGGATTTTTATCTAAAGACGTCGATGTTAGTAATATTTTAATTCTCACCACCCTCTTTTACCGACATAAAAATGTTAACCTATAATTATTTTCTGAGGTTAGTATCAACTGCCACTCGAGCTTAAATTTTTTCTTTTGGTGGAAGTTATATTGAGGAGCAATCATTTAAATAGAAACTTTATAATTCAAATAGGCTTAATGGCCCAAAATTTATTTTCACCGTAACACATATAAAACAAATTCAATTCTTTATAAGTGGGTGCAGGGTCATGCCAGGGGACTTGGCAATCCTGAATGATAGGCATAAATATTACAATTTTACCCATCATTCAATTTGCACTGTGGATATGCTACTTTAGACCACCACAAAACTCCAGCCCATGTCAAATGATATAAAAAATATATATTAGAAGACGGATAAGTGTTAAAAAGCATACTGCAAAAAAACCCGAAATTCAGTATCAAAGTAATATCCAATGAAGCTAAAGCAAAAGCAACAATCCAGATTTAGATAACGTACACAACTAAAATTGAGAAAAAACGTGAAATGGCTTTTATTAAAAACATTGGTGTACCCAATTGAATAAGTCTAGTTAAAATGAATTTTCTACATTATAAAAATAGTTCACTCAGAGCAGCAACAATCAACCTAACTGCCCGTTCAGATTTTATGTGACGCTCAAAACAATCATAGCCACCAAATACTTTTTCAATTATCTGATAGGTATAGCTTGCACAAAATTAAGTAAACGAGTATTTTGGATACATTTATATTTTTGTGTACTTGCATTTTATGTTGTGTCACCATATTGTGAATAGTAAGTGGTATATTTACGTTTTAATATTAATATGCTGTGGTCCAAATGGAAAAAAGGTTTAATATTGCTGACTGAGTGTGCTGTGCCAACATACATAGTATTTACATACTAATATTTTTTTTCAAAAAATCAATTCATCTTTACCAAAATAGTTATAGAAATATATCAACCTGTTCGCTGCCCACACTTGTTATATATGGACTGAAGCATTGAACACCCACTATGCATATATATATATATATATATATATATATATATATAGCCATTACCCATATAATAGAGTATATAATTTTGACTGCAACATTTTATTTTAATGTAATCACTGCATAATACATTCTTGAAATTTTGAATGTGAGAGGCAATAATGCGTTTGGCGACTAGACAGAGAAAGGATTGAACATTTACAAAATGAAAAGTCACTGTTTCAAAATCAGAACCTTTTCACTCAATCTCAAAACATGTAAATATACTAAAACAGGGCTTTCAAATTATATTTCGCCTGTGGCCTCATTAATGTTTAATTCGCTACTGGTACTAATCCATCCAACGAATAGTTCTTTTTGAAATGTCGTCGAATATCTTCAGTGATTTGAATGTTGGTTGATCATTTCTTTTCACGTCACCATCATGTTGTTGATCATGAGTATGTTGTTGTATTGTCTCTATTCACTTACTATGGAAGGAGTGTAGAAAAATGATAAATCCAATTGAAGTTTAAAAAAAGAAACAGTGGCTGCTGTGGCGAGTTATCCCATAAACACATGAGACTCGCGCTTGGGGCCTCCAAACCCTAGGGGCTTCAAAAAAGCTTATATTGTATTTACAGGGTATTCTGTTATTTAAAAAACAGGACCTCCGAAGAGTATTGACTGTGTACGAACATGTATAAGTATATTGTTCACTAGACTCCAAATACAACGCACAAGTTTTTACGAAAAATTATATTATAGAAAAAAAAACATTCCGGATAGTAATTCTTAATAGCAGCAGTAATTTATAATGCATTACTGTTATCATTACAATTAGAAAGTCGACTTGGGAGAAAGTGGATAGGCAACAAGTAACAAAAGCAAGGGTTCTGGTGGATCCACAGACGGTTACATCATATCAACCAACCTCTGCTATTATTATTTACATTCTTTTTTAATTACTTTTTTTTCGAGGCTAAAAAACAAAGTTATATAAATACTTCGACTTTGATTCACGTAATGTTGTTGATTGCCATTTTAAAATGAATGTCGTTTGATGTTAAATAAAATACATTAAAAAAATGACTTATTGTTGTTGTTGTTTGTAGAGAAATTTTAATAAAGTCTCATTTTTAACATAAAGCTCTTTGCTCATTTGCCCGAAGGCGTTATTGTAAGCGGCACTTTGCTTTGAAAAAACACAGATCCTCAAACTTTCCCAATGAATATGGGTGATTTTTGATGGGATTTAAGCGATAGCTTCGGTAAGTTTATCCAAAATAATACGATGATAATATATATTCTTTGGTTATAAACGCTACCCATTCGAGGATTAAACACATCATCCCCATGCGTAATTAAATTTGGAGGTCCTGTTTTTCGGATAGCATAAGAACGTCAGAAAATTCCATGTAAAATAATACAAATCTGAACAAAAACTATATGGGTTATTTAATATAACCCATTTTTGAGGGCCCTGAGATTCGGAGGCCCCAAGTGCGCGCCTCATGCGCTTATAGGGTAATCCGCCACTGACGCTACCTATGTAAAGCAAAACGAATTGACCGCAACACTTGATAGTTTCCTCACTCCTAAAAAAACATCGTTTTCTCTGCCATCTATAAAATTGGTGATTAGTGAATTTCAATTTTTTTCTCTGAGATTTTCTTCCCCGCTAGAGAAGCTGAAACGTTTATTTCAACGGCTTTGCCATCTTATAGCAGAGCCAAGCAATGCATGAAGGCTCAACGCAAAGAGTTTGGCTCAGCGTGACGTTTGCATTAGGACCATAAATTTCTAGCTACATCACTGTTTAGTTTCCCTTTTTACTTGTGAGGATCATTACGACAGCTGCACTTTTGACAGTAATTATTGGACACCAAATGACACAATATTAATATTAGAAGACGTCACAACTGAGGTGAGGGATTACCGCAAAATAGCAGGAGGCGCGCGCTTTTGGCCTCCAATCTTGCGGCTTTCAATCTTAATACTAATATTTTATATTCAGTAATTCTAAAACGTCTCCAAATTTGATTGTACCTGGGGCCTCCCCATTGTCAAATCTGTCAATGTTTCTCATAATCGAGGACACATTTAATTAACACGGCCTACACTATGTACAAAAAAGGTATTGAGAGATGACTTCAGACTCTTCAAAAAGAATCAAAGTAGTTTTATTTATTGATTTGGCATTTACTTGGTAGAACTCCATTTTAATAGGGTAAAATATCACGGTATTTCAGTTCTACAGTTTTTTAAAAAAGTTAACGGTTGATAGCTATTTCGGCTTGGATTAATAATGGTTTGCTCATTTAAGATGTTTTGTTTAGACATGAGCAAACCATTATTAATCCATCGCCGTTGTTAAAACCCTTAATGTAATTAATAATAAATATCAATATATTCTTTCCTAATTAACCTGTGGAAAATCCCACATTGCTTATTGTTTTTCAAAACACTAAAGCCATAGTTAATAAATTTAATGTAGCACAATTAATAATAAATATCAGTTTAAATTATTCTACCTAATGTTTTTAAAAACCCAGACTGCTTATCTTTCTTTGTAACACTAAAATCACATTTAATAAGTGCAATATTGTAATTAGAATTTGAATTAGTATATTAGAGTGAATAATATGATGCATTGTGTATCTCTTCTTAGACAGTATATATAGCTGAGTAAATGTACGTTTAAAGCATAGTTCTGACGATGGCGTAAGCCGAAATAGCTATCAACCTTTAACTTTTTTAAAAAACTGTAGAACTGAAATACCGTGATATTTTACCCTATTAATCAAAGTAGTTCTTATCGTGGCTTTGAAAATTGTATTTTGGATAATCATTGGAACAGGACTCGGATAATTACTTTTTTCCAGTTTTACAAAATATGGTTTTCTGAATATTTAGTCATGTCAAATTGAAATGCTTTTTAAATAAAACGTTTTGGAACCTTACGAAAAAAGACGCCCACGTTTGAAGGTAACAATCCTGTGAAGCTTTTTCTTATTAAATGGGATCTCTGAACGTGTACAGCCGGCTTAAGATTGCAAAAATGATCTGGGCAGGGCTGTGCAATAAAGTAAAAACAATTCACCAATACAAAATCACGCCTTAAAGAAAAATAGTTCATGGAATACTTAATACACTTATGTAACTGAAGTATTTAATACACTTAAATCGTAAAATAATCTCAATGAAAAATATTTACGTGAAATGCACTACTTGCAGTGGCAGATTACCCTATAAGCGAATGAGGCACGCGCTTGGTGCCTCTGAATCTTAGAGGCCTCAAACTTGCTCTTATGATAGATAGCCCATATATTTTCAATTCAGTTTTCTATATTAATTTTCATATTACTTGGAATTTTGCAACGCTTTTGAATTATCCGAAAAACAGGGCTTACCAAGATTTTAATCCGCCACTGACCACTTTCACTTTCGGGGCTGGAGAAAGGGAAAATGATATCCTCATTTTGGTAGGTAGTGAAGAATAAATTATAACCATATTTTTAGTTGTATAATGAATTTGGATTCTTCATAGTTGGATCTTAATGAGTAAAGGTTCATTAAAATTAAGTTTTTACCACTAAAATTTTCTCACGGACCACTGGCTAGCGACCGCTGATTTAGAGTGGCGAATTCGCAATGTTAAGAATATAGACTCTCAATGGAGTATTTCAATTGATGTTGTTTAATGAGAATTGTCTTTTGTTTAGTTGCTGAACGTCCTTGTTTTGGAGAAGATAATGATAGTATAGAAAAAAATGTGAAATTAGTTTAAAAAAGAACTCGCTATTCGCTTACGAAGAGCTAGAGCCACATTCAGGGGTGAACTGGAGGGGGCTCGCAGGGGATCGTGCGAGCCCCTTGTTAAATTGTTAAAAACGTTATTCTCAGATCTTCGCGTTATATAATTTATAAATATGCAATATATTTCAATTAAAAAAGTGACAATGTACATTTAGGATTTCTGACAAACATTTTTCAACTGTTACGATTTGTTGCGTACTGTTACAAAATATAAGTGTACACAGTAACTTTCGATAGCTTTAATAATTATTGCGTATAACTGCTTATTTTGTAATAAAAAATACACCTTCCCAGAACATCACGAATAGCTATAAGATTTAGCGAGCCCCTTGTTACCGTATTGGCAGCCCACCGCTGGCCACATTTGACAATATTCTGACTGTCTGGGATACACAGCTGTAAACGATTAACCAAACTCGACAAACAAAAATCTTCTGTTGATATAAACTCCATTGGGAGTCCATATGCTTTACATTAGGAGCAGACATGGTAAAAAAAGAGCGTCGACCATTTGGCTACAGAAATGATAATCGCTCAGTACTTACTGTTAACCGTTTGAATACCGTGCAAATAAATCATTAATATGTCCCAGAGATACTGCGTGTTTTTGAGAAAAATAATTTCGCCTAATATACACTCGAATTCGATATTTTAAAAATCTATATCGACTCAGTATAGATAGCACTACACATATTCATCAAAATAGTGCTTATATTCTATTAGAATACCAAGTATTTGAATTTTTAAATGTCTAGGACATCCGTGTTCGCTTGCATATGTTCCGGACACTTGTGTTCGCTTGGTGTTCAAGTGGTTAAATACTTTTGATTGCATACCCCTGATATTAGATAAATGCGAACACACTTGGTAAATAATCGTAGGCAATATACAGAGGTTTAATTTTACTGTAGAGATAAATCTTCAATTATTAAGACACTGGGGGGGGGAGACTGGGGAGGCGATTCCCCTAAGAGTACAGAGACACGAACAGAGGTACCCCAGGCTATTTGGAAAATTAAAATCGAGTGTAAACGGCATTGTGCTAACATACATATAACGTGTCGAATGTTATTTTAAGCCGATTATAATGGAAAAGATGGTCGTTTAGTTGAAAATAGATACTTTTCAGGAGAGCCAAAAAAAGATTTTTGTTTACACTTTAAAGAGAATTGTCAGATTTATTAATTCAACTGTTGATTTTCGCCTCCGTATATATTGTATATATTATACATATCGACTGTGGAAAGGAAAAAGGACGTACCCCACAGTTTCTTCAGAACAGCCTTTTTCCATAATCACAATGTATAAAACTTGATACACGTTCTATCAAAAGGATGTAAGCTGCAAATGCCGAATTAGTATCTGAATTGAGCTTTCAAGTTTGAAAAAAGATGAGCTTGTAAAAATTGAAACCAAGAAGAAAGACTGAAATAGACAATGTCTTCAACAAATATTAGATTATGTCAATTAAACACTAGTTTAGACGTCTCCGTGCTCTTCTAGATTGTGTATATTTCATAATTGGCATATGGCCCAAAATCATCAAAACGCGTTTTTTGTGCTTCCTGTAAAATTTGTTATGTGTGGGTAACGTCTTTTTTCCTTTCCACAGTCGATATATTGTAGTGATTTCGTCAAATTCAAATCATTATTAAATTTCGAGTCGTCTTAGCTTTGTTCTCGGAAAAAGGAATTCCTTTGGTAAATAGTAAAATATGCTGAATGCTTATCCTGATATTATAATACAATTATCCGACTTCTTTCAGCTCTCTAAATCAGCGTTTCTCAACCGAGGTTCACATGTAACAATCGATAACAAGTCAAAACACTAAAATGCACATGCCCTAAGAAATATCAGGCGAATAAGATAACGTTTTAAGATTTTTGTCACTGAAGCCTTGGGCGATATTAACAATTAACGCAATTAACCGAATTGTGTCGCTTAAGTTCTTTTGCTGATTATGAGCAGGGGTGGGCTGGAGGGGGCTCGGAGGGGCTCGCGCGAGCCCTTTGTTAGATTTTACTACGGCCGGCGAGCCCATTGTTAATTTAAGAGAAAACAATATTCTCAAATCAAATTAGTATATTACTACAATTTCTGACATATATATTATCTACGACAGCTTCAATATACACATAAGTACAGTTTCAGCCATTTGCATTGATTAGTTTATGGTAAACTGCATATTGTTTCATATTATAAGTGTGTTAAGTAACAATCGTTTGCTAATTTAAGTATTGCATATAATTGCATAGGAGTGATAAATTGTTTTGAGATTAAGCGAGCCCCTTGTTAACGTATTGGCAGCCCACCGCTGATTATGAGTCAATATACCGTAATATTATAAATACCAATAGCTGAAAAATGTACTTATTACAGACTATTCACTCAGTTTTACATACATCCATTTCCCGCCTCAATATTTGTCTCTAAAGTAAATACATATGTATTCTGCCAACTAAGTTTATGATATGGATATATTATGTCTTTAAATAATACAAGAATGGCTAATTTTACAATCTGCAACAGTTTTGTGAATATTGTAGTTAAAATTAGTGGAATTTAATTATTTTTTCGAAGGAAATTATCCCAAATTTGATACGCGTCGTTTTGGTCACCATTGGAGCTTCACAGATTATCTCAAAAATACGTTTGACTTTTTGTTCAAAACCGTATTCAATTTGCTGGTAATATGAGTAAAATCTGGACCTAGAGTACTATTGGTATTGAGTAAATCTAATGAGAGTGCAAAGTGTTAAGTTTCGCTAAATATTAATAAGTAAAATATACAGTCCCAAACGTTATATTTTTTTCGTTATTATTTGTTGTATGCAAACACATCATTATCAAGTTAACAAGATGTTAGTCTGCTTGGCGGTGCAGAAAATTAAATCTTAGAAAAAAATTGAATCGGAAAAAGTATACAGAATTTTATAGGTGAATAAATAAAAGCAAAATACTACGAAACTACAAATAACATTTCAACACAAGATTTACATTTTCCCGCATTATGCGTGTGCATTCCCGCTTAAGTTTTGTGCGTGTATTATACAGGGCTATGGAGTCGGGGGCTTCGTCCGGGATAGGAGTCGGAAAAATTCAGATCAATTTAAAAAATATATTTTATGATGTGTATTTAAGCCACAGTAGTCCATTATGTTACCACTGCATACAAATCAAATATAATTGCTTATTATATTAAGAATATTTTTTTACAGATTCACAGAGCCTTAATAACTGTACTTGGTTTAGTATAAATAGCAATATTGGATTAATTAATGTATATTATTTTACTTCGACTGTGGAAAGGAAAAAGGACGAAACCCACAGTTTTTTCAAAACAGATTTTTTTCGATAATCACAATGTATCAATCTTGATACACGTTCTATCAAAAGGATGCAAGCTGCAAATGACGAATTAGTATCTAAATTTAGCTTTTAAGTTTGAAAAAGATGACCTTGTAAATAATTAAAACCACGAAAAAATACTGAAATAAAGGTTTTTCCTAGACAATTTCTTTAATTAATATTAGATATTGTCAATTTAACACCATTATATGTGTGGGTTACGTTCTTTTTCCTTTCCACAGTCGACTTGAAAATGCTTATCATGACCTCCCTAATCTTATTAAATAAATGTTGAAATAGTAAAAACAGCAGGACTTTTTTCACATATAACACGGTGGAACGGCGTTCCGGCACCTTTTCCTTGGCATTTTTAATATTTTAAACCATTTACTGTTTTTCTTTATCTAAGGTTCATATTAAATGTTATGTACCGGGTGCCGCAGCACAAAGTAATTTAGTCATAATACAAAACAATATCATTTCCATAGACTAACTGGGTGACCAGAATCAGAATTCTAATGCTTAACCTTTAGAGGAGTGAATAGATCTATACAGACCTTACTTTAATTTATATACTGCCTTTTCTTAACATGACAATTTTGTGACTTTTGCTGAGAATAATTAAAACAGTAAATTCAAAGATGAGGATTATCTCAAAACAGTGGAAATAATACCAGAGTAATACCAATCGGAACAGTAATTAAACATCGATAGACGCATTCTTTTACGGATCAGTACAAATATTGAAACAATATCGGGAAGACTTCTCAAACTCTCTCTCTCAAGGCAAAACATCCAGTGGGAATAATATGTTTGTTTAGTTACTCGACTGGAGAGGGATGTGAATCAATTTGTTTACATTAAAATGCAATCAAGGGTCGTATTTCTCAATCAACCCTGCAAGAGATTTTCTTTCTACTGTAACGGAATACCAATGGCATCCCCACGCACGTTAGTGATGCGCTGTATAACAGAAATAACGAATATTGATTTATATCTTTGCAATCGTTACTTTTGAGACGTTATTATATGTCAATAAGAATGACCGATGAAAATCTACGATTACTTAATCTGATTTCGTTCTTTTTTTAGATTCTCTAGAGCAGGCATGGGCAACCTTTCCTAGGTCTGGGGCCAAATTATTATTTTATCTCCGAGTCAAGGGCCGGACCAAAATATACTATAAAAATAATAAAGTAATATTTAATTAAATAAAACACGTTGCTATTTCTTATATGGTGACTGGTGATCATGAACTAGTAGAGTGGAGCCACTGCAAGAGCCCCTTTCATCTTCATTATTTAATCCCTCTCTGGAACTATTAATTTATTTCTCTATTACTTCGTCGAGATGAATCAGAGCCGGACAAAATAGCTCGGAGGGTCGGATCCGGCCCGCGAGTCGGTGGTTGCCCATATATGCTCTAGAGCAGCCATACTCAACCTTTTTTTCCTCCGGGCCGCATTCCGATATTTGCTTCTCTACGTGGGCCGCAACATATTTATGGTATAATCCTTTTTTTTAGCTCACCGAGGAATTTGAAATCCTCAATTTGGTATACTTTTCGCCACATATATCCAAAATCTCCTTTTTTTTTTAGCTCACCGAGAAATTTGAAATCCACGATTTGGTAAGAGCTTACTGGGCCGCAGGTTGAGTATGCTTGCTCTAGAGCATAGGTTCCTAACCTTTTTTGGGTGGCGACCCCTTTTCATAAAAGCCATGTGACCCGCGGCCCCGATGCAATTTAAAAAGCCATTTTTTTTCAATAAGGTAATTTTAGTTGACTCGTTTTGGTTTTGTTGTTCAAATCCAAAATCGAAAAAAGTTGGTGACCCCCAGAAAGCCCGTCGTGACCCCCTTGGGGGTGAGTGCCTAACGTTGTCCTAACCACCTTGGTTTCACACTATTCTTACAGGTGTGTTCCGTAGCGTATCAACGTTATTTGAGTAAAAAAATGCCAGCGATATCTCAGTCGATTAACCGATAACTGTTCAGATTTTTTTTTCGTTCAACTATAAGCCCTAGATGTTGTATAATTTTCTTTAGAGTTTCTTTGCGATAATCAATATAAGTAGAGCAATGCAATATTATTTTCAACTAATCCCCAAAATGTGACTAAACAGCAAAAAAGAGCATAAAAATACATATTCAATAATCTTTTTAAATATAATATTTGACAATGATTGCTACGCAGAGTTCTTCCCATTAAACAATAAGACCTGAATTGATTATTGATATTCTAAATCAGGTTCGGCCAGGAATCAAACCAGCGTTTTTGTCACTGAATACGGTGCTATTATTTACAGAAAGATTTGCGTAAAAGTCCTTTTGTCGAAGTGAAAGAATTTTACTAAACAAAACGACATAAAGTTGATTGAAAATCATTCATAAAAGCTTTCCATTTATTTTTATTCTTCTGATAATGGCTTTACGATATAACATCACGCTGCCACTGCAAACGGTGACAATTTATTCAGAGGGGTAGAATGAAAAAATATTAATTATATTAATATATTTTTTTCTTCGGAAAAAAAATATTATATTAATCAAAAAAGAACATAAGGATATGAAAATTTGTGTAAACAAATTTGTTTTTTCGTCGTAATTTTGTTATATAATTATATCATATATTTCTCATTTTAATTCTGTTTTTTTTTCAAATATTAAACTCGAAAAAATACCAGAAAAATACATGCTGAAGAAATATTTACATCTACATATTTGTCGGGTCCTATGGCGCAGCGGTTAGCGTTGTGGGCTTCCGTGCCGGATTTCACGGGTTCGAGTCCCAGTACGAACAGCATTTTTTCGATCGATTTATCGATTTCTGTTCGAAGGCATGGGTGTTTGTGATGTCTAAAAATTCCCTCCCCACCTTTCCGATCTTTTAATAATCAGGTGTAGCGATTAGTTAACCACTAGTCCTGTTCTAGCCTTATCTTTCTTTCCCTACTACTCACTTTGAAAAAGTGAGATTGAGCGACTGAGTAACAAACAGTTCTCGTAGAAAAAATTCTGTTGAGATACCTCTATTAGGAGACCATATGATCCACATTGGGAGCGGACATGGATATAAAAAATGTACATGTAAATATTATTTTTTTAAATGACGTCACAATTAAAAACATATTTCCCGAGTCAAAATTATTGCTTTTGTTATATTCCTTAATATTGGTTAGAAAAATAAAAGGAAAAAAATTAACTGGTCAAAATTTATCAATCAATTTTTGGTCAGAATAAAAATATGAACGGTCAGAATATTTAATAACAATTTTGGTTAGTAGGTTAGGTAAGGTTAAGTTAGGTTTTTTTTTAAATTTCATTTAAATTATGGCTATTTTTTCTGACCGATATATTATGACCATTTAATATAAATTCTGACCAATGTTATTTGAATTCTGACCAGAAAAATACGAGCCGAAATAAAATGCGCCGCACCTGCCGCGGCCCGCTCTTAAAAAAATTCTTACTTATTCCATGAAAAACGAACAGATTTCCTAAAATTAAAATTCATTATTTATGTATCAATCGTTTGAAAATATTATAAATTATTAATTATTCCATGAAGCGAATCCCAATCAGAAAATAGCAAAGTACTAGAAAATAAATACACCGTCTGCAGAATAATTCCCGACGTACTATTGACCCAAGGTAAACAACGCGAGAGATTTGAAAACTTTGCCACTTTCAGTTTTCAGTTAACGTTGGATTTTCCAGGAAGCTGGTCGTGTTTCAGTTTGTAAACGATCCTCAATAAAAAATATTTCGTAAAGTACTATTCAATGTATGTATTTAAATAATTCGTAAAGGCAGTAATATACATAATAAAATATACTAAAAACAAAACGTTTAAACATCCGATTTGTTCCAAACAAAAACGTTAGATAGGTCCCATTACTTAAAAGAAGCTCAAAATATAAAATTATTGAACTCAAAAATAAATCGAATTTATTTATTATTTATACACAGAAATATTTTCATAAGTAACACAAAATACAACAGTAAATTAACATAGTTATTGTTTAAATTTAAATTAAATTCAATATAGAAAATGTCTTCATTTATTTACTGCTGTTTTCCGCTGGCGAAAAATCACTCTCATAGCTGTGAATGTTTAATACATATTCGGGAGTATCTTAGATAATATTAATGTCATTTATTTTTACGAAATAATGAATATAGGCGACAGTGAAACGTATTTTTACTCTTTTTAGTTTTTTTAAAACAGTGTTAAAGCAAAAAAACAGTGTAACAAAATAATTAGCTATTTTTTTAACCGTGCAAAAAGAGGATCGGGTGTAGTGATGTCCCTAGGCTATGTGCCACTCCTAGACAAAGCCTTAAAATAGTGCCATTTTTTGACATATTTACCCATTATTCTAGGAAAATATACATACACAAATATAGAAGTTCGACTCTTCTGCTCGCCTACGTAATCAAACAAATATTCTCACTTATTCCGTTTTGATTTTAGATGATTCATAATTTATGTTTACCTTATTGACATAGATCTTCACGAATAAATGTGATCCAAAAGCCTATATTATTGTTCAATAATTTTGAAAAATAACTATTACCTTCACTACACATCATAGAAAATAATGTAAATTTAAAATGCACTTACATAAGCTCGATTCTTGATTTCGTGTTTTGTTTATCAAAGACATCATTCTAAGCCAAATTCGTGTCAAAAATATTTAGTCATTTAAAAAAATATGTGATCATTTGCTGCACTTTGGGACTTGTGGGACTGCCTACTCGTCCATGCCATCGGGACTTCCCTGATCGGGTGTACTTATAATAACTTATTTCATTAAAATAATAAATAATCTCTTGAAAAAGAGATATAAATAAAATGCTAATAGTGAAAGGATGCTTCCAATTGTGTAAAAATTAGTCATTAACGAAAAGGTAAAGAGTCATGTAATCATCACGTAAAGAACGTATAAAAACGAAGAATACATCTAAATATTATTTGCCCTTTCCATTTCTTCTAAATTCGAGCATATGGATACCGTATCGATCATCTTGACCAGGCCTGGCCAACCTAAATTGCACTCCGAACCGCATTGTCGACAAAATTTTCTCAACGGCCGCATATTTTATTACAACAATTTCATACGTAATGATTTTTTTGTAAATACAATAGATAGTTTCAAAACAGAGTTAATCTGAAAGCAATCAATCAGAGTAATCATCCCTAAATCCTGTTTTAAGGATCGGGCAGGTGGGAAGGTAACATACTGATGACCATCAGTGGCGTACGGTGGGTGTTGATGTAAGGTGTGCTGTAAAGTGTAAATGACATATTTTTTCAAAAAATACGATTTTTTAACATGAATTTTATTTTTATTTATTTGTACAATTCTTTTTGTGTTTAATTCATCGCGACATGAATTTTTCTATTACACTATCGTAAAACGTGCCTTTCTGTTTTAATTCAACTAGCATCCTTTTGTTCTACATAAATTAAATTTAGACTACACAGTCAGGCCTTGTGTACTTCGATAGCTTCTTATTGGGAGTAAGTGCGCGCCTAAAAACGCTATGAGTTTGCAACCAATACAGCACGTGTGAGCTAGAATGAAAGAGATCGTCCTGGGTCCTTGAAATTTCAAACAAAAACATGACTTTGACGCGACGCCTGCGGAGACGGGTCAAATGTATGCAACTGTATGGGATCACGAGGCGAGCGGCAATCGTATTGAACGCCTTGAGTGATTGTGTATACGATTCACTGCCGCTTGCAAATACATTTTAAATATATCGCTTCATGATCGTCTTCTTGACGGGCGAGCGGCGCACGACTTGCACACCCTGAATATACGCCCCTGATGGCCATACGTTGACAACACGTAACCGACATTTTTTCATAAAATGAGTTATGCATATCATTTTCTTTGTTTTTTCAACCTCTATTAAAATATTTAAATCTCGTAATTAATTAACAAAAAATATTTTTCATCGAAATTGTTCTAAAGTTGGAAACACGTAACAGAAAAAAGGCCCACCAAACTGCCAGAAGATAGTAGAAAAGCTAAATTGTTTTTCTATTATTTGAAAATAGGTGAGAAAAAATTCCAAAATGTTTACTGCAACATTTTGTATTGGAGAGTGGACAATCCGTAACTGCAGTTTTTAGGCCGAACTTGGTTATTACGAAGAAGATAGGGTCGACTGAATTTGCTCGTTATATCAGAGAATTGGTATTTTGAAATGCTTACAAACATACCCATCACACGAAGACATGAAGTATCTGGAGCGGTCACATAACACGCGTTCTTTACGTGATGATTACATGACTCTTTACCCTTCTGTTAATGATTATTTTATACACAATGGTAAGCATCCTTTCACTATTATCATTGTATTATTTTTTTTTCAGGAGATTATTTATTATTTTAATGAAATAAGTTACAATAAGTACACCCGATCCTCTTTTTGCACGGTTTAAAAAATTAGTTGATTATTTTTTTTGCTTTAACACTGTTTTAAAAAAAAAAAATGAGTAAAAATACGATGCACTGTCGCCTATAATATATTTATCGTAAAAAATAATAATAAATAAAATTAATATTATCCAAGATACTCCCGAATATGTATTAAACATTCATAGCTATGAGAGTGATTTTTCGCCAGCGGAAAACAGCAGTGTAAATAAATGAATACATTTTCTATATTGAATTTAATTTAAATTTAAACAACAACCATATTAATTTACTGTTGTATTTTGTGTTACTTATGAAAATATGTATGTGTATAAATAATAAATAAATTCGAGTCGCAATTCAAACAAAAATACACAATTAGAATTTATTTACACACATATTACATTTTTCAGTAAATCCATTTTTCTTATAATATTTAAAACTGATGCTTGTTTCAATGTTTTCACTCTCATTGTTCTTAAAGTGTCTCTTAAAGCACTCAACCCATTAAAAGACTGTTGAATGGTCTCAGTGTTCTGTGCAAAAAAATCAAGTAACTCATCCAATATATCATGAGCTCTGGAGATCGCGAAAATTTTTGACGATATTTTTGTTCGGTATGCCCGAGAATTAGCTCGTCATAAAAGTGAATAAATGTATGGAGAAAACCATAAACTAAAATGTTAACGAATGTTTCATCAAAACATCCGAGATCTAGCTATTTCCGTGATGGTTATAACCCAGTTCGACTGTATCTCCATACTAGTGTAGGGCAGGGGCTTGTTAAATTTGACTACGGCCGGCGAGCCCCTTGTTAAAGTAAAAAAATATTCTCAGATCAACAGTAATTGCTTTAAATGGTTTATATGTAATATGAAACAAAAGACTTACTTTCTCGTAAAATACATTTATTTCGGGTGCATACTAAAAGATATCACGAGTTTTTTTAATTTATGTAGCAGTATATTTTTACATAATAAAAGCATATTAAGTAACAGTCAATTGATTTTATAATTATTGCGAATCATCCTATGAGAGTGATAAAAAATATGACAACGCGAATATCTCTCAAGTAAACCGAGCCCCTGTTAACATTTCGGCAGCCCACCGCTGGTGTAGGGCCGTTTTTAAGTAGTTGGCAATCCCTGATGTAGTTGTATCACTGTGACACCTGAGCACGGTGACACAATCTAATCTAATAATATAGATAAACGTATTTACGAAACGTAAAAGTTGCGATGGGTTCATTTATGTCCTCGGGAGATAACTAAAACAACTTAATTTGAAGTAGGCGGGAGTTGAGCGAAGGGCTTTTAGCGATGTCATGACAGACAGTAAATGATATACACCTCGTTGCAAATAAAGCGATTCATATTATTTACTGCAGTCATAAAGAAAGATAATTTGTAATCATAAATCAACGTGGAGTAGGGCTCAAAATGTAAGTGCGTTCGCCGGATCGGGATTCCGGTTCGATCCGGTATCAAACAATAATTAGTTCGTTCCTTTTATGAACAAATTAAACAAACGTTGCCGCGTATGCTAAATTTCAACATACATACTTTACTCGTTTTACAGAAAAACTTCCGTTAAAATACGTCCATCATGAGTCCATATGCTCCACATTGGGAGCGGACATGGAAAAAGGCCTCATGATGGACGTATTTTAACGGAAGTTTTTCTGTGAGAACTGGTGGTTTCTGGGTTACTCAACCTTTTTTTTCGAAGAGAGTAGGGATAGAAGAATTGGCATAGGACAGGACTGGTGGTTAACTAACGGCTCTCGCTACGCCTTGATATTTTACGACTGGAAGGGTGGGAGAGAATTTTTGGATATTAGAAATACCCATGCACTTATTCCTTTATTCCTAGGACATTGATAAATAAAATTCAATAAAGTGGTCACATGAAATACATAAATGTTGGATAATAATAAAGAAATGTGTATATTGTTTAAAAGTTGGGATAAAGTGAATAATAAAAATGTAATGAAAGGCAAAAGCTTTTTAATAATCTTGTTAATTTATTGCATTCCGATAACAAACGCCGAGCAGCAAAATGAAGTTTTATTGCCGCCAAAATCTCACGTCAAAATGGACACCGGAAACGACGCAGTAGCTGTGTGTCAACGAGATGATTATTATATAACATTGGGCTCATTTGAGAACTCATCCCAATACGCAGGACGTGTCGATACTTGCCGGAAAGAATTATCCACATGGCTTGACGATATCAATAAGAATGTTTTGAAATATAACGTTCTGACAGCTGATTTCGCATGGGAGGTATCTGTAAATCCGTCCAATCCCAAATTGGCGGGAAGAGGAGCTTTTATAGACAAGATGAGATCAAAATGGAGGGCTGGCATATGTAATAAAATGGCGGAGGTTGATTTATCTTTGGCCGACGATAGCCAGAGGAGGCAGTTTTATTTATTATGTAGAGGAGCAACGCAAAACAGTAAAGAATCTGAGTAAGTATTATAACATAATTTAAAAAATATATTTGTCAAAATTCAATATGTTATCATAGTAATAAAACAGTTAATCATTTTTTTACTGTTAATAACAGTAACAACAGTTACTGCGGTACATGTCTAAAAATATGAAGATAAAAATCCCTTCAAACGCTCAATTGAGTAGCATCGGCTATAACAGTGTAAGCACAAAATAAGTGCTAGTAAATTTTCACCAAAAGGATCCTAGAGCCATATCCTCCAAGTTGTACCTTTTTGAGATAGAAAATTTTAATCCTTTGTCAAAAAAATGTCAATGAAGAATGAATCAAGCCTAGACCAATATTTCTTGAGCGTCATAAAGAATGCGTTGGAAAATTTATTATTTCTCTTGTTTCAGAATGCTGAGCTCGATTCTTGGTGAAATGCAAACTATATATACGTCATCAAAAATCTGCGTTCCAACGTTCAACATAACTATTCAAGAAAGTAACCCAACAGACAGTCATGAAAAATATATAATCCAATACCTACAAAATATAGAAGACGATTTACAGAAACGAAAAGAAAATGTAGCAGAAATAAACGCCATTTTATTTAAAGTTTCTTCCGAGGAAACAGCAGAGAACCGTAAAAAATACGATATAGATGCAATCTTAAACACTCTCATGGACAACGACGAAAGAGACACCATTTTATTTAAAACTGTGACTGCTAAAATGGCCGCCGACAAAACATACGATACTGAATCAAATAGACTTCCGGTGACAGAGCAACCTGACAATGATAATTTAAGTATTTCTAATGAAGCGATTCAATTAGCTGTCAAAATGACAGCTGAAAGTGGTCTATCGGAAACGGACAATAACTTTATTTGTCTTTCTGGTGAACCGGATATGGAAAGACTGATGGCGCGAAGCAGACGTGAGCCCATTTTAAAGTGGGCGTGGTTGGTTTGGCGAGAAAAGGTTGGTCCCCCGATGAAACAGGTGTTTGCGGAGATGGTTCAAGTCAAAAATGCAGCGGCTGTACGATCAGGTTTGCATGATATATATTTTACAAAATTTTTTTCATTTCCGAGTGGAAAAAATCCAAGCAGCTTTGTCTATTTTACTATAATTTGTATTTATAATGTAAACCAAATTAATACATTCTTTCAATCCTTCAAGGTTATTCAGATTTGGGTCAAGTGTGGCGTGAGGAGCTCGAAGTTCCAGATCTTCAGAATCTCGTAGAAAAACTTTATATGGAAGTGAAAGACCTCTATACAGCTCTACACGGTGTCGTCAGATATTTCCTGAGGATACACTACGGCCCTGAAGTTGTCGAAGAGACAGGTCCAATTCCGGGTCACCTTTTGGGGAACATGTGGGCTCAGAACTGGGAAAAAGTTCTTGATTTGATTATACCGCAGTCAAAGAAAGTTGATCTGGATGACATCATCAAAGAAACCAATTGGTCGACACATGATATGGTAAATATTAAGCTTTTATTATGCATATTCATTATTGATAGGTAACATAATCTCCTTTTGGGCTAAATGGAAATTACATTATGAATAGTATGTTTATTGGACTGACACTGCGACCAGTACCGGCGCGATGTTATTTGGCGCCCTAGGCAACGGTTATTGGCGCGCCCCCTTTTTAAAAAACTGTAGAATATTTTTTTTAAATACATGTCCGCTCTCAATGCGGATTATATGGCCTACTAATGGAGGTATCTCAATAGAAGTTTTTTACGAGAACTGTTTGTTACTCAATCGCGCAACCTCTCTTTTTCGAAGTATATAGAATACGATACATAATTAAAACTAACAGATACAAGCATAAAAAACGTACTATTATTTGTTATTAGATTACAAAAAAAAAATGATTACTCAATGTATGCGCCCCCTACAGATTTGCGCCCTAGGAGATTGCCTATTTCGCCTGTATGGTAGCGCCGGCCCTGACTGCGACCCACGCATTAATGTCTCGGATCAATCACACCCAGCCTGTATTCTCTTGATTTTGTCCCATCCCCTCAGGAGATTGGAAGACACACAGAGGTTGACAGTCTACTGAGTTTCCTTCATACATCTTATTGTGAAATGTATTATAGTTCCCTCGCATCTTACGACTTGACCTACCTCACTGAGTTTTCTATATATCACTCTTTTCTTTGTTTCTTCATCAAGCTACGGGAGTCAACTTGCATTTTATGATAAGCCATTGATATTTTTTGTTTTAGCTTAAGAGAGCTGAAGATTTTTACACATCAATGGGTCTAATGCCAATGACTGACAAATTCTGGCAATATTCCTACTTCGGGGAAGAAGCTGATAATAACTCGAGTGATAGCAACACTGATTCTAGTGACTCTTCTAATAATGAAAACGCTGATTCAAAAAGAGCGGCAAAATGTCATGGAACTGCTGCCAATATGTACATGCCTGGGGACTTTAGGTAAAAAGAACTCTATTTAAAGTTTCTTAGATGGTGATTGGTGAATATCATTTCATAAACCGATTTTTTCAGTAGTGGATTCAGTAGAAAGAGTTAGCAGATATTATTATAAATTTCTTTTAAGCCATGTCTGCTCCCAATGTGGAGCATAATATGCTCAATATTATGGACTCCTAGTGGAGTTTATCTACAAGAACTGCTTGTTACTCAGTTGCTCAACCTTTCTTTATCAAAGAAATTAGGAATAGAAGGATGGGTCTTAAACAGGACTAGTGTTTAGCTAATCTAATCGCTCTCACAGAGCAGGGCGTACCGTTTTTGGGATTGAATGTTAAAGAACAAACTTTGGACATCATGAAAGAGAGAATTTTAAAAGTGTCAGCATCGCAACTGTAGCCAATATCGATGGCCACTCGACTCGTAGCGGAACTCAGATAATAATATTTGATTCATATTCATTTCTAGGATGATATACTGCGCAGGACTTACAATGGAAGACTTCTACGTGATCCATCATGAGATGGGTCACATTGAATATTACATGTCATATGATAAAAACTTGCCTACTATTTTCCAGGTAAATTAATAAAATACTTAGGTATATTTTTTACATACCTATTATTTTTTTTAAGAAACAACCAATGGCTTTCTTAAAAAAAATTTTTCAAAGGAAAGTATATTTTTTTCAAATATTGATTTGAAACATTTAAATGGCTGTGAAAAAAGGTATTGGGACGCCGTTTCACTGCGTTACACGGGAAAAAAGCCCTGCTTTAACCCCTACCTGACTAAATTACGTCACATTTATGAACGTATCCGTCCTTTAAAAATTAATAAAGTGCAGTTCTCCTGAAATATTTTAGTATCAAGAATCAATGTTATATTTACTTTGTAGGTGTTGTCATTTTTTATACAATCTCTGTATTCTTCTTCTAAACAAACAATTACATCGTTTTAGACTTACTACCATACAGTGTGACGTTATATTCATCAAAATAATTATATCAATATAGAATTTAATCTGAACTTTATAAAAGAAAGCATTCAATAATTTGGCATAGCAGAATCAATTAAACATATTACTTTGCTTATTGCTACAATTTAAATCATTGAAATCACATAAAGTTATGACTATTTGAAATGTTTTCATGGTGCAATCTTCAAAGATTAATATCAAATTTAAAAATTTCAGGACGGAGCTAACTCAGCATTCCAAGAAAGCGTTGGGGACTCCATCATGTATGCAGTTCTAACTCCTCAACATTTACAAAGACTCGGTCTCATCCAAGACAAACATGTGTACATTTTTCCAAAACAAATAAAGCACAACGTCAAAAAAACAGACATGAAACAAAACGACCTATTACTATACAATAAACAGAATTCTTGGCCAAAATCAATAGATTATCCAGGCCAAGCCGACACACATAAAATTAAGAATATTGACTATATAGATCCAAGATTGATTGAAAGTCATTTAGAAATTCTAGTTAATGATTTGAAAAATAATATTGATAAAACAAATGATTTTCTTGCCAACATATCTCCTTTAAATACCGTTCATAAAAAAATTAATGATAAAAAATACATTTTAAATGATGGATATAATATGAATAGTGCTGAGGAATCAAATATTTACAGCAAGAGTTTTAAAAATCATGTCAAAAAGGACGATGCTAAAAATTTACATGACAATCAACTTGAAGATGATAAAGTAAATAATATGAATCACGACTTTGAGAGTGTCAATAATCTAGAAGGCATTGACTTTGACACCGTTCTTCTTCTACGGCAGGCGTTATCCAAGATTCCTCAAGTCCCGTTTGGGTTCCTCATCGACAAGTACAGATGGGATATATTTGCGGGTAAAATTAAACCTGAAGATTACAACAGAGAGTTTTGGAGGATTGTGAAAGATGTTCAGGGTATTGGGCCTCCCGGTGGAGAATTAAGAGGCGAGGAATATTTTGATGCCGGATCTAAGTTTCATATTCCAGATAACACTCCATATGTCAGGTATGCAAATTAAAATAAATCACTTAAACTTTTATTTCTTATATTTATATGAGAAATAAAAACATTTATTTACTAAATGTCAGTTCAAGTTCATTCGTGCACTTAAATGCCTGAAAGTGCCGAAAGGCGAAACCTGGGTCGTTAGTGACAAAACTTGTGTGAATTTACATAATTTGAACGATCAAATTTAGTATTGAAATTCTACCAAGCACCTTCAGTCGAAATATTAAATTTGTAAATCACATTTATTTAAAAAATGTATACATTATTCAGTATGTATTTGATGTCAGATTAAAACGGAATCAGAATTGTCAGATATATACCATTTTTAAATTCTTTCCCACTCCCTGCTTGTAGCCTTTGGCCACTACACGGTACCTTTAGCATTCTCGGTCCCACGCCAGTCTCCCAGCTTCTTTTCAGATCATCTCAGCATCCCTGGCTCCTCCGAGATTATAATACTGATGGTTATCAGCGGCCTTCAACCTCTGTTTAAATATCTACTAATTTTTTGTTTTCACATATCATCAATTAGAATTACTCAATCAAATCTAATTTGTTCAAGGGTTGTATTCTACCAGCTTTGCTTTATGGTAGCGAATCATAGCCAGGCAAAGACTCAAAAGTCTGAGCTTCTAGAATGAACGTCTGAGTCTGATATAAGGGGTAAAAAAAATGGGGTGTAGCGAAAGTGATTAGCCAACCGCTAGTCATGTCCTATCTATTAAACCTTACTACTCTCTTAAAAAATGAGTGATTGAGCAACTGAGTAACAAACAGAACTCGTCGAAAAACTCTTGTTGAGATACCTCCATTAGGAGACCATATGCTCCACATTGGTAGCTGACATTAATTAAAAAGAAAAGTCTATATTACGATTTATATTCTATAATGATTGAAATAAAATTTTGAAGGACTATGTAACATATTTTTTCAGATATTTCCTGAGCAGTTTCCTGCAAGTCCAAATGTTCAGAGGGATGTGTAGGTTAAGCCTTTTTGGAGACACTGCTTTCCATCATGAGCTTCCAATGCCACTTCATCGGTGTGATATATATGGATCGCAAAAGGCCGGCAAGAAGCTAAGGTCAGTCAAAAAATGAAATATTATCCTCTATCTCACGGTTTCTCAACGGTGGGCTATGTGGGCCCCCCAGGGGGCCACAGAGATTTATTTTTGTTTTGGGGAGCCACAACACAGTTCAGGGGGGCCACGGGCAAATTGAGGATTTCAAATTTCTCGGTGAGCTAAAAAAAAATAAAAAAGGTATGGGGGGCCACAGAAAAATAAAGACACTCAAAAGAGGCCACGCTCCCAAAAGGTTGAGAAACACTGCTCTACAATGAATTCATTTTAAAGACCAATAATGAAGTCACATTAAAACATAATGAGAATCAGTTTATCAAAGACAATTAAAAGCCATGGACATTTCAAAAAATAGTCTATCAAACCAAAGTGAAATAATTTGATAATGTTATTTATTCTCATGAATGTTTCATTATATTTATAAATACAATTATTTAAACCTTTAACCAAATTGTACCACTAGTTTTAAACTGTGATAAGTCAATATTCGACATTCAGAGATAATTTGATTTAAAGATACATACCGTCCTAACAAAACATGATTCTTTTTTGATATACATGATTTTGATTACTTGACATTTAACTTAGTAAATTCGGAATAACTTTTGTTGTATTCTTATTTTCCCCAGCACAGTTATCCCACCAAAAATGGACATTCTTATTTAGACATTCCTTTTTCATGTAATAGTGTAGAAAACTACTATTATCAATAGAAGATCTGTTCACAGACATAAATTCATTTAGACTTGTCAAAGTCTTTGACAAGGTAAATAATGATATCAATAACCTAGTTTCATTGAATGATATATCAAAAATTTGATGCTTTGAGTTATATTACCCATTATATTCAAATACCTCTCTTTTATAGCTCCACAAAATAACAACTAGAAAAACTTACTAGTTTTCTCTCGGTAAGCAAATGTTTGCACATGGAAATGAAGAAACATAAACAATCTTCTCTTAGTTTCATATTATAAATAAAACTCGAAATATGATTTTGTGGTTTTGTCAATGTTTCAATAAATTTGAATTAAATTTAAATAAATGATTCACTAAAAAGATGAGACAATTAATAATTAACTCTTTTTTACAATTCAGTTTAAATGTGTCAAAACTTTGGTCAGCCATATCTCAAGACTACCGATTTCTAATTGTAGCAGTATGGAAATAAGCCATCTATATTATTATCTTTTCTGTATTATTACCTAAAAATGACAATTTGTTTACATGAAATAGTCTAAATTTCGGAGTGCGAAATGTATCAATGACATTTTTAAGTCTTTTGGCATTGACAGGTTTTCACTGTACATATAAAAGAAAAGAAACACAATACATTATGGCGAATTTATACTTAAGTCTATTTTAAGCCAATCGCGTACATGGCCGAGTAAGTGTGTACACAAAAATAAGGTTTCATAGCGATTCAGTTCATTTTTAGATACAGATTGTTTTGTATTCCGCCATGTTTACTTTCTCGACCACATACTCGGTTGGTCTAAATGAGACTTTAATTTTATATTCGTAGCCATAAAACCAATTTGTATTTTTTCGTTTCAGAGAAATGATGTCGAAGGGTAGTTCCATACATTGGTCGGAAGCTCTCAATATACTAACAGGGGAAACCGCTATCTCTTCATCGGCTTTGCTTCAATATTTTCAACCCCTGCAAAGCATCTTAAATAATATTATAACTAAATATAACATTCCGGTTGGTTGGTAAACGAGCTTAATAATTATTACCAAGGCATCATGTAAAAAAGCTTTTTTTTTAAATTACATTAATTGGCAGCAATGATGAATACAATACGACTGATGATGATTATTTTGATCTCCTTTATAATCCTATTAATGCCCAATAAATTTGAATCATTCAAAATTTTTACATTCGCACAAGTTTTGTCACTAACCGCCCAGGTTTTGCCTTTTGACATCTGCAGGCGTTCAAGTGCACCGATGCACCTGAACTGACGCTTGGTAAATAAGTGTATCGTGTATATGTAAGATATTGATGGCAATACAGATTAATTTTACTAATGATTTGATTTCAATGATATTCAATATCTGAGAAAATATTTACTTTAACATAGTCTTTGTAGGTCTTTGAAATTAAATGTGATTATCGTTAAAATGTTATAACATGGAAAGGCTTATTTATATTAATTATATTATTTCTTATTTATACACTATACACTTATTTACCAAGTGTCAGTTCAAGTACATACATTCATTTGAACGCCTGAAATGCCAAATGGAAAAACCCGGTTGGTTAGTGAAAAAACTTATGTCACTGTACATAATTTGAATGATTCAAATTCCACCAATCACCTTCAGTCAACATTCTAATGTCCACTGTTCGCCAGCTTAATAAACTTTCATAAATAGATTCTAAATTTCTAAATGTAATTTATGTGTGGTTGTATCTATTAAATAAAAATGTCCGGCAATTGCAGCTGGTATTCGAATCGCCTGAAAGTCAATGAGTTTAAAAAAAGTCCTGTTACACAAATCAGATAGCATCCGAAGTTCTACCAGTATATTCTTAGCAATTTTGGCAGAAACTGAATGACATATTAGTTTGTATAATGTAAGAAACATTGTTTTATTGGGAATGAATAATTTAACAATGTCTGTATATGTATAATTATTTTATTTAAAAATTGTCTTGTATAAAGTATATCTAATTCATTTAAATAAAAAATATATTTAACAACGAGCATTTACATAAATTCTTTGATTTATAATCACAATTTCAGTACATGTTAGGAACTAAACAATCATTGGATGGTTGTTCAATTCATTTTTATATTAAAATATATAAGTATATTATGTAAACAGTATTATACATAGTAATTTTACAAAAAGATTTGTTTGTCATCTGTAAGTAGGCAAACAAATTAATAGGCACATTCGAATGTTAAGTTATGTTTAAAAATCAAATGGAAGACATTTTGGAATCCTTACAAACACAGTTGTAATACATGAAAATTAGAGGTGCTTCGAAATTTTTAATAATTCTTAACACTTTACTAACCGCACGAATTTCGCAATATTGTACGCCAAATACCGTCAATATTTGCAAAATATCAGCAAATTTTGATTTGAATTTCCGTAATTTTTGAATGCGTGAATGTATGTCAATGAAATTTTTATGCCATATTTAAAAAAAATACCAGACTCGAAATCTTTTTTATAGATAGGGAATCATAAACCTTACCACCTTTTATTGAAATAATGTAAAGATATCCTTATAAAAATGTACATCTGCATCAATGGTTCACTACCACTCTAGTGGGTCGTAAATATAAAACTTATGATAGCATTGACACATATGTAACCCATTATGTGTGTTAGAATATTGCCCCATAAATATCAACACCTACAAAAATATCGAAAGTAAAAAAAAATCTTTAATTACGTCAACCATAAAACAGCGATTTTTTGAAATGGCTGACATCTGTAAAAAAAATATAAAATTAGTATAATTTTTACCATTACTTCATAGTCTGAGTCTTTGCTTAAGCATCTCTTGATAAATATTCGAAGCTTATATTGAACATCGAATTTATTTTTGGCCGCAAAGTCGTATGTGTAAAAAGACGCCAATGCTACGTATGCCATTAATAACGCTTGGATAATGGAGGACGCCAATGCTATGTACGCTGTGAGTATGTAAGTGTTAAGCTATTTTTCTTATATTCCTCTAGAAATTAGAAAATTCAAAATAAGTATTGGTGATAGATAACTCGTGTATTTTATGAAAACAGATAGTTACTACATCTAAAATATATAATATAATCCAGCGAGATGCTTTGGATAATTGTTTAAAAACACCTTGCATCAATTTATTGCACTTTTCTATAATTCATACACGGTAACATAGAATATTCACGATTAATAAAAGAAGATAATTAATAAGTGATACCGGTTAGCTTAACACTTAAATTATTAGTATTATTGATGGTTTCAATTTTTCCATCCGACTGTATTTCTCATTAACCGTTTGAATACCGCGCAAATAAATCATTAATATGTCCCAGAGATACTGCGTGTTTTTGAGAAAAATAATGTTGCCTAATATACACTCAAATTCGATATTTTAAAAACATATATTGACTCAGTATAGATGACACTACACATATTCATCAAAATATTGCTTATATTCTATTAGAATACCAAGTATTTGATTTTTTTAATGTTTTGGACCTCCATGTTCGCTTGCATATGTTCCGGACACCTGTGTTCGCTTGGTATTCAAGTGGTTAAGTACAATCACGTTTTTATTTAGTGTTTGTGGATTGTACATTTTTATTTTAAAAAGAAAACACTATTACCATGAGCATTGACTAAACTTACTTCACTTTCATGATACTTTAAGACATGTAGAATATTATAATCCATCAAATTCAATGTTTCCTGAAATACTATTAGGCTCACTTCACTTCTCATGGGCTCAATTGTAAACTGTACTACAATATTAATGACTCTATGTTGTTTCAGTACACAAATGTATTATACAAAGTGGACGGTAAGATTTAAAAATTAATACAAAGTGAGATTATTACTTTATAAAATATAATACTAATATTTGAGGCTCTTCTATACACATAATAAAAACTAATTGTGTTAGGTTAAGTTAGGTCAGATACGAGTTTTAAATTTATTTTTTCAGACTAACCAAAATATTAATTTAAGATTCATGGACTCAATTATTATTAAAAAGCTGATAAAAGTCAAACAAAGTTTGACGCACACAAGTAAATTGATTTGTCAACATACGCAATGCGTCGTTACTGATTGATTGACTGATCGACGTTTCCATCTGAGCATGGACTGTCACTTACATACAAGTAAAGAAAATTAATTGTTAACCATTTTAAAAACAAATATATGAGAATTAGTAGCATAATTAATTCAAAAACCTTTCAGATATTATTTTTGCAGCAACAGCAAATAAAATAGTAAAATATAATCCAAATGTTGACTGATTTACGAACGACTTTGATCCTGAACTAAACCAAGACCTTGTATTGTAGCTGTTCTTTGGATTAACATCAAAATTCTTCCGTTTAAATTTAGTGAAGTCTTCTGGCAGAGTTTTGCACTGGCTGTCGAACCAATTAGCGGTTGCTATGTATGACTTCAAAGCTAGGACGCAGAGCTCAAGTCCGGGCCTCTTCTCCTCGATAGCCGTCTTCAATGGTCCTTCGATTTTGATAAGTTCCTGTCGTTTGTTGTACGGTATATCAGACGTGTGGAATACGTCATTGTTTGGTGTTCTTATGACGACTCGGAAGTCGGATATGTCTGACGAAGATCGAACATACCACTGAGCCACAATTGCTTCTCTGGCACTGAAAGATGGTGTATTAAATAAGTATTGAGAACCTTCATTTTGTTATTTTAGTGAACATAGCATAATTTTTATAATATAACACTTTCAGACAAGCACTCACAAAAACAGACATCAACTAGCACACAAAAACTTACATTTATGTACTGTAAGGTATGCGTTAGCTGACTATGAGCATGCAGTCTAAGCTGTTTGTTCGAGTGCCTAATGTATATCATCATTTCAACAAAATGGTTTATTATTAACTACCTTAGAACACACAAACAAGAAAATAATGACTGATAGTGTCTTAGGAGCCACTGCCCAAGACTTGGTGGCAAGCACAAAATCAATCCCTCAATGTAATTGCAAAGTTTCTATGAGTTGAGGTGTACTCCCTCTCCGTATGACGCTGTAAAATTCTTAAAGGCTTCGTAATTTGCTTTATTAGCCACCAATTCGGCGTGGCTGATCGGCCCAATGGAAGGTTTGACCGATTTTGTCGGGACTTTAAAAAACAATGAACGAGAGAAAAAGTAGATCAGGCTCCACTGGAATTACGTAACTAATTTTTCACTGTTATGTAAAGCTGGTCACCACAGCCAAATTGGACAAACACCCAAGAATATTGAGTGGTAGCAATCTGAGGATTTTCGCACCAATGCTACTACGTGATCAAGGCAGACAATATACTTACAATTCCACAGCTCTGAAAGCCAAATCCGGTTCCGGTTCATACTTTGAACCCCCACTGTTTTTCTGAATAGTTTCCTTTTCATCTAAAATCTTCCTTATTTCAACGTTTTCATTGCAATTCAATTGACTGTCCTTGATGTCCATGAAGTCGGTATCCATCAGAGAGACTGGTGAGGAGCAGGTGAGATTGGAGTACGCAAAGTAGTCTGATGATATGACAGACTGAGTCAAATGGTTCAAGTAATGTTTTAGAGGCCTGGAGAAGCAGTCACATCTGAGGGGGTTTCCTGGAAAAAAATAATTAACATCAATATCAATGAAATTGAAAATTATATTCTTTGACAGTCTACTCATAATGTAGAAGCTGCGGTGTCTCCAACAATCTACTGCCTTTGCCTAGAGATGTCAAAATTGTGTGGTCAGTGTATTGACGGCAATACATGGAAATATTGCCACTAAGCATCTGTATTGTTTGACAATAGTGCTGTAAGCCGCCTAGTGATACCATCTACTGCCAGTGGCGGTTCTACATACTGGGCTAGGTGAGCTTAGCCCAACCTGCATTTTCCGTTGAACAAAATAAATACATTTCTAAACGTAAATAACCTTTCGAAAAAGTTATACTATATCTTTGTTTTGATTTTCCTCTGTCAATATAAGGCAATGCTATGTCTACCTACAATAATACTCTCGATTGTGTTTTGTATTACAATTTTAAGCCGAGCCGGCATAAAAAATACAATAGCCCTATACATACTTCATTTTTGAGGACAAAGTTTCCAAAAGGAGGACGTCTGGTCACCTTAAATATACTTACTAGCAGTATGGCCGGAATATATATTTAATATAAAAAAAAACGAATATGAAATGTGCATCACTGTTTGAGATTGTCGATCGATGATCCAACATTTATCGAAGTCACATTGTGTTACTTTGGCATTCTTATTTAATTTCTACAGTACGATTGTAAACAAACCTTGGAAATAGACACGCAATCCATACTTGACAAAATTAGTTACAAGTTTTTCATCGATTGTTTGTAGTATGTTATCCATAACGTTTAATATTTTCAAGTTGGTAGAGTTTGACAGGTAATCAATTGGTAAGTCTGACAGTTTGTTGTTTGACAGGTCGATACTTGTGATGTTTACCGGGAGGCTGAATATACCTAAAAATAAATGATGAATGAATTAACAATTATTTAAGCAAGGTAACAAAAATGCAAATGGCATTTTATTCGAAAACCACCTGATGGAAACATGTTAACAATTTAACAGGAGAATTTAAAAAAAAAACAAATTAATCATTCTAACCTTTTTCTGATGTCAAATCATCCAAGTTATTGTGAGACAAATCCAAGATTTGTAGCGATGTCAAATTGCCGATAACATCTGGAAAAAACAGGACAAATGTGGATCATATTAATAAACTTCATAAAATAACGACACAGGTGTAATACATATCACAAAAAAGGACAAGGACACAAACACATATTTCTTTAGATGGAACTATGTGATTACTCTTCGTGTACATCGGTCTAAGGTGGAAACAAATTGAAAATTTACTTGATACAAAATAAAAACAGCGCCACCACAAGTGGATAGAAAATATGTTTAATAGTTTTTAAACCATCCATAGATGGCAGTATATAAATTGAAAGATAACTACAGCAGCAAACCCATAGATTTTAACCCTTCAGGCACATATACTTGAAATATATTTTGAAGAGTGGCTCATTCATATTCACAATGTAGATCAAAATGAGTCACACATGAACAAATTGGTTTTTGTTTTGAAAATTATTTCGGTGACATTCTAAGTAATTTCGACACCAGTGGATGTCTTTATTGAAGATAATACTCCCAGACCTTTGCTATAACGATGCTATACGGTAACGCCAAAAAGCTCTGAACACTATCTTAAATAACACTTTATTAAGAAGTATTATGTCATAAAAATAATTGTGTATGGGATTAGAATGTGTCAAATTCCAAAATTTTTCCAAATAAATAAATATTTAAATACCATACAGTTTTTTTGGATTCAAAAAAATACGATAAAAAGTATATTTTAATAAAACATCAATCTAACATTTATAAGAACTCAGGGTGTTTGAATGAAATCGTTGAAATTATAAATGAATGACAAAACAGAGCATTATCAAAGTGAGCTGTTATCATTACACAGGCTTACACTTACATGTGCTTTCAAATCATTGCTAAGAGTGTCTTAGGAACATATATCTGAGACACGGTTGTTATACAATAAAGTGTGCTTTTATCGTCTAGATCAGGGGTTACCAACCTTTTTGGACCCTAGAGCGCAATATTTGTTAATATTCTAGAGGTCAATTGTTTGGGCCCCAAGATGCTCGAAATATACCCTTATGGTGGAGAAGATTCAGAAGAAATTTTTGAGACTTCTCTATATGAGGGTGTATGGATATTACCCATGGCTTTATCCAACTGACTTTCTCTTAGGCATGCTTAACTTCAATAGTTTGAATGTTCGAAGAGAAATGTATCTGGCCATATATTTCTTTCGACTTATACGTGGCCAAAATGAGAATTCCACCATTCTTGAGAATGTGAATCTAAATGTTCCTGATTATTTTTTGAGAAATCGTGGACATGAATTGTTTGTTCTCCCAAGGTGTAGAACCAGCCTGCCAATGGGGATGCCACTGGGGAGAGCTTTAACGATGTTCAACAATATTGCTTCGGATGTCGACATATTCCACGTAGACGTGGGTGAGTTCCGACGAATACTATTTTTTATGTATTAAAGTAGAGTTCGTCGGAGCTTACTCAGTTGACTTCTTTGCCATTTTTTTTTCTACTGATTTTAATATTAAATTGTACTATTTTTTTTCTCCATTGTAAAAGTTTTAAATTTATAATTTGTCAACCTTTTGCAATGTTAATTAAATAAATAAATAAATAAAATAAAAAAAAATAAAATAAAATATAAAATATTGGTAGGACAACGAGCACCACATTTTTTCAAACTGTCAAAACTGTGACTCTTTTTTTTTTTTTTAGGTCTTCGAGGAATTACAAAATCTCAAAACCCTATAATGAATTTACCGATTTCCCCAAATTATCAGCGTGACTCGTTTTTTTTTAGCTCTTTCAAGTATTTTGACAAAAATCCTAGGAATTCAACGATTTGCCTAAATTAGTTGGCGGGCGCACCGGAATCAGTTTGCGGGCGCCATGGCGCCCGCGGGCACGGGGTTGGGAACCCCTGGTCTAGATAAATTCAGAAAAACACATTATTCTTTTGTACTAATTTACACTTTTATTTACCAAGATCAGGACCAGTTTCGCTGATTATTTGATAATGCTCACCATGAGAAAAACGGGTCCTGATCTTGTTAAATAAAAATGGAAATAAGTACAAAGGAATATTAGTGGTTAGATAAATAATTTGTGCTACTTACATTTTCTGATATTGTTGATCATATTATGAGATATATTGAGGACTTTGAGTTGCTTTGTGCCATAGGATAGATCTACGGGAATAACAGGCAGTAAATTGTGGCTTAAGTCAATCTCATATAGTTTGTACGGAATGTACGGATCGCTCGGGAATGTCTTACGGGTGAGATAACTTATTTTGTTGTAACTCAAATTCACCTGTAACGCAAACACATTTTGACATTATTCAGTATACTTTTTGTTTCAACTGAACTTTTTTAGCATCAGCAATTATTTGTATTGTTATTTTTTCCTCTTTCATTGCACTTTTTGAAATAGAGATGTCGCTCGGGCCCATAGCTAGGTGCTAGCGAATTGAATTAACGAAATATACCCCTGTCCTAGGTGCCAAATAGCCCCTGCTAGGGCTACATAGCTAAATTTACTTTTATATTAGTGTATCATATTTTTTTATTGTTTGACATCTTAGAACTGATGATTATTCTTAAATTTATCTGAATTAATAGTGAAATTTAATTCTTACCCTTTCAAGTGACAAGCAGTCATCCAAGACTCCTTTCGTTTTGTTGTCTATTCTTTCCAGTTGATTCATAGATAAATCCAATGATCTGAAACCAATTTCAATTATGTACTCATGCAATGAAAATATTACACACTAAGGGAGAGGAAAAAGACAAGATTAAAAACAAAAAAAATCTGATCTCAACATCATTGAGAATTTTTGGGCAAATAAAATTTGCAGGCCTTAAGCTCAAAATAATAAATGAATTAACAAAAGCTGCTAAGGATATTTGGAATAACCGAAAAAAAACTTAATTTATTGAAAAAAAAAACCGTGCCATGGTGAATAACAACCCCAGTGAAAGGGAGGGAAATTAGATATTAATTGTAGTAAAAATCTTTAAAGAAAACATAGATTTTTTGTTCCATTTTAATATTCCCTGGATGTTAAAAGTTATCAATAATTAACAATAAAAAAAATAATCGCAAATTTTAAATTATTTAATAAATACAATGATTACTTAATTCTACTACCTGGGTTATCATCAGCTCATTTATCAGCTGTTCCAAATGCTATTAACAGTAAAAACATTTATATTTAGGATATGGGTACATGCTTAGACAAATTTGTAATGATATTTATAAAGATATAATTTATCTGTACTCTTAAAGAACATTTTAAAATACAAAACTGAATTTTCACAAGCTGCACGAAACATTCTTGCGCAGACTGTATGTACACAATGCATTCCCAATGGAAAAGTCACAGCAAAGCACGTCGACCAAGCTTCAAGTGGTACAAAACTATAGTAATAATTTTTTTACCTCATTGATACCAATCCAAAGAACGCGCCGTTTGGTATTTTGGTAATAAGATTATTTCTGAGAGACAGTGTGATCAACTGCAGTAGTCCATCGAAGGTCTTCTCACTCACATTTGATATCTGATTGTTGGACAGATCCAACTCGAAAACAATCGGCAGACGACCAAACGCTGCTTTTTTCAACATAGTTATGTTATTACTCTGGAAGAATTAAATTGGAAATATTGATATTTGAATTAGAGTGTTACTTATATTCATTTTTATTTAATCCATCTCCGCTTCAAATGTAGAGCATACGGCATCCTAATGAAGGTATCTGTACAATACTTTTTTCTACAATTATTGTTTGCTACTCAGTTACTCAACCTTATTTTTTTTAAGAGAGTTGTAAGGAAAGAAGGATAAGGTTAGAACAGGACTAGTCGTTAACTTATCACTCTCGCTACACCCTGTTACTTAAGAATCGTAAGGGTCGGATGGAATACTTGGATATCACTAACGCCCTTGCTTTCAAACAGAAATCAATAATTTGATTGAAAAAATGCTTTTTGTACTAGGACTTTGAATGACATTGAACACTGCACGACGAACTTGACATATTATTTCTTTTGTAGTGGTATAATGTTAAAAACCTTGAAAACAAATATTATAAACTATTTTCAATGATACATTCACAAATTGATAAAATTCCCTCTTACTCTTCCAATCCTAAAATAACAGGGTGCAGCGAGAGCGATTAGTTAACAACTAACCCTGTCTTAACCCTATCTTTCTATCCTTACTCTCTTTGAAAAAGAGAGGTCGAGCAACTGAGTAACAAACATTTATTTTAGCAAAATTCCTGTTGTCATACCTCCATTAGGAGGCCATATGCTCCACATTCGTAGTGGACATGAATCAAATATACTCAGATATCGAGGACCCTTTGAAATAATAATACATACGTCTAATTTCAAAAACTGCAAAGACGAAAGTGGGCTGAGTGCCTGCCATGGAGGATCTTGCAGGCCGGTATCAGTCAACGTCAATGCTCTCAGGGTCAAAAGGTTCCTGAAACTCTCCGAAGACAGACCGGAGCCTACTGGATTAGATGTCAGGTCAATACTGAGTAGCGCGTTCATCGTTGGCCACACGTTTTCGGGAATCGAAGATATGTTGTTGTAGGCAAGATTTATATCGCTGGAACAAATGCAATTTGTAAATCGTCTACACAGAAATCAAAGTTCATAGCATTATTTAGAACAATTTTACAGTAAAGGGAGTTAAAAATAATGAATTGATGAAAAGTGATCGAGCGTAATTGATAAATTGTTGGGCTAGTGGTAAGCAAACGCAAATAGCAAAGCAGGGTTTCCCAAACTAGTGTTCCGCGGAGCCAGAGTAGGTGTTCCAAAAGAAAATGGAATGGTTTTATACGCTGCAACACGGTTTTAAAAAAATCTTAAAAATTCAGCTAAGTGTTCCGTTATATTTTCCGGACTTGCGAATTGTTCCATTCCAGAAAATGTTTGGGAAACTCTGGTGTAGATAATGACAATAGACTGCACCTAGCGTGACAAAAAGTTTTTATTTATATTACAAGCCTTACCCCAAACTGATGGGCATCATGAAGATCTTCTGCAAATAATTATGACTGACATCCAAAACTCTACAACTGGCTAGCTTAGTTAACGCCCCTTTGGCGATTTCCGTGATCATGTTCCGAGACAAATCCAGTTCCAGAACAGTTGGAAGAGTTCCAAACGTCGGGTTCTTGATCTGCTCTAAGTAGTTGTTACTTAGATTTACATATCTGTATAAAAAATAATTCATTGATTATAATGTTATATATAAGCATAAAATTAAAATTGATAACTCTCTTTCACACGTTTTATCACCAACGACCTGGGCTTAATCTTTCGGTATCGTCAGGCATTCAAGTGTGTGAATGAATTTGAACAGACTCTTGGTAAATAGTTGTATTGTATATATATAATGCTTTTAAAAAAAGATACCAGAACTCACTGAAACTCACTGGCGGAAGCTTTTCCTCATCCATGTCTGTTCCCAATGTGGAACATATGGCTTCCTAGTGGAGGTATCTCAATATAAAACTAATTTTTATAACTTATCAAATAAGTTGTCAAAGATATTATATTTAATTTTATAATAAAAAATAAACGTCCACATATTTACTGTCAAATCTATTGAAGAGTAACAAACAGTTCTTGTAGAAAAATTTTTTGTTCAGATAACTCCATTAGGATGCCATATGCTTCACATTAAAAGTAATAGGCCAAGCAAAGAGCTCAATTCCCAAAATGGATCATTTGATTTGAATCCAAATTCAATGTCTGTTTGAAGATAGTTCTGAAACACCGAACCTAGCAAAGGCAAGTAGCAATCCTAGCTTTCTCTGAAGGAAGAGTTATCGTGACTTACTTACAAACAGCTGTTCATTAGTAATCCATTCTCAATTGAAATGCATCATTTGTAATCCATATCATCCACTTTGAGAAAGTCCATGGCTTAAAAAAAAATCGCTCACCTCAGAGAAAAAAGTGGCTGGAAAACAGCGCTTGCAATTTCAGTCAACTCGTTGTACGATACATCCACGGTATGGAGTTCGTACAGCTTCGGGAATGTAGTTTTTGGAATGCTTTGAATAGTGTTATGAGAAACATTCAATACCTTCAAGCCGGACATGTTATGAAGAGGTACCTGTCAAATAAAATTAAACTTTCTTATTACTGTTATATATCGACCTGTAATTGACTTCCTCTCGTAATAAGAAATTTTAATTGTCCTTAACTTAACCTAACCTAACCTAACTTTGATGTATTATTTTCGCGAATTTATTATGATAGGAAATTAATTTAACCTCATGTTATGATTAAAACCTGACCATTCCTGTAAAATTTATGAATTGTAGCTTACGTTGTTCTGCCGATTACGGGTCAATACATCATCGAGAGGCAATTTAAAAAATGTCAGAAGTTTAATTTGTGCACCTTTATTGAGCTATCGTAAAACATACTCATCATATCGATGGACTTGTTCCATAGAATGATATGTCATAAATTTAATGTTATATTCGAATACCAATGGTAGGCAGATGTTTGCATATGAAAATAAAGAAATATATCTCTGAATTTCTCACAAAATCAAACCACCTCACCCCTATTATCCGACGCAAGCATCTGTTCTCAAAGCTCAGTATACGGTTTTTCTGAGTCTTCGTCAGGTGCCATGATTCGCAACCGTTTATCATTATCATTCCTCAGATTAGATGCGTCAAAACTTTGGTCACCCATCACTTCGCCTGTTACCAGTCGACATAGCATATCATGGCCGGTCACATTTTGATACAATCAAATTATACAAATAATAATCAAACAAAATCAATAATCATCATTTATACCTGATTCAGTTGTGTTAGGAAATTATACGACAGTTGTAATTCTGTTGCATAAGACGTTGCGTCAAACACCCTCGGCAAAATCTCGGTAATGTTGTTATGAGAAAGATCCAAGACGGTGATATTAGCGCAGTTTTCAAAAGCGCCACTTTCAATTTTCGACAACATATTGTGTGATATGTTTATACTGGCCAAGTATAAGTCCTTAAATGACAGTTTTTGGATTTCAGTTATCTGGTTGGAGGAGACATCTATGATCTGTAAATGAATGATTTATTTAGTGCATAATATTTAAAAATGTTTTCATTGAATGATTTAATTCGTTATTCACAAAAAAGTTCTGTAAATAATCTATCTCTTGTTTTTCCAATACAGTGTGACCCTCGTTCATCACGACTCCAGTGAACACAGATTTATTATATTGCGATCAATTCCTTACCTTACTTCTAACTGACATTTTTGCATAGAATGACCTTTTGGTCGGAAAATGTTGTATTTGCCACAATCTTATATAAATAGATTCAAGAGAGTTCTATCTACACACTTTCTTTCATACAGTAATTTTACAAGCTTCTAAGAAACAATAGGACTTTTTATAATTGATTTATAAACAACATTCGTTATCAACAACAGTATTACAGCTCAGTATATTATTATAAAACTTAAATCTATTGAACGAAGTTGCGACAAAAATTAGCTTGGACAATCGATCCGTAGGTGGCAACTGTCAAACGTATAATACAGACCGAGTGTAGAATATTCGACTGGACGTTACAACATTTTCAAACTCAATTATTGTTGTCAGTTCAGAGCAAAAAGGTTCTTATTAAAGTTTTAACCACTGATTATCTCCAGATATATAGGGTTTAAATTAAATAATTTTTGCTTAAAATTAGTCAAATAATTATGTTTATGCTCATCATTAAAAGTGCATTTTTTCTTTTGAATTTCAAAATATAATCAGTCAATTATTCAAACGCTCGTATCTCAAAACATGGTAAAGTGCAAATAGAACCTTTTCAAAGTAAGGTAACGAATTTTCAATTACAAAAAACCTGGAATTTACTTATATTTGACATTCAACACTTGCAGGAAATCATCACAAATAATGATGTTTATCCATCACTCAAAAATTAATTGATTTCTTATTCCGACATTCTCTGAATTTATCCATTTTTACCTTGGGATTATATATAATACAGTTAAACAAAATCAATCATTTGATTACAATTCATAGTAACTGATCAGAAGAAATGTGTTGATACATTTCATTTGCTAATCATAATAATGCCTGATATATTATATTTTTAATCAAACATACTTCAACATAGTTGAGCTGACTGAACATCTGGAAGTCAATCTTCTTGATTTTGTTTCTAGCGAGATCGATCGTACCGATACGGGTGATAGAAGAAAAGGTTCCTCGGCCGACTTCAGCGATTTCATTGTCAGATAAATAAAGGCGCCTGTCAAACAGAAACAAACGTAATTAGTTTCTACAACTGATGTTTTATTAAAAATTATTAAATTTGAATCATTCAAATTATGTACACTCCCACAGATTTTGTCACTAACGACCCGGGTTTCGCCTTTCGGCATCTTCAGGCATTCAAGCGCACGGATGAACTTGAACTGACGCTTAGTAAATGGATGTTTTGTGTTTATATATTAAATAAATGTATCACTGAGTCTAAAGCCATTGCTGGCGAAAAGGATAACCTCATGGGAATGCCCAAAGATTTGAGTAGTGAGTGGTTTTAAGAATTATATTTATTTGTTTGTCGGCAAAGGTTTTATGATTATATTTATATAGGGTATAGAAGTGGAGATCCCGGAAGGTTTAATATTTCGTTTAAAATCGGAAGGCTATGTAACTGTGCCCTATTAATTTCTAAAATTTCCTGGAAAAAGAGCTTATGACTGTCCGTATTTGGGTGTAACATTTTTATCCCTTGTTCCTGATTGAACACGTGTCCTTCCGAAATTAAGTGATTAGCAAAAGTAGACTAGGTTTGGCTTCTGTTTTGTTTCTAAAAATTTTATCTTCTAAATAGTTCATATATACATATAGTCTATTGGTTCCGATATGTAGACGATATTATTTGCTTGTTGACGATATTATTATTTGCTTCGAAACCCGGGTCGTTAGTGACAAAATCTGTGGGAGTGTACATAATTTGAATGATTCAAATTTAATATTGAAATTCCACCAAGCACCTTCAGTCGAAATCTTAAATAAAAATTATTGTTTGTTAGATCAACATTTTACAAATAAGAACATGCACTGTGGAAATAAGAGGTTTCAACGTTTTAAGTTAATACAATGTAAGGATAAAAGATTTGTTTATGAGAGGACTGGTAGTTGATATAATATTAAATTTGATAACTTTGTTTATTCTATAAAAGATAATTCCGGAAACTTCCAAAAAGTTACCACCGAATCCATTGAAGAAAAAATGGATTCTAATTCTTAATATATAAACAGTAAAAAGTAGGTTGGGGCTTTTTCTTTTCTATTAGATGTATGGTAATTGTTTATTTCTATCTTACCAAAACATGGTGTATGGCAAGATACAAATGGGAGTGGTAGTTAACTAATAACTCCACATTTCCAGTATTGAATAAGATAAATGAGAAAGGAAAAAAAATCAAAGATATCCATTAAATATACATGGATATGTCAAAATCCATAAATTTATTGAAAAATCAATGTATGAGTAAATAAGTAAGAAGTACGAAAGCCCAAGATAATTGATCAATTCAAGAATAATAATTTAATAAATTTATTGTAGTACCTATTTCAGGTTATTTGAATAATAAAAGGAGAATTATGTGCCTCTTAAAAATTATGACAGCATTTTACAGAACTGTCAGATTCAAGCTCCAGTTACTCTTATTCTGAATGTGAAATGTAAATTCATAATACCTCAAGAATCTCATGCCGCGAAAACTGTTGGTATCCAGTCTCTTGATGTGATTATGATCCAGATGTACAACACGTAAAACCGCATTTCTTGCAAACATACCACTGAAATAAAGGAAAATATCACAGTAAGTAATATCCACCAAGAAGAATAATATCATACTACATAGGTAATTAGTTACATGCCAAGTATTGACGGTGAGAACCTTGAAAGTGAATATAAGACTTACCGAGTTAATTCTCCTAGATTATTGTGAGAAGCGTTGCACCAGGAAAGTTTTGTTAAATCGGCAATGTGGGTGCTTTCTATTTTCGTAATGTTGTTATGACTGAAAAATTAAACATTTATACAACTTAATATTAATGATTCAAAATGAATATAGCAACAATTCATTCTTTTTTTTTAAAAAAGCATTGAATGTCATATTGCATTTTGTCTAATAGACATATAAAATAGAATCTTTGAAGACTAATTTAGAAATGTAAGCTAGATAATTTGATTACCTTATATCCAAAACTTCTGTGTCTCTCAATCCTTTAAATTGATTTTTCTTTAAAACTGTCAGCTTATTACCGTGAATATCCAATGTTTTTAACTTTCTTAGAGGCTGAAAAGACAATAAACGTTAAGATAATATCTTGGTAGGTTGATATTCTTTTTTCATTACAGATTCGATAAATCACTCCTTTTTATACCCTTCAGAGCATGTTTTATTCCAATTATAAGTACTTTTACCTGGAATGATTCAATGAATAGGTCTTTTAATTCTCCGTTGACAATATGCAGCCGTTCCAGCTGTCCAAGAGCAAGGCTGTCAGCGAATATATCTTTATCTAAGGTTTCCAACTTATGGCCATCAATTCTCAGCAATGATAGATTTCCAAGGATCTAGAAATAATGATTGAGGTAAGATTATAATAGGGAAATATTAAAGGTATCAAACGCTGTCATCTTCGTTATAAATCTTTCAAATTCATTGATAAGATATCTTAATACACTGACTTTCAATTCAGATTGTTTTTTATTGTAATATTTAAGTATGATTTTCAAAAATTTTCAGCAACAATTCATGCATAACAGCTTAAGTTTCTGGTATCCTTACTCTAAACGCCTCTTTAGGAAATATACTAAGAGAAGAATTGATCAGTTGAAGGTTCTGGAGTGTTCTGTTGACTCCGAAGAATGTTTCTTCATCCATACTCCTGATCGGTGTGTCAATAATCTTCATCATCCTCACATCCAAACGGTGAAACATGGGACCGTACAGTTTCCCTGTAAAAAGTAAAACAATATTTACAACCATTTTACACTTCCCGTGAAACCCGCATAGTGTGTAATTTTCGAAAAAGAAGCCGATGAAAAATACTTCAATATTGCAATACATTAAATTGATCATTCTGCAATTCATTTTTTTGTGCGACGTGTTGTTTCTTATAGTATCTTCCAACCAAATATTTCATACAAATTTATTTACATTTTAGATATTGAAACCAGTCCCTTGATTATCGATAATTCTAAAAATCAAGAATAGAAGGATTTTACAGTATCTTCGAGTTCTTGATAAAATCAAAGATAATCTAAGATATTCACAGATAATCAGAGTAATCAAACAATCGGAGATAAGAGAGCAGACCACGCAGCCCCTTTTACCGAATATAATCAAAAGGCGGTGATGGCGCAGGAGAGCTTGAATCCCGCTGGTTTCTTCTACCAATCAGATTCTCATACCATGGAAGGCCACTGGAAAGAACTTTATCATTGTTCAACCATATTGCTTAGAATATCAACATACTCTGGGTTGGTGTGAGTTAATTTGGTCGAGTAATATTTTATATGCTTGATTTGAAAATTAGTAGACTTACTTGCCAATTGTTATATTCCAGAAGCAATAAAAGTGTTATTTTTTAAATTTTTAATGTGTATTTATTAACATTTTTAAAATAAATTGAAATTGAAAAGGTTTACACTGTCAAAAAATTAAGAAAATTGATGATTGTGCTGCATATTTATTTCCTTTATAGATGGTAGACTCTCTAGTGTTGTCCAAACACAAGGGCAGAATGTTTTTTTTAACTTAAGGACTTTAAACAAAACTACATTTACTCACCGATATTACACTCCTTCAGGATAAGTTCCTCTATGGGCATGCCCAACGATGCGAGGTTTCCCAATCCGACACTCAGTGTTGCCAATCCTGAATTTTCACATTGTACATACAATCCAGAGTCGGTGCCTTGCTGACAGATACATGGATGAAGCAGCTTTGCCTGGAAGGTTAATATTTCAATTTAAATCAAAAATTATTTAATAATCTTCGATTTGAACATATCGTCACCTTTCTGGCAAAAGTTAGTAAGCAACAAAACTGAAAAAAATGAGATAAGTATACAAAGAGATTCTGTGATATCAGTTCTAGTCTAGATCAGTCGTGGAGAACCTGTGGCCTTTTGGCTACTCTGGTGCGGCCTTTTGACCAGATCGGCCAATTCTGCTTATTTTTGCTAATTTGTAAATTCTTTTTTGGATTTAAAAATTCCTGGAAGATCTAAAAAAAAAGTTACACGCTGGTAGTTTTGGGAAATCTGCAAATTTCTGGGCTTTGGAAATTGGCATGATATTGTTTCCGGCCAAAGATTCCCTAGTCAATGTTTACTGCGGCCTTGTGTTGAATCAGAAAAATGAATGTGTCATTTAGACAAGAAAAGGTTCCCCACCCCTGGTCTAGAATAACTCGGTTGGTGCATCAACTATACCAGTTTGCCAAAAAAAGCAATTTCTACTGATGCCAGCTGCCTGGTCGAGTGGTTAACGTCGTTCGAATCCCAGTACGAACAGTTTTTAAAAAAATGGCTTCCAATTGAATTATGGATTTCTGTCCATAGGCAAGTATGTATGTGTTGTCTTGAATTCCCCCACACCCATCCTATCCTAAAAACGGACGTAGCGAGAGCAATCACTTTACCACTAGTCCTGTTCTAGTCCTATCCTTCAATATCTACTCTCTTTGAAAAAAGAATGATTGACCAACTGAGTAACAAGCAGTTCTATCAGAAAAACTTCCATATGCTCTACATTAGGAGAGTGGACATGGCTTAAAATATATATATTTTAATGCTGGCTTAAAAGCAGGCAATTGTCCCTGTATATTCATTTTAAACTCTTATTTGTGTGAGATCGGCATTATTGCATCTATATTTTGATATTATCATTATCTATGTAACATAAAATATCGAAGCTAGAGGCTTATCCTAAAAGATGATTTTTTTCTCAGAACTATCAATCTGTCACTTCTGCCAACCTCTGCCAGAAAGGTGACGATATTAAAGACAAAAACATACCCCTCTGCTATCAAAATTTAAAATATACGTTATGCTATAACTTTTACTGTACTAATGTTTTGTTACCACGTAATGTCCCCATTTTTACATGATAACAATCATTTCTAAGACCAGCATTTGGAATCATACATTCATTCTATCATCATTCAGGCCCCTCAAGATGAAACCCTGAAACGGTTTCAAAATGTCGAGATATAACCACCAACAATATGAAGTCTTCCCGAAGTAAGAATCACACAGATACTATCCTAAATTGAAATACGCCAATACATTTTATATAAACAGACCTAGATCCAATTCTTAATACACTTACCTGACTTGGTTCAGCTGGACAGGTGTATCTGGGCCCAGGTTCGATGTACACCGATTCAATTGATGGTAAAATAAACAATAATGCCAAAATTGACATTATTTTAGAAATAGACATTTTAGTGCACATTGATGATTTTGCGGAATTCGTTATAGAAGCCATGTTCCTTTGTAGAAATCTGAAAAAAAAATAATGTAATAAAAAAATCATTTGCGAGCATGTACATATGTAACATGTAAGATAAACATTTACAATTCAAATTATTGAAGTAGAGCTGTTAATTGCTGGGCTCCAAAAGTGGGTATTTTTTATTTATACTAACATTTGATCAGAACCCGATTACATCCATGGTTAACAGCTAATCTTAAACATAATTGTAATGACAGTTTAATGTTTTTTTTATATAAAACAGCATTTGTAAGAATGGTTTTTTTAACAATAAAAAAAATTAGTACGAAAATTTATTTAGTAATATTATTTGCAAAAAAGAATTACTCATACTAAAGTGTGCTATTAAAATATGTCTGTCATTGCAAAAATTAGCCTATAAAAATAATAAAAAAATTAAGAATCTGTTTAACCTAACTCGGTATATATTATACGATATATTAGAAATAGTGTACCCACACTGGCGGATTATCCTATAAGCGCATGAGGCGCTCGTTTGGGGCCTCTGAATCTTAGGGGCCTCAAAAATAGTTTATATTATATTACCCATATATATTTTGTTAAGATTTTTATATATTTTACATGATTTTTTTGACGTCCTTATGTTATCCAAAAACAGGGCCTCCAAAATTTATTGCGCCTAGGGCCTCTCTTGTGCTTAACCCGCCACTGTGTACCCATGTAGCCAAAAGCTAGGGTTGCCAACCGTCCAGGGTTGACCTGAATTGTTCAAGAGTTGAAGTTGCTACCCAGAATCCTATCTAAAGATATTTCGGTATGTATTATTAAATACCAGTATGACAAAAAGAAAGATTGAACCAAGCACAAAAATACAGTGAATTTGGGATCGCAATACTCATCAAGTAAATCAAATTCATCAAAATATATATTATTATTATAAATGGATATTTTTCAAATAAAACTTACGGTTTCTTAAAATAATAATACACCATTTAAGGGCTCATCAATTTCCGAAGAATTCCTAATTTCCTGACAATTGTGTTGTAACTCTTAAAAGATTTCAATTCATTGCGAAAAATTCCATAAAAAAAACGATGGTTTCTATTCATTTACACAAAATTCGATTTTGGTTCGTTTTCAATTCCGAAATATCTGATTTTTCGTATTTTCAAAACCGATATGGTATTAAAAAAAACATCATTAGCGCTTTAATTGTGTGTTTTATTTCAACCAAACACATTTCTCATATAAATGATCTATACTCTACAGCAGGGTTTCCCAAACTATCTTCCGTCCGTGGGACCTAAGTAGGTGTTCCGCGAAAATTAGGAATGCTAATATACGCTGCAACACATTTAAACATCTTCTACTTCATATTATAAATCGAATGATGGTAAATCTCCACTGATGTTTAAAACGTCAAATATCTAGGTACAAGCGGAGAATTTAAGAGCTTTGTTTACCCATATTTTGATGATCAACAAATAATAAGTGATTTAAAAACATATATTTTTACTGTTATGAATTACCCGACCTAAAAAATAAGCTGTGTTCCGGTAACATTTCCAAATTTGCGAAGTGTTCCATTACACAATATTTTTGGTAAACCTTGCTTTACGTCTACAGTACATACAAAAAAACGATATTGTATGACGGAAAACTTCATTTGAGTATGACTTTGAGATTTGAGTTCGAGTTTGGCATAGTCGCATTTCGTCACAATATGTTTTACTTCCTGTTTAAATTTCGGCTTTTTTTTTTGTTCATTCCGCATTCGGTAATAACTTGTTAACATATCAAAAGGAAAGATTGTATAAGCAACTTTTACGTGTTATGGGGTCACTCCTCCATTTGTAAAAAAAAAACACGATTAAATAATAGACACCCTCAGTGGCAACACTCTACCTCAGGGCTTACCAAACTTTTTCTGCAATGGAACACTTCACGAATCCAGAAATTTTAACACCTAGCTTATAATCAGCCAAGTTTTTCAAATGTGTTGCAGCATATAAAACACCTATGCGGGTTCTGTGGAACGTAGTTTGTAAAACCCTGTGCTACCCTATAAGAAGAATTTAAAAAAAAAATATTTGGCATCAGCTTATGCCAATGCGCCAAATATTTTAAAGTTGCATGATCGTACGAGAAAAACTCACTAAGTCAATCACAAACACTCACGTCTTAGGTCACAAATTTAAATTTAAAAACTACAAATTAAACATTGATCTTACCAGGAATCGAGCTCAGACCCACCTGGTCGGTAGAGCAAGCTCAATTTAACTAGATCACAGTGGGTGACGATAATAAAACCCATATACTTTTTGGTCAGATTTTTACTATTTTACTTGGAATTTTTCGATTTTTTTATGCTATCCGAAAAACAGGGCCACCAAATTGTATTGCGCCTAGAGCAGTGATGCACAACCTTTACCTTCTAGCGGAATGCATAAAACAAATTAGTTCGGGCCGCAAAGAAAGTATGCTTAATCCTTTTTGAACATATGCACGTTCCATGTAAAACAGCCTTAAAATCGTGTAAAAAAGATTAAGTGAATTTAGATAAATGAGTAATAGGTTCCATCATATTATTTTGAACGTGTTATTTCGAAAATAATTAAGCCACGAAAAAAATGATTATGAGTACTTGCTTATTAAATATAGTTTCATTGTGAAATATGTATGTTTCATTTATATGCAATTCATAAGTTAACTTTTTTTATTTGACATAATATTTGTAAACCTGTTTCTATGAACCGATTTATTCTCTTTCATTGAACAAAAAGCTTTCTTACGTTTATTAAATAAATGTTTTACGTGAAAAAAATATCTTTGAGGAAGAGATTTAAAGGCCGCCACAAAATTCAAAAAGGCCGCGGTTTGTGCATCACTGCATTAGGGTATCCAATTCCGGAGCCTTTTTGTAATCCCGGGATTTCGGGATTGATTCATTTTCAAGCCCGGGATCGGGCACTCAACGTGAAATCGTGTATAATTTGAAAGTTTTGGTGAGTCGTTTTGTTTAGCTCACCGAGGAATTTGAAATCCTCAATTCCGTATACTTTTCCCCCAGATTAGCTCTTCCAATTCCAAAATACTATCAATTTTCGGGTTTTGATCAAAAATTTTCAATCCCGAAATTCCGGGATCGCCACCATGTCAATCCTGGGATTTCGAGATCAGAAAATTGGACGGGATCCCGGAATTGGATGCCTTAGTTGACATCAAATATACAGATATTTTAAACATTAACTATTTTATACTTTACGTTTCGCGCTTAACTTTACGTTGATTTCTATTTGTGCATTACCGGGTAGCCATTTCGTGTAAATATAGTTGGTATTATAAATACTTCAAAACATAATGCTATGTTAGGTATGTTCTTACACTTTTCTTGTCTGTATTCGCGAATAAAAATACATCAATTACTAGACAATAATATTTCGTTTCGTAATTTATTGTTTCCAAATAATACCTTTTACAATACAGAGAAAAAACTTTCTAAAGAAACATAACAATGATTAAGTAGAATTATCTTATAAAAACTAGCGTTCATAAGAAACAAATCGTTTCGGAATAGTAATACTATGAAACCTTTATGTTTAATCGTATAATGTAATGCACATATTGGCGATAAAAACATAACCTTCAAAATACTTCAAAACAAATTATTAAACAACAATGGCTTACTATATAATTTTCGTTGTAGGGCTTGTCATGTCTGTATCAATTTCTCGTTCTTTCACGTCACACATTCACACACACACTCCTGCTTTTCTTAATCCTATTATTTTAATCGAAGAATCAATTTTGAAGAAATTGGTAACTTTGTCTTCAGGTAAATGACGTTTCTTTTGGAGGTGTGACGTTCATGGTCGAGTGAGTTCTTAGAAATAGACAATGATTCACTGATTCGAAATGATCATCAAATTGAAGATTCGATTCAATAGTTATTGCATAACTTTATAAATAAACATATTTGTAAGAATCTTTCATATAATAGTTTCATATTTCATTGAGTTCGATAAATAGATAATAAAAGTAACTACAGAGAAACCCTCATTTTCCATCTTTTGAGGGACTGAAGAAAAAAAAATAGAGGAAAATGTAGATTGGGGACATAGTTTTTTTTTATATTTCCATGCGGTTTGTATAAAACACTCTTGATTAAATTTGTATATTTAAAGGTTTGTTCGAAACACTTGTTGAAATTCTAGTTTCTTTTCTTTTAGATTCTATGCACTTGTCGATTTGTGTTTGAAGGTATTGGTGTATGTGATGCCTAAATTCTTACTCACACATCAAATATTAAAAACAAAAGAAATCCTACAATTATAGTAGATAGATAATATTACATCCAACTTATTGAATAATAAAAAATAATTTACTTGTGTGATGCCAAGAGCAACACGATATACGTAAATAAATATAGACAGAGATATGTTTAGACTCACATACACGTTTACTTTCATAATACACACGAATGGATCTTAAAAGACTCGATACATCACTTGTAAAGATTAATACATGATTCAAAGCACATCTCTACTGCGGTTATTTCTTGTCTCGCCAAATTTATATAGAAAGTTGAATACAGGTTCATGACGTCAGAAGGTTAATAAATATATCGGTTTAGTTGTACGATAAATAGCATATTTATAATGTTTTAATTTTAATTTATAAATATAGATGTCACTGTAAAAAAGCACCGAGTAACACATGAAAAGAATACTTGAAGGAAGATTGATTGAATAAGAGTGGGATGTTGTCTGAATTTAATAAGAAGTTAGTATTCATCTGTTTTGGTTGAGATGTGATTTTTTATTGAAAAAAATAGGGTGTCACTGCTTAAGCGCGCCAATGGCTCTCTGCTCATTTTATAACAGTTAAATTTTGTTCAATACAGTTCAAGTGCCAATTGAATCAATCAACAAAAGTTATTTTATATATACTTACTCATACTTTGAGCACCAGTTATTGTCAATCCAATCAATAAAATGTATTGCAGAGACTCTATAGCAGGAGTGGCCACACATTTTCTTCTGGTAGCGATAAGTTGGTAAACTTATTGATATCGGTCGAATGATATCGTTTGTAATTATATCATAAGCGAAAAATATATTTTTAAAAAAATACATTGTAAAGGTTCGCAATCGACTTACTGGCCATTTTATTCTATAGGTCAGAGCCCGACAACCCATGACACGCGTGCCACTAGGTGGTACGTCTTGAATTGAAAAATTAAAAAATAAAAACTATGAACCAATTATTGAAATGTTAGCTTCCAAAGTTGAACCTCAAGATAGTTACTAATGTTACAACATTGTAATTTTTATGTAGCGTGTATTATTGTAGTCAAATAAATTTGTCTTAATATAAAATTGATGTACTTAAAGTGTCTAGTACTTTGAATTATATGTTGGGTGGCAGGCCAATGCATTTGGGTTGCCGACCTAATAGAGTATTCAAATTACTTTTATATACTCTTATAATAAGGTTTATTTTATTTTGACGTTTGTATATGTTCGTTGTAACTCTGTATAATTCTACAAATAAAGGTTGAACGACTGAGTTAGAAACAGTTCACGTAAAACGACTTCTGTTGGGATGCCTCCATTAAAAGACACTATGCTTCACATTGGAAGCGGACATGGATATAAAAAAAATATATATATTTATGATCCTGGGCTATTTTTTCATTATTTCGTAAAAAATGGGACAATTTGTTAAAAAGGGGGCGCGCCAATAATCGTTGCTTAGGGCTCCAAATAACCTCGCGTCGGCACTGTACGATACGATTGCGTAAAAGCCTGAATAAATTTTCTATTAAATTTGTTATTGTCAGTGTACTCATCTAATATTTGCGTGGTAAAAAAATGTGTAGACGTAATAGATTTGTTTTTTTAAGAAATTTTGTGGAAACAAAGTTATTTGCGGAGATAAAATTATAATATGCTCAAAATTCAATAAACTTATCTACTATTTTGTTATACTTATAGGGAACAATTTATATGGTCAGAGTTCAACTTTTGGTCATAATTCAAATAAACTTTTGGTTAGAATAAAAATATTATACGGTCAGATTTTTATAACCATTTTAGTTAGGTTAGGTTTTTTATAACTATTTTTAACTTTTATAACTATTTTAAATACATTCTGACCATTAATTATTTTTTCTGCCCTCTGTAATTCTGACCGATACATTAAGACCAATTAACATTGGCGGATCCAAGGGGGAGGCCATGGGGGCCATGGCCCCCCCCTGAGGAGAATTTATTTTCTATTTTATTAAAACTTTATTGTGAAATAGGCTCCTTAATCGTTTAGTTTACTATGTTTTGTAGAATACATACTTAATTATGTATTGACTATTTTTATATGGATATATTAGCTTAAAATCATTTATTTTTTAATGTATCATGTATGTATCATGTTTATTTTCAAATTTAATGGCCCCCTCCTGGGACAATTTCTGGATCCGCCAATGCCAATTAATATAAATTCTGACCAATTTATTAAAAATTATAACCGAAACTGAATTAAAATTCTGTCCAGATAAATGCGGCCCATTCTTATATTGCTTACAAATGGTTTTAATAAAAACACAAAATTACTAAATACATACAATATATTTTCCATGTCTGTGGAGTCGGAGTCGGAGTAGTTAAAAATGAGCGGCTCGATTTTTTTTTTGAAAAATATATTTAATCATGTCAAACAAAATAGTCCGAAGTGTTGACATTTCATGCTTGGTTGACTAAAAATAATCTGATGGTATACATATTACTCACATGAAATTATTGAAAAAATTCCTCGAAGTTGGAGTCGTCTTTTTTACACGACTCCACAGCGCAGATATTTTCAGTTCTTAATTAAATCTTCAAGAAAAATAAATTTAATGAAAGCGTGTTTCGAGAAACATAGTTTTTTTTTTTAATTCGGTTCAAATGATGAGAAATCTATGATTGATCAGAGGAAAACGGTATCGATTGCCAGATTTTCGATTATCGACTGTACATATCGACTGTAATTAAGATAATGTTTATAAATTACAAATATTAATTTTTAAATTTGTAAATCATTCATTCCTGAATATTGGTAATTACTGAACATTTGGGAAATCCTGAATTACATTTATTACATGGGTTATTTTTTTAAAAACAATAGTGGCTTATAGCAAGCTGAATGCTCATTATTGGATGCATTTCCACGCAAAGCACGTATGCAAAAACTAACACCTTGAGTCCGTGTGTAATTTGTTATTATCTTTCCGATCGATTCTACAATAATGACTCGATCGTAACGGATATGCATTTAGCACTAATTAATTATGCGGGTATACTTATTCCGAAAATGCAGGGGTGTGGTTCGTTACCTCTTCGCTGGACACAGTATGTACTATACACTCAACTTTTTTACAAGGCTTTTTATACACTCTTTCGAAATAAACGCTCCACTAAAAATATAATATCGACTGTGGAAAGGAAAAAGGACGTAACCCACAGTTTTTTCAATACGGGTTTTTTTCTATAATCACAATGTATCAAACATGATACACGTTCTATCAAACGAATTCAATCTGCAAATGCCAAATTAGTATCTAAATTTAGCTTTTAAGTTTGAAAAAGATGACCTTGTAAAAAGTTAAAACCAATAAAAAGACTGAAATAAAGGTTTTTCCTAGACAATTTCTTAAATGAATAATAGATTTTGTCAATTAAACACCAGCTTAGAAGTCTCCGTGCACTTAAAGGTTGTGTATAATAAATAAATTTTGCATATGGCCCAAAATCATCAAAACACGTTTTTTGTGCCTCCTGTACAATTTGATATGTGTGGGTTACTTCCTTTTTCCTTTTCACAGTCGATATGTTTACAAGAATTATTTGTGTCATTACACCATTCACAGACACAAAAAACACAGAAGCGTATAACGAAGTTATAATAATTACAAACAAAAGGCCGTATTAGATCCTAACCCAGTGGCGTAGCAAGGGTGTGCGGTAGGGGCGGACCGGTAAGGGCACTTTTTTGAGGGCGACATTTCCAAAAATAAACAAAATATTTGTAGAGAAATTATATTTATACATTAAAAAATTAAGCCACCTGAGGTAAAAACTCCACATTCATATTAAGTTTGAATCGTTCAAAGTATGTACATTCACACAAATTTTGTCACTAACGACCCGGGTTTCGCCTTTCGGCATCTTCAGGCGTTCAAGTGCACGGATGAACTTGAGCTGACGCTTAGTAAATGAATTTTTCGTGATTATATAAAAAATAATTGTATCATTGAGCTTAAAACCAACACTGGCGAAAAAGATTAGCCTTTATGTATCAAAGTAGAGTTCGTCAAAGCTTACTCAGTTGACTTCCTTGCCATTTTGTTTCTCTTATTAAATTGTATTATGTTTTTTTTCTTTAATTTAAAAGTTTTAAATGTATAATTTGTCAATCTTATGCAATGTTAATTAAATAAATGGCATAGAATGAGGGGGATTTGTAGATTTGTAACTTTGACGTAACAACACACTAATAAATACAATTTTCCTGGAAATAAAGTATTTCACGAAAACATTACTAACTTTGACAAGGGTATTTAAGATTGTGTGATAAAACGTAGCAGCGATAGAAACGGAATTAAAAATATCCACAATCTTTTCATCTAATTTATGAGTCTAATGCAAGTGTACATGGTATTGTTTTTTGCTTTCGAAAACGTTCCGCCATCACTGTTTTCAATACAAATAATCCACTTGCCGAACGGTATGGTGATTTTTAATTGTTGTTTTAATTCGAAAAAATGCGGGATCGATCGAAATGGATTAATATAAAATGGCCTATCCTGGAACAAGATGGTGCACTTGCAGTTTGACAGTTCACCGGCTAATACTGTTCTATATTCGAATTTTACAATTTCAAATAGAAACTGACAGTTCGAACTGGTGAGAAAAACTTTATCAAAGAAACATAAATAAAATTATTACAATATTTTTGGTTATTGATTTTATTTCGTTGACAGCTTTTATAGAAAGAATACAAGTGAATACTTTAATTTTCCATCTATTACATGGTATTTCTATCTAATCGTTTTGTGTTTTCTTTTGTTTGAAGGTGGTATAAAAATGGTGTTTTCATTTGCATTACTATGTGTGATGATCGTCTCGACGCATGCCTACAGACCTGGTGACGTAAGCTCATTTTTTTTAAAAGCGCCTAAGTCAGTACCAAGAGCTGGCAGAGCAGCACCAGAATCATTTGAGAGCTTTTTCCTGAAAGCATCAAAGTCTGTTCCAAGAGTTGGAAGACGAGATGGAACTGCGGTAAGAAACAATGTGGATTAGTTACAATTTGATATTTTTTGTTTTATACGTACGTATGTTTTCCATCATTTAATTATTCATATTCTAATATTTTTTTGCCATTTATGTTTATTTATTGTATTCATAATGTCGGCATCTGTGATCTAGTTGGATAAGCTAGGGTACATAACCCTAGCTATCAGATTGGTCAATATCAAATATAACTTTTTTGAATCTGCGAATTCATATCTTGGGCATAGGTGTTTGTAGTACTGGCGCGAGGTTATTTGGCGCCCTAGACAACGGCTATTGTCGCGCCCCTTTTTAACAAACTGTGGAATATTTTTTTTACATGCATATTCGCTCTTAATGTAGATCATATGGCCTCCTAATGAAGGTATCACAATATAAGTTTTTTACGAGAACTGTTACTCAATCTCTCTTTTTCGAAGTATATATAATACGATACATAATTATAACGAACAGATACGAGCATAAAGAATAATTTGATTACTCAATTTATGCGCCCCTTAATGGTTAGCGCCTTAGGCGATTGCCTATTTCGCCTGTATGGTGGCGCCGGGCCTGGGTGTTTGTGATGTGTTTTCTTCTCGATTGAACAAGTTGATCTCATGTGTGTTAAAAAATTCAAAATATCAAGCACCTTTTCTATTATTAACTTTTAAATTACCTTTAAACTCAAATAAATTATTTGAGTAATCGAACATTTCATCAGTTGTTTTTTTACGGCCCGCTTTGGTCTAGTTGGTAAGAGCTTGCTCTTCCGATCAGGTGGGTCCGGGTTCGATTCCCGGTAAGGTCAATGTCAAAATTGGATTTTTTTCAATTTTAATTTGAGATCTAAGACATGGGTGTTTGTGAAGTAAATTCTCCTTGGGTTAATCTCATGTGACTTTCAAAAATTCTCATCGAGTATATCTCGTATGATCTTTCAACTTAAAAAATATTTGACGCATTGGCGTAAGCTGTAATGTTTTTTTTTTTTTTTAACATTTAAAATTAAAAATTAAAATTAAATTAAAATAAGAGAGTGGATAAGCTGTAATAATTTTCTAGTACAAATTACAGATATATTTTTTAATCTAATTTAATATTAAGTCACAAAACCTTTTTCCTCCGTATCTCAATTACATCACGTTATTGAAACCCTCCTCTAAGACAATATTGTAATAACATTACCGAAAAGAGAAAGTAGCAATTATATTTTAAATACCATATGTGTAGGCCTAAACATAATGCTACCTCCAATATAATACAATTTATTTAACATTTACAAAATTTTCAAATATATACATCAATAATAACATTCTTTTTAATTCTCCATTTGACAGCAACTATTTCAACATTTAATTAGCTATGAATATCCAGTAAAAGCTGAAAAAAATTAAAAGTTAATGTACTTAATATCAATATACATATTTGGTTTTGTTAATAAATAGTGCGTTTTGGTTGAGATACGATATTTTATTGAAAAAAAAATAGGAGATCACTGCCTAAGCACGCCACTGACTTCCTGTTCATTTTTTTACAGATAAATTTTATTAGAATATAATAATAAAGAATGCTTAACTCAAATGGGATGTTTTTAATATCTTATTAAGCTAGATTCTATCAATTACACGAATGTTTGTAAATAAGCTATTTAATAATTTGTCTTAATTATAGGTGTCGCTATATACCACTACACTCACCCTTTATCTTTTTGCTGTAATCATTTTGGTTATTTTTTGTTTATTAATTTTTCTTATTTTCTACGGTCACATTACATTTCATTTTGCTTCATAATATTAAATATATGAAATTATCTCATGACAAGAATTTTTCACTTAATATTTTCTAGCAGTTTAATGATGATTTGGCTTAGTGACATCTAGTCAAGTGATTATATCTCCTGTCATTTTAATTGTAGCAACCAGATTCGGCAGACAGCTATTATCAACCTTTTCCACGAGCGGAAGATTACAATAGTCTCAGAACACAACAGCCCGGTCAATTAGGTAATGATTTATTTATTTATTTAATTAACATTGCATACGATTGACAAATTATATATTTAAGACTTTTACAACGAAGAAAAAAAAAGCATAGTACAATTTAATATTAAAAGCAGTATAGAGAAAAAAAATTGCAAGGAAGTCAACTGAGTAAGCTCCGACGAACTCTATTTTAATACATAAAAAATAGCATTCGTCGGAACTCACCCACGTCTATGTGGAATATGTCGACATCTGAAGCAATATTGTTAAACACTGTTAAAGCTCTCCCCAGCGGCATCGTATTGGAAGGCTGGTTCTACACCTTGAGAGAACAAACAATTCATGTCCACGATTTCTCAAAATATAATCAGGAACATTTAGCGTCACATTCTCAAGAATGGTGGAATTGTCATTTTAGCCTCGTATAAGCCAAAAGAAATATATGGCCAGGTTTATTTCTCTTTGAACGTTCAAACTATTAATGTTTGGCATGCCTAAGAGAGAAAGTTAGTTGGATAAAGCCATGGGTAATATCCATACACTTTCATATAGAGTAGTCTCAAAAATTTCTTCTGAATCTTCTCCACCATAAGGGTATATTTCAAACCTCTTGGGAACCAAACAATCGACTCACTCTCAAGTCTGCTTCAAACCAAAACGTTGTACATTAAAATTACAATTTTAACTCCCGGAAAGATCATAATTATATGTATGGATATCTTCATCTGTTCAAGGTGACTACACCAGAATCTTGTATACCAAATGGTGTTGAGGAATATAACCCATAATCACTGCCTTGGTGTGCTTTGTGTGTTACTACTGAGATACCCCCTGTTTAATTTGATTTATCAAAATACACCCTAAGAAAGTGTAATAATAATGTGCAATCCAATATACAAACACCAAGTCAAGATTATACTTAAAAGACCAATAGTAAAGTTTAAAACATTTTACTACTTGGCTCCTTCACTTATCGAGAGCTCAAATGTCAATTATTGCTTGTTGTGCTTGTGAAAATGTTTGCATTATTTTCCAACGAGAGACATTTCAGGTTTGCCAGCTAACATCTTTATTGTAATATTTCAGAATACTGGCAAAACAGTGCTGACACCCAAAATGAACACACACCCAACACCGACTTTCCGGAAATGAATGAAGAAATGGCCAGAAACTTTTACAATTATCTATCGGAATTGTCCGCACGGTCTGAGAATCAAGACGAGTTGCACAGTCAACGCAGGAACCGTTTTCTTCAAGAAAAGAACGGTGACACCAATTTAAGCAGACAACTGGAAGATGCTAAATATCAACGACACGCTTAAAAGATTTTTAGTGCTTATTTATTGTGATCAACAAGTTTTTCATAATGCAACACTTCACAGATTTCAACTCCTTTTCTTTTTTTATATGCTTTACTTGGTAAAGTTTACTATACTAAATGCAATGTTTGATTTCAAATTACAGCCACCTAACTTCTATTGTTGTAAGTTTCTTTATAATTGACTTATTTTTTTCTCTTCAAATATTGATACATATTTCTTATCTTATAATTGTACCTTATACAGATCTATCAATATTGTTGGAAAAACTCACAGAATTATCGTTCAATTAAATTTATAATATCGTTTTCCTAAATAAATATTATGCTGAGCGGTAAAATCAGTTGTATTAAGCATTCTAAGGGTTTTCAAAGAGTTGAAACATTTGTTTTAACTAGTAATACAACCAGAGAAATAACAAAATTATCAATTATAATTTTATATTTTATTAAATGACATTGATATAAATGAATTTGTTATTTCATTAGCTGTGTAAAAAGTTGAGACACGTGTTTTACCTCTTTGAGAAGCATTTTTAGACTGCATTTAATACTGGTCTTTATTCTGTGCTTTTGAATACATGGGAGTTACTTATACAAATGTTCATAAATGAATTTACCATGCAGTTTTAATATTCAAAATGAATATATATATATAAAACATTAATTATTACATTTCCAACTATATCACCTACAAAATTATGGTAAGATATAGGAATGCAAAAAAGATTTTTTATATTTTTTTCAAATATTCTTTAAAATTCGTTTCATTTATTTAGTATTTGAGCATGATTGTAAGGTTATCATTATATTGTTTATATGCAAAAATATGAATTTAATATTATTGATCTATCTTTGAATTTTGTTTAGATATTGAAGTTCAAAAATTTACTTAATGGATGTTTTGATCACAGTAAAAGCACTTCTTAAATCATTGACAATCATGACTTGGCTAGTTAATAAGAAAAATGGTTTGCTGTAGAATATTGTAAATAATGATAGAAAATACATCTCATATTATAAAACTTATTTTAATTATCATGTGATTGTTGTAATTAATTTTAAGATTTCATCAATAAAACATTTTCAATTGACAACTCTTCTTTTACCATTGTGGGTGAAAGTCAATCCAAAAAAATAGCTCCTGGCACTTTTATTTTGGCACTATACCAGTGGTCGGCAACCCGCGGCTCGCGAGCCGCATGCGGCTCTTTCTATGTAATGTTGCGGCTCTCCAGTTCCATATGAACATATGCAAAAATTTAACTTAATGGTAGATACTACAATGAAACTAAATGAACTAAATCTAAAATTGCAAGGAAAGGGCAACCCAGCCTTGCTTGAAGAAGTAGTTTGTTTCGAAAAAAAAATACTTATTTTTATTGAAGACATGGAGAGCGGTAAATTACTTCATTCTAAAAATCTGAGGCAATATCGCGATGAGACCAATGCAATAATCGACACGAATTACTTCAGCATAGCTTTGGGAAACATAAAGCATGGATTCGCTGAGATTCGAGCAATTTAAAACAAAAAAAGTATTCTCGCGTTCATAGTAAATCCCCTCAACACAAATACAAATGAAATCAACATTGAGCCATTTGGAATTGATGTTGGATCGCTTCAGATGCAATTGCTAGATTTAAAATCGTAAGACTTGTGGAGTAGCAAGTTCACAGAACTCAAGAGCAAGTTGGAAGAGTTGGAGGTCCAGAAATGCATCCACATCGCGCAGCATAAGTGGACAGCTCTAAAAGAAATTCCGCGAGTTGAGACCCTCATATTCGGCGCATGGAGTAGTTTTCCAGAATGCTATAGTGAGGTGAAGAAGTTGGCATATGGAGTACTGACGATCTTCGGGTCGACATATTCGTGCGAACAAGCTTTCTCTTGCGTGAATATAATAAAAAGTAAAATTAGAAGTCAACTAACAAATAAAAATCTAGAGTCGTGCTTGAAACTTAAAACAACAAGTTATAAGCCAGATTTAATCGAACTTTCAAAAGACATGCCAAACCAATGCTCCCATTGATGTAATTACTGAATAAATATTATTCTGTATTTTAAGGCGTTTATTTTAAATCAACATTCTACATAAAATACACGATATTCAGCGAATACACGATACACAATTTTCGATATATATATATAACTATATATGTATATACATATGTACATATAAGTAAATACTATAATATTGAAACGAAAAATTTTAGTGGCTCTTTAAAAACTGGGAATTTTTGTAAATTGTAACTTTTGGCTCTTCCGATTTAATAGGTTGCCGACCCCTGCACTATACCATTGATTGTAACATTGGCTGTATGTGAAGTTACAACGTCTTGTTGGAATCACATGTTAATCAAACTCAAAGGATCCAATTCTGATGTCAAAATGTTATCAATTATGTTATGATAACATTCTCCATTAACAGTCATGGTAATGCCACATTCTTTATCTTCATCGTTAAAAAGTATTGGCCAATGATTCCTCCAGACCACATAGCGTACTATACTATCAATTTTAATGGATGCAAAGGTGACTGATAAATAATTAGAGGATTTTCTATTGCCTGGAATCGAATGTTTTGTTTATTAACGTATACATTTCAATGGAAATAGGCCTCATCACCTATTATGATACTTACCAAGCTTAGTTAAGTGAGCTCAATTAAATAATTCTCAAAGATACATATGTTGGTAACGTCAAAAGTGGAAAAATATATTTTATACCAAAGACACAAATTTTTACAGTCGACACTTCCAATTTCTTTGACTAAAGTTAAAATTACAGAGAAAATAGTATTAAGTATAGTAAATTAGATTTAAATTGATATTTTTTTTATCTGACTGGTTGTGACACCTGTTTCGCCTCTTTGATAAACAACTTCAGACTAACTCTAAAGAAAGATTTTTATTAAAAATTTAGACGTTTGTTTATAATTCTTAACTTATAAATGAGAAAATAAAAAGTGGGGTTTTTTTTTGCTGAACACCGTGAGGGGCCAGGCATCAATTACTTTTGTTTGGAGGTGAAAATCCTATGGTTAATAAATTTCAAAGCAGGAAGCCGCCAATATTACTTTAATATATTATTTGCGAATAATTGATTGAAATTAATAGATCCCTCAAACAAATTCAAAACTTCAGCTAAAATCAACAAAAAAACGATTAGTTTTCGACTCTGCCTTCAGATTCATAAACGTTTGATTTTTTTTTCATATGTAAAACGTATTAAAAATAATAGCAACGAAATAAAGCATTAAAATGTGTAATATTATGAAGTATATTCATGGTATGGGCTTCTAGAAAGTATATAAGTAAAATTATGTTGGGAATCGCTGTTCTAGAAGTAATAAAAGTAACCACTCGTTTAGCTGTAATAAAATCAAAGTGGTGCCCGACTACTTAACAGGTACGCAACCTTTGAATTGTAATAACAAGTTGATTTAATAAAGTTTAATGTATTTTTACACAGATAGCAGTAACGTTATTAAAATAAACTTTTTTCTTGTCTAATAAGTTTATTATTCATATTTATAATTAATAATATTAAAGATATGATTTATGTTGTTTAAATTTAGAGGATTTTATAATGATAGAATAGATTTTAAAGTAAAAATGAAAAATCGATTGCACATACGTATTCTTCCATGCCTTAAGGAGAATTTATTTTCCATTTTTCTAATTTATCAATACTTTATTGTGAAATGGGCTCTTTGATTGTTTAGTTTACTATGTTTTATAGAATACATACTTAATTATGTATTGACTATTTTTATATAAATATATATTTTTTTAACATTGTCTAATTTTTAATATATTATGTTTATTTTCCAATTGAATGGCCCCCTCCTGGAACAATTTATGGATCCGCCACTGGGTGATAGGGAATTATGAAAGTGCCTAGAGGTGACCATTGTAGGAAGTGGATGTGGTCGAAGAAGTAAGTATATCGCTCGTTGTTAACTAATCACTGTTTAATTATTTTTTTTACCATGTCCACTCCCAATGTGGAGCATATGGACTCTTAATGGAGTTTATCTCTACAGAAGTATCTCTACGAGAACTGCTTGTTACTCAGTTGCTCAACCTCTCTTTTACCAAAGAGTGTAGGAATAGAAGCATAGGGTTAGGACAGGACTAGTGGTTAGCTAATCGTTCTCAATATACCCCGTTTATAGGATAGGATGGGTGGGAGGGGGGAATGCAAGACATCACATACATCCATGCCTTCTAACAGAAATTCATAAATCGATTAAAAAATCAATTTATAAAACCTTCCATACTGGAATTTGAGCCCGTGACCTCCATAACCGAAGCCAACGACGTTGACCACTCGACCGAGCAGGCAGCTAAATTTACTCAACATATATTATGACAGATTAGCAATAAATTTGTTCTACATACACAAAACATAAATTATTGTTGAAATATTAAAATAACCAAAATATTTGTATGCAAGTACCGAAATCATCAAAAATATACCAACTATAACACCTGACAGCCTTTTTCCCAATACTGACATATTTGGCGCTTCCTAGCAGGAAAATCATATAACACTCAGTTTGAGAAACACTGACTCAACGTGTTAAATTGAGCCACTATATTATGTAAGTTTGAAAGAAATGCCGAATCTAAGTTTACAAACAAAAATAATATTGATATACTATCTGGCAACACTCCAATTTCGGCAAAATATTTTTTGTATTCAAATCGTGTACAACCTAATTTTATTAAAATGCGATGTCATCTATCTTGATATTTAAAAAAAATGTTTATTTATAATTGTATTTACACGATACTGATCGTAATTACTGGTATGATTCATATCAGCTCTTCAAGAAATGACGAATAGAATTTCTGTAGCGATTTTATTATCAGTGTAATACCTATCATCATTTCCCTTATTTCGTATCTTCGCTCTCAGTTAACAGTAGTGTCAAAATAATTACTTTTATTAATATTTATGAGTATTATGTACATTTGTATAAATCATTAACTTTATAATATTATTTTACATCGTAATTTTATAATTAAACATTGTTTAAACTTAAAAATAACGATTAGAAAAAAAAAAGGATTCGCATTGAACTGAAACGTGTCCGCCCGTTCGCTTCCCGCGCGCAGCATGCTCGTTCATGGTCGCTCGCCAAACGGAAGGCCGCCATGATGGCTTTCTGTATGGCACGCTCGACATGTAAAGTTTCAATGTTGTTTTTCCACAATTGTGACTGAGTGTGTGCAAATTTCAACCATGGGAACGAACTAGGAAACACCCAGTTTATTTTTGGGTCCTTTAGGGCCTCTCGAGGGACCTATAAAGTGTTTTTTCAGTGCGTTTTTGTTTCGACGCTAGCGTGTTTTGTTCTGTCAACAAAAATGTCGAAGCTCTCGTTTCGGGCGAGGGCCCTCGATGCCTCGAAACCGATGCCCATATACCTCGCCGAGGAGCTTCCGGACCTCCCGGACTACTCGGCAATTAATAGGGCTGTGCCCCAAATGCCTTCTGGCATGGAAAAAGAGGAGGAATGTGTAAGTAAAAGATGGTTTTAGTTGGAAAATGTGTGAAAGCGTTCCATATTTTTTCCGCCATGATGAATTAGGATAGTCGTCCCTTTCTACCGCTGGGTGCGCTGCTTGTTTACTACACGCTATTTTTCATTATTTTCATATAAATTAAGCTCTAAATTGTGTAAAACACAATAAATCTATCGTGAATAATTATAATTTAATAACATGTACAGTAATTTTCCCTCCGAAAGATGCACGAATCTGTCACCTGTCAAAATCCAAAAACACGATGTCGTCACTACATAGCTATGTTGTCAAACAATGTTTATTTATTTACATCGATATTTTGTTTTATCAAACGACTAAATCTATATTTATTAACAATAACATAGTCCAATAATGCATATCAAATACAAATATTAACCGAGTAAACCGTAGGTTTAATGAAATATGCTTTTGAAAATTGACATTTTTACTATGGGTCGCTCCGTCAAATTCTACACGAAATATTCGCATAACTTACCTAATTAGTTACGCATTACCCAAAATAACTTTAATTCAGACATATATTTAGATATTACAAACAAAATATCAGTATTCCTTAACCCACAATAAATATCTACGCATCCTGTGATATATTTTCTCGATTGTTTTATTAGAAACGATTTATGAAGTCGTCATTTACTTATAAATGATTTAACGAAACACCGTTAAAGCATTTAAATGCGTAATAGTTGTTTCTTTATAAATTGTTATCTTTATATTTGTATAAAATGATAAACAGAAACGTAAATGTTTTTTTTATGTTGATGTGTAAACATAACCTTAAAAACCTAGGTCAAACAATGATTGTAGTATTGGCTAAAATGCCTTGACTTTGTTTATTTACATTATTGTTTCCGAATTGTCTCACAGTGTCATGTTGTGAGCGTCTTTTTTTATACAGTCAATCCTGTTTTTATGCGATTTCGAAGTTATGCGGTTTTTTTGGAAATGCAAATTTTTAAGAAATGTACTATATTTAACGATGTAATCTTTTACTTTAGAGTAGAAAACTCGTTGACGTTTAATTCAACATGGCTGCCGCGTCAGTGCTACCAATAGAAAAACATACGTCAAATAAACAAAACATTAATTATTATTCTAATTATAATTTCATTCTTTATTTTACATACCTAAGAAGCATCAGAAATACTCGAAAACCACTTCACAGAGTCCGAAACTTGCTGAAACGTCAATTCGCAACAACTAGGGATTTACTCAAATCCTATTTGAACGAATTTATGTTTAGGAATTCATAACGCACACCGTGTACTGGTATTGGAGTATTTCTGATGCTTCTTAAAGACAATTACGCTTCTTAGGTATGTAAAATAGAGAATGAAATTATAACAACAACAATAATAATATTTTGTTTATGTGAAGTATGTTTTTCTATTGGTAGCACTGACGCGACGGCCATGTTGAATTAAACTTCAGTGAGTTTTCTACTCTAAAGTAAAAGATTACCTTCAACGATATATAAAAATGTTAAATATTACATCGAGAGCATGTTTCGTTGTATTTCGGAAAGAATAGATAATGAATCATAAACACAATCGAAATTTGGAAAAAAAAAATACGATTTCGAACTGTTTAAATCATGTTAGATTTGCCATCGCATTAAGTTCACCTACTTGGGTGTGTTACAGTCGATGAAACTATTGAAACATCAGCGATATCAGCCGAAATGATTACTTTAGCGCATGCACTTGGCGGAGAAGGGCTTGACACCTTTAACGAAAATGATATAGACGAATTACTTACGGATAATGCTATAAGTGACAATGATGTCATTAATTTAACTTTAACTATTGTCAAAAAAACCAAAAAACTGACGAAGTAGAAGGAAATCCTGTTCCCTTCACTGTGAAAATAATTCAAGAAGGTCTCCAACTTTTCAGTAAATTAGAAGATCTTTTCATTCTAAACAATTCAAATTCTGAACAATTAATTATCGAAAAAAGAAAATCTGAACAAACTCTGATCACTAACTTCATTGTTAGAAAAAAAACATCGTTTTATGAAATTGATGCACATACTATTTCTTCCAAAAAAGAGTGATTTCGAACCACATGCAAAACGCACATAGCATTGTCATACAGTGACGATAATTTTACTTAACATGTTTCTAAAGTAAAACAACAACCAACAAATTTTATTTTTTTGTTAACAAATATTTTTTAATATTTTTACACCATGTTTCTCCTATACTTTTTTGCGACTAAGAGTATATTATAATTCGCTGTTTCAAAGTTATGCGGTTATTAAAATTCATGGAATGCATCCCCACTTTTTGTATGAAGGTCAAGTTTTTTTTTATGCGATATTTCGTGGAACGTATCTACTACGTAAAAAGAGGATTGACTGTACATAGTTTTTTTCCTTAATTTTATGTGAAATAAATAATATGTATACGTATGCCAAATATCATCCCACTTAGCCGATATGAATTGTAAAAAAACTGTCAATTCGACAATATTGATTCAGAACTTGATAAACTATTAATTAATATTACTCATATAACTATTATTTTTTTTAATTTGAAAAAAATCACTTAATACAACTCATCGACCCCCTCTTATGTTGAAATGTGTAACTAGTCAAAACCAGATAATTTGCAAATAAGTTTCTTTATAAGTTACAATCATACAAAAAATGCATTTTAACCCTTCCCTTACTATGCAAAAAACGCACTAGCTCCTGAGCTGTGTATCCGTTACACATCAGGCAAACAGGAGTGAATCGTGACAATTATATGTAGTACTGCTGTAGTAGTGTTATATAATTGTCATGATTCACTCCCGTTTGCCTGATATGTAACGAATACACAGCTCAGGAGCTTGTGCTTTTTTTGCATAGTAAGGGAAGGGTTAAAGAAACTAGTTGAGATAGATATATATGATCACTTTTAAGGTGTTCACTGTCAATACTTGGTGGAATGGCATTATAATAAAAATAATAAAAGTTTTTTAGTACTTTTTCCACTTAAAATTTATTTGATCAGGACCGGTTTCGCTCCTCGCGAGCATTATCAACTATCAGTTGAGTTGTATCAGCGAGGAGCGAAACCGGTCCTGATCAAATAAATTTTAAGTGGAAAAAGTACTAAAAATCTTTTATTATTTTTTTAGATGTATAATTAAAAAGAGATGTATTGGTTAATGCTTTATATGCAGGCGTCAATCAACCGCGATTGAGTGATGTATATGCTTTAAAACATACATGGGCAACCACCGGCCCTGATTTATCTTCACTTTTAGGGTGTTCACTGTCAATACTTGGTGGAAAGGCATTGTATTAGAAAAAACACAATATTCCTTTGTACTTCATTCCACTTTATTTAATATGTCAGGACCGGTTTCGCTCATTACGAGCATCGTCAACTGATAAGAAATATAATTTAACAATGCTATTTATACAAAAATGAACAGTTATAATCAACAATTGGCATTGAAAAGAAAATACCAATTACATTATAAGTGATTCTAAAATAGCACAAAATTAAAATGTTTAACACATCTTACATATAATTAAAAAGTCATCTCAGATTAATAAATTTAGAATGGGGATTGAAAGTAATTACAAACATAATTAAATTCACTTGGTAAATTCACAGTAATTACAAACATAATTAACTGATTCATCTTGGCGAAGTATTAGAGAAAGAAATTAATAGTTTCAGGGAGGGATTAAATAATGGAGATGACACGGGCGCTTGCTTTGGCTCTACTCTACTAGTTCATGATCACCACCATATAAGAAATAGCAACGTGTTTTATTTAATTAAATATTACTTAATTATGTTTATTATAGTATAATGTGGTCCGGCCCTTGACTCGGAGACAGAATGATAATTTGGCCCCAGACCTAGGAAAGGTTGCCCATGCCTGCTTTAAAAGTTTTTTTCAAAAAATAATATAGTCATTTGTACTAATTTCACTTTATTTAATATGATCAGGACCGGTTTCACTCATGACGAGAATTATCAACTGGTCCTGATGATATTAATATAAATTGGAACTAGTACAAATGAGTATTATTTTTTTTAATATGCCTTTCCACCAAGTATTGACAGTGAACACCCAAAAAGTAAAGAATTCTTCCTTACTTTAAAACACATTGCGCGGTATTTGCTATCTTCGGTGAGATTTAGGGCTGGTGTAAGGTTAAGGTAATACGAAGCTATATTATCACCACGTACTTCAAAATAATTGTTGTCAATCATATCATCGTATGCATTATTACTGTCTCAAATCAGTGCATGATGGTATTCAGTCTTCTTCAGAATCTGATGATTAAACCATTTTTTGATTCAACATCAACTATGCCGAAATTTACTATTTGTCTCGACATTTAAAATTCAGTAATGATTTGTGAAATGGTTGATGCGATGCAGTGTCACATCTTGACTGAAAGGCTAAAAATACGAAGACTTGGAAATATTATTTTTAGCGAAATGATTGAATTCAAGTATTAGCTATGACATAAGAGTTTTATATCACTATTAACAGTCCATTACAGTAGAATAGGCAAAAAAATATATATCAACTATAATGATCACGGTAGTCAATGGAATCAATAAAAAAACCACTTATAAATATGTAGCGATTCTCCGATACCAGAATGCAATCTTTTCTTAGGGTTTAAAAACTCAAATGGCAACTAAAAAGTATCCTTATTTTTACTGACTTCATCTTTCTGGTAACCTGAATTGCGAAATGATATTTTCATTCTGCTTTGACTAATTGAAAACCTAATTCAGTTGCAATCAGTTCAGGGCTTGAATACTCCATCAGACACTCATGAAATGTTTTATGGATCTGTTTTCACAAGCAGGCATATTTATGTGATCATCGCATTCTGATCCTTAACCCTTTGATATGTAACCTCGTACATGCACGTCCAAATATGTTGTCATCTATTGCTATTCTCATATTTACAATTGAATTATTATTTCTTTAGATATGGATACTACACACAACAATCAATGAATTTTGACAGTAATATTATTTGAATTATTTATTACGAATTAACAAAAAATAATACCACATAATGTTTAGCGTGAATTTGTTTCGCCTCCGTGCCCTTTCTTAAACAACATCATCTCTGCTTGAATTGATAGTAATAGCTTCTATAAATTAATTCAAAAGTATTTATTCATTTATACTTTTAACACTTGAGAACTGAAACATTGAAAATAGGATCGAGGAGCAACGGGGTGTAAAGTGACCCCAGACAAATTTACGTAATATTTGCATTGCATTTATTGACTTATCATTGAAGATAACAATAAATATCAACTAGATATTATTGGTATTCAGCAAATGGTTCAAATAAGAAGAATTTTGCAATGTAAATGACCCCACAGTAACTCAAAGGTTAACTATGCGTTTTAAAATTTAAAAAACAACTTGAATACAATAAGTAATATTCTTCCCAGATTCATCCTTGCTGAGATGTTTTTTTTTTCATATTTTCGTGTCCGGTAATTGTAAAAATAAAGGATCAAAATACACGAGCAACATTTAGGTGCCGGTGTCGGCAACAAGAAGTAGCCGACTACCCGGACTGCATATGTTGGGTCAGCTGTGGAATTCTGCCGTGTGCGCGCCCAACAGTGGCGTACGGTGGGTGTTGATGTAGGGTGTGCTGTAAAGTGTAAATGACATGTGTTAAAAAAAGACGATTTTTTTTAACATGAATTTTATTTTTATTTATTTGTACAATTCTTCGACATGAATTTTTCTATTACACTATCGTAAAACGTGCCTTTCTGTTTTTATTCAACGAGCATCCTTTTGTTCTACATAAATTAAATTTAGACTTCAGTCTGGCCTTGTGTACTTCGATAGCTTCTTATTGGGAGTTAGTGCGTGCCTAACAACGCTATGAGTTTGCAACCAATACAACACGTGTGAGCTAGAATGAAAGAGATCGTCCTGGGTCCTTGAAATTTCAAACAAAAACATGACTTTGACGCGACGCCTGCGCAGACGGGTCAACTGTATGCCATTTTATGGGATCACTAGTCGAACAGCAATCGTATTGAACGCCTTGAGCGATTTCATATACGATTCACTGTCGCTTGCAAATGCATTTTAAATATATCGCTTTATGATATAGTCTCTACGGGCGAGTGGCACACCCTGAATATACGCCCCTGGCGCCCAATATGAGTTTTATGTGAAAAAACGGGGATCACCGAGAATTTTACTCGTGTATTTCCACAATAAACGAAAGAATCTAATTTTACTAAAAATAACTCACTATAGAAGGGTTAATCTGGTCTGATCCGGGAAATAAGGCATAGGTGAAGCTACTAGTCCTTTCCTAGTCCCTTTATATCTTCTTATTGTTGGCAATGTAAGACTTAGAGACTATCGTGCTGCTTCTTAACAGGGCGAAACAATCGCCACACCTAGCAACACAACCATATGTATGTGTCAGGTCCGTGGTGCAGTGGTGAACATCATTGGCTTCGCGTGACTGACCTCACGGGTTCAAGTCCCAGTAAGAACAGAATTTTTCAATCAATTTCTGTTCAAAGGCATGGGTGTTTGTGATGTGTGTCTATCTATTCTAACCCTACTCTTAAAGAATAGGTTGAGCAACAACCAGTTCCCATAAAAAACATCAGTTGAGATTCCTCCATTAGGAGACCATATGCTCCACATTGGGAGCTGACATGAATTTAACCCATTTTTCCCAGTGTTCCAATATTGGAACATTTAATATTTTTACTTCCACTCAATTATGCATGAAGGAATAAAAGTCTACAGCTAGGAAGTGTGGGGATTGTTTCGTGTAGTATTTTTTCAGGTTTGAACCTGTCTGCCAGTGTTTTTTTATTTGCATCAATTACGGGCAAAAATGGGTTGAACAAAAAACTAAATCTAAAAACTAATTGAGTTATAATCTTTACTTAATGCTCACAAAAAATTGGTTACATTCGTTTTAAACGGTATCATACGTATTTAATTATATCTACGCGCACTCAATAAACGAATGTACTACTAAAGGTTTATATACAGGAGCACGCTAGAGATGGCCGGTGATATTTTAATATTTTCATGTCTTTCGTTGTTAATTTCGTTTCTTTAAATTATTTATTAAATTATCATGTTGCAATTACAATTTGATAAATTATGTTTAATATTTGATAATCACATTGTTTGCATTTATTAAGTGAACGTATAATATGAATGTATTACTTGCAAACCCAGCTTATCCAAAGTTGTTGAAACATGAACCATGAATGTAATTTAGTAGATAAAAATAAATTTTGAAAGTATTTTTAGAAATCAACCCCAAAAATGGCTTGAAAACATCCAATAAATTATCATTTAAAAGTAATGTAAGACTTAAAAAACTTTTAAATGAACATTGTTTTTCAAAATGAAATTCAAGCCGTGTTTGCAAGTAATACCATCATATGTGAGTATCGGTAAGATAATAAAAGTATATAATACTATGTATGTCAATTTTCAATATTAAAAACATATATGAATGATATTTCTTTTCAATATAATCAAAAATATCGGCCCCATTACAATACAGCAGATTTTTTTTCCGATATACATATTTTCTTTGAGAAATAATTCATGGTGGTAGTAAATAGCTAAACTGACATATAAATTTTGAATTTTTCGTTTACAATTTATTTTATACTACAACCAATTATATACTACTGACATAATTCAATTCGATAATATAAATATTTTAGATTCTTAGATTTCAATCTAACGAGAATAAAATCATTTCTTATTTTATTTCAAGATATTGTTCACATTTTAAATAAATATTAAATGTATTAAATTATGAAATTCACATCTCTAGCAAAATATTTTAGTCAAATGATTTAACGGAATAATGTCTGGAATAACGTCTGGCATTCTAAAATAGCGTACTAAGTTAGCGTAGGTAAGATTTTTTTATGCGCATTCATGAGGGATTTTTTGTTTGCGGGGAAGTGGGGCGTTTTTTAGGAAGCAAAATGTACTCCGTTCAAATAGAGTATGCACTTTTTGATGCACGTCTATTGCGATTGTATCAAAAATTGTTTTGAACCATAATTATTAAAATTCTAGAATAATCTTTTTGTCTTATTGAAGATTGCAGTCAATCTAAATGTTATATTAAATTCCAATGTTTAACACTCGGTTCGTTTTCCAGGAGCATCATCTTCAGCGGGCGATATGTGCCGGTTTGATAATCCCGACTCCAGAAGTGGCGGAGATGGCCGACCCAGATGCCTTCGATCGCCTCTACCCCTCAGACTACCGGATGCCCAGACAATTAATTCATATGCAACGTGAGTGTGCCTACCCACAGATAAAACTATTTACCAATGATATCACATGTAACATTTTACGTTTGATTTATAGATTCTTGTAAAAATCGTGTATTCTCAAATACATGAAGAATATAAAATGATTAAATGGTGTAAAAGTTATGTTTGAATATTATTTCATGAAATATAACCACCCCTGGTATACAAGGGATGCATTGATCCAATACCACATTGACCGGCCGCCACTGCACACATATATATATCTTTTTTATAAAAAAATAATGACAATCTATTAAAAGAACATTAAAATGGCAATACATATATATATAAGACAATACAACATTCAGATGCACATACACGGTCATATCATCAGAGGGTTAAACCTTATAAAACTATAGTAAACATATTTAGGGTATTACAAATGTGTATACAACTTTTAATCAGTGTGAATAGACGGTTACTTACTTATGCATGTGTGCTTGACATGTCTTTACGTATACTATTATTTATTCTCAAAAATTTGTCAATCGATTGATTTCCTTAGTGACACAATTAAAACCACTTATCGAGTTTCCACAGTACTAACCATTCAATTAAAATCGTATTTTTCAAAACCCTTTCAGCTTTGGGCCTGGAACAAGATGTCCCCGACTACGACATGGACTCTGAGGACGAGAAGTGGCTTAAGAAACAGCAGATTGCCGCCGGAGCCAGAAGATCAGACCTCACAGGTACGTTGTGTCGACAGACAAGAAGTTGCTTACACGCATAGCAGTTTTTTTGAGCGATTCAGTTAATTTTTACGTGCTTTTAGACGCCTGGTATGAGACGTCAAAAACGTGAGCGATGGCATCCTACAGGTGGCAGTAGGGGTATCTTCTCTGTCGAGGAAATAGATAAATTTTTTATTCACTCATCAGATAGATTAGCCAAATCCTGTGCACCGTGTTTGACTGATTGATTATTGGGCTGAGATCTCTCTCTCAGCCGCGTACTCAGTTGGTATAAATGAGTCTCGAGGATTTGTTTTATAATCAATGGCATCTTATAGCCAGGGAAATACTGTCTAAAGAGATCTTACAATTTTGGATGCATAAACAAAAATTTAAAAAACATCCTTGTCAAATAATAAAACATTAATATAATTGTCACACATTTCTTCCGCTATATATTACAAAATAAAACTGACTAAATAAAATATTCAAACAGATTAATCCATGCATATCAAATAATAAACATACATTGTTGTTGATTTTTAAGTTACAATTTGAATTTTGCAGAACTAAAATTCGAGGAGACGATGGAACGTCTGGAGCGGGGATCCGGGCAAACAGTGGTAACGCTGCGAGAGGCTCGAGCCTTAGCGGGCAGAACAGGCCCCGCTGACCATTTGCTTGCTGCTGTCTACGACTACTGGCTGAACAAAAGACTTGCCACGCAGCAGCCGCTCTTACTGGCTGTAAGAACAGAAGCACGCCCGGGAGCGCCAGCCGCCAGTCCTTACTTAGCATTCAGGAGGCGGACCGAAAAGATGCAGACCAGAAAAAATAGGTACACATAAATAATAATTAATATTTGTAATTCAACTTCCTGTTAATTGAGATGCATAATAAATTGATTGGAATGGCAATTTAGTTGTTAAATATTTTACACGCCACGGCTTAGAGTTAATGTTCAAGAAGTCAAGTTAAATATGCCATTGCCATTTGAGGACTTGAATCAATCAATCAAAATATTGCATGCATGCTTTGTGGATATTTAAATGCCTGGTGTCATTTCTTCCTGTTTAACCCAATTCTGGATACTCTTTTTAGTTAGTCAAACTATTCACTCTTAAATAATTGGAATCAAGACGTGTGCCAATAGTTGTTGTTTTTTAAAGATAAAAATCGCCTAAAACTTTCTTTTGATCTAATGAATTAATTCATTTAGGAAAAATGATGAGAGCTCGTATGAAAAAATGGTAAAATTGCGTCGGGAGCTCTCTCAGGCTGTTTCTCTTCTTGAGCTGATCAAGAAAAGGGAGAAGATGAAGCGGGAGATGATTCGATTGGCCGCCGCCCTCACCGAAAAGAGATACGCTATCAAAGACTTCAATGGACACCTGCTTGCCGAGGCTGCCGCTGCTAGGTAATTTATAGCTTGTATAGTTTACCTAGTATCATTGAGTTTTTCCAAAAAACTTTTTTATAAGAATATGTAAATGTTACATTTAGATAATTGACTCTTAATCGTCTTGTTGCTGAATTGCAGAAGTTTTTGACCCAACCACGTTTAATTTACGAGAATATCCCTTCAGGTATAAGTAGATGATGTCACATAGTCACAATCAACTGTGGATAACTTCATAATATAGAAAAGGGTGATATTTTTGTTTTTTTTTTAGTAAAGAAAGTAACCTGCGGGAAATATAAAAGTATGCTTGTCAAATCATTTCGACCCTTCAAAGTTTGACTTGATGGTGGTGAAAAGATCACAGTTGGTACCGTTGCCATTACGGTCAGCTAAAGACTATGTAAAGATTAGATTATTGTGATGAGGATTTTTTTTTGGAATATCGTTTGAATGCGTTGTTAAATTGTTCTAATTTGATTTCAGAGTTGCGGTAGCGCCTCCTCTACTGGCTCCCCCTTACATTGCACCGCACCACAGACCTACACTGGATCCAGCAAATAGACAGGTACGCACTGCATTCATTGCCTGACTGATGAGTTGTAATAGTGATAATTTATCTGAAGATGTTTTTTGAAAATAATCGATTACTATGCTTATTTCAGAGGGAAAAAAGACAATACAAAAGGCGGAAACATCGACACCACTCCTCTACAGTTCCAGTTCATACCTTGCATCACGGTAATAATATTTTTAGTATTTTGGAAAAGAAATTCAGCGAGACCTGCAGCAAAATGAGCTTGCATTCGTTCTCGGAGTACCTTCTGAGTGATCATTTTTTTGTTAATGTTGATAATTTTATCATTTTCACCGATTGCGGCGCTTCAAAGAACTTTGAAATGGTTCTGCCGAATTAAAATATTACATTAATTACATTTACACTGTTCATGCCATATGTATTTTATCAGTTGGTGGTGTATCTGGATCGAGTAGTTCATCAGAGGGAGAGGCGGCGTCGGTTCCTGTACCTGATCCTTGCGGCCCTTTCGCATTCCGAAGGAAACCAGGATGCCAGTATCATATGGTAAATATTGTCTTTAAATACATGCGTGCAATGAAATGGAGAAGAAAATAAGGACTAGGCTTGAAATATACTCATTCAATGCTATTATCGTTTCCAGCCTACGGCGAGTTTTGGTCCGTCTGTGGAAGTACCTTGGAGAAGTGGGCGAAGCAAAGAAAACACATCGCCTGCGGATCCTGACCACAGGTTCAAGTAAGAAATACTAACTGTTTAATTTGTCTCGATGCATGGACGGGAAGGGTGCTTATACAATTTTTGTACTGTACTCGTGATCCCAGATATAGTATTGATTTCTGCTATGTTTTGTTTAATATTCACTTCAACTGTATTATGTGGATTAATTTAATACAGTACTTTTTTTAAAAAAAATAAGGTGCTCACTCACTTTAATCCATGTCCATTTCCAATGTGAAGCATTTGTCTTCCTAATGGAGGTATTTCAACAGAAGTTAATTTTAGAATTGGAAGGAATTTTTAGATACCACAACAACCCATATACCTTCGAATAGAAATTGATAAGTTTAAATTTAAAAAATGATTGAAAAAAATCTGTTCACACTCAAGTTAACAAAACTGCATCAATCTCAGAGTTACCCAAGAAAATTTATTTCCATTTCTTAGTCGTTTCAATCCAGGTATATTTTAGGTATTAAAGTTTTTACAGTCTTAAGACCAAGCTACAAAAACACATTAATTTTTATGGTTACGAAAGTCATTCCAGATTTTAAGAATATATATTGAACTTATCAATATATGTAAGAAAGGGGAGACATTTGCCCCATTTACTATGTTGTATAAATATAAGTTTCAAATTTATACGACTTTAAAAATTTTGAAATATGTTTATTATCCCAATATCTATTCACAAGCTCGATATCTTTTCAGGTATTCGTTAACTTCTCTATCGTATCCCACCCCGCGCTTCATCGGATTAGCGAGACGACGTCTGGGCAGAGGCGGTCGCGTCATTCTCGATCGCATCACGAGTCCTTCCACTATGGATCAGCTCTGGGCGACCATGGACTACACGCTCACCGACTCTAACAACGAACTGACCAACAAAAGACTGGACTCCGATCTCCTCGAGAAAACGACTGCAGAAATCGACACCGTCAAAGTGACTCAGAGGCCTGTAGTGATAAAGCAGGAACCGGCTGATACTTACGGCGATGTCACGATAGGAGTCAAGCGGGAGAGAATCGACGATCAGTACGAGTGTCATTCGGAACGGATCGAATCAGTCTCGGGCAGAGTCTGCGTAGACGACAATCGGATACGTAATTCGGACGGGCCCAGTTTGGATGAGCCCCGTTTGAGACCCTTACTAAACGACGAGCGTCTGAGGCCGAGCGTGGAAGACGACGACGACTTGAAAGCGTCGAGTGTCAATAGTATTATTAGTAAATACGCAAATTTGGATCGAATAGTGGACAATAGTGATAGTGTTTCGAAAAGCGACTGCTCCGGCGGCAAGTTCAGTTGGACAGCTCGCGAAGGCAGTCGGAGAGAACAGATCAAAGTATTGGACGAGGACGTGAAGTGGGTGACTGAAATGTTGGTTAAGAGGGGCCTGAGGAAGAGGCTGATCGCCGGACAGGGATTGGACAGGGCACACATAGACAACGTACTGAAGGATTGGTGAGATTCTATTTAAATTTTTTTATAACCAAGAAAGTGTTGCATCGAGAAATTTCAAACGCATTCGATAATCACTCTACACTTTGTTTTTTAGCAATGCATAGTAATGGTTTTGACAAGGAATGACAACATTCTTCCCTGTGTCCCCTAGGGGTTCTTGTATAATATCAAGTGTTTCTTAATTCTAGACCAATATGCTTTCGTTTGTTCAATGATTATTAAATATATGTGATCCATAGTTTTTTTTATAATTTTCTCTGTATTGAAATGCATTTGAGCAGTTTGGTAACATTCTGACCCAGTAATCATTCTTATCTCTTGAATCATATCAGTCTTGCCCTTGTTGGTCGAAATGTATTGTCTTTAGATAGTAAAAGATTAAAATATATTAGAAAAAATACTCTTTTCGAAATTTCAAACTAGGTCACCATAAAACTATAAATTTTCATTAAATTTATTAAATACAAAGTAAATATTTATTTAACTTCAATTTCAAAATATCTAACAACCATTTTAAAAATCAAGAGATACTCTATGATAGAGTAGAATGTCATTATTATTCTGTAGAAGACACAGATTGAAATATAGATATAAGATTATCATCCAATCTTCTAAAATTTGTTCCAATGGTCATTCTATAATTTATATTCCTTTTTAACCACTTCCATAAAAAACCTGTTTCTATATTTTCAAACTACAAAACAACTAATACTGGTTTTGTGAATTGCTTACTATGAGGCAAATAACCCAAATAATATAATTATGAATTCTTAAGTTTGTTTTTAATTTTTCAGCATACACTTCAGGCCACAGTCACCGTCAGCGGTGTCACCTAATCAACCCATCCTGACTCCCCAGAATCCTCCAGATCCCCACGAAAACGAAGTCAAACTAACTAAACACGCCCCCATAACTGTTCACGTCCGATTAGCGTTACCCGAAAACACCGGCCCTCAGGGTGATAAACCGTCAGATATCCTATTCCGAGAAACCGCATCGCCGTACGTCTCGTCAGAGTTCACCCTGGCCGACCTGTACGGCGATTCGTTGCTTCCCGACACTGAGATATTAAACATCAACACCGCAGAGCAAACCAAAGTGCCCAACTGCTGGGGGCACACCAACGGTCCCGAACAACCTACGACAAAATTAAACTCTTGGAATGACGTATTTAAAGCTTCACTGATGGACGACGCGAATAACGTGGACACGGAATCCGCATCCAAGGCGGCGAGTTTCAAAGCAGATCTTTCGGAGAATTCGAGCTCTAATCACACCAGCGTTTTTATCTCTTCGGAAGGACCGCCCTCGAGTTATAGCAATTCGGAATGCGATTCCAATCACGCCCTCGCAACAAACGGACTAAATTCTGAATGGAACGACTCGAATGGCAGCGATCGAAAGTTCAAGTCTCTGAAATTAAACCATGACGACGATGAACACCAAGCTCGCAGCGATAAACGTAAACGGTCATCCGATTGTATCGCAAGGTTAGGCTCCTCCGTTTTTAAAATGGGAGTAAATAATATCTTGGACGAGCGGATATTTTTAACGGCTGAAAAGGTTGAAACTCCCGCTGTGATCAGTATACCGGAGCAGTCGAGTAATAATAAATCATTAGTTAACGTTAGTCAAAAAACATCAAATGCTGAACAGAAACGAATAATCGTCACTTCATTGAATGACAGCGGGACAACGTCTTCGGTGACGTCGCTTCCGATATTTCAAGTCAAAAATCAAGGATCCACACAATCTTCGCCGTCTTTGGTTCAAGTGCGAACGAATTCGACCTCGTTAGTTGTCAACAACAGTGTTAATAATATCCACAGCGGCGGAAACAAATTGAAAGACATCCGGAGTCAGATCGTGATGCGGGGCACGGGCGGGTCGTTTCAGTTGGCCAACGCTGCAGGCCAGACCGCTTCCATCGTTCAGGTGTCGGGCGCGTCCGCCGGGCTGAGTAACGCTAACGTCCGTCAGTTGGTGCAGCACCAAAGAAAGGTCGTCCAGGAAGCGTCGGTGCGGAGGAATCAAGACGAGCAGGTAAATAGATTTATATATAACTCAAATTTTAACAGCTTAATGACCGTGGACGCGTATTTGAGTCTTTGAAAAACAAAGGTTGCTGGCCGGCGGACGCATATATGCATATAGGCGAAGTATCTGGAAGCTAAGAAAATTAAATTTTGTAAAGATATCTCAATTTGCTTACAAATTATAGTGAATTTAGTAAAATTACAATTTTTGCGAATTACCGCAAAATTTTATTTCGCCAGGTGAAATTTTATAAAAAAAAAAATGCACGGTTGTTAAGCTGTTAAGTATCAGATGGAAAATTTTGAAAACCTTTTTTGTATCTAAGATAAACAAACACCAAAATATTTTTTGCCAGATTAATACAAAGTAGAAGGGTCTTTTGAACTCAGAATCTAAGGTCCACTGATTATAATTTATTGGCTGTAGAATGACTAAAAACCACAACCCACAAATTTTACAGAATGCAATTAAACAGAACATGATTCTCAAACATTTGCAATGCCAGATTTTTAATTTATTTTTTCTATACTGTCAACTGTTACATGTACAACTTAAAATGTCATCGACGTTGTGCCTAATCAAATAATTCAACATTTGCAGCTTGTGATATCTCCATTAGGAGGCTGTATGCTCCACATTGGGAGCGGACATGGGAAAACAATATACTAAGCCTATTTTCGATTGCCTCGGTGGAAATTCATTTTTGTAAGGTGTGACACAACCAATGGAATAACAAATTTATCCATTTTATCTTTATAATAAAATGGCTATTTGGTACAAACTGAGGGCTGTATTTTTTCACTTTAATAATGACTTGAATTTGATTTGGCAATTGGCGGCAATGCCTGCTTATAATTCTTAGCAATAAATCAACGTTATCCGCTATCCGGTTGTCTAAAATTCTCTGAAATTGATTTCCAGGTCCCGATTGCGAGCATCGCTTCATTCGTTCCGAGCAACCAGTCGCTGACTGTCCAAGGGAACCAGAATCAAAAGCGGTCTTCTCCTCAGCCTTCGCATCAAGTGGTCACCGTTTCGATCCCCCCCGAAGCGCTCAAACTTCGACTGTCTTCGGATCTGTTGGCTCTGGTCCCCAGATACAAGACTGGCGTGACGGGGGCTAACGTTATATCCAAGGATGGTTAGAAAGACTTCTGATTACAGAAACCAATAATCCTATCTGCAAACAGTGTGATTGTCTGTCTTAAGGAAATAAGACATTAGTGAAATATCAGTGCATGCTTAATGTTGGCATCTTTTGGTTTTTAGTACACTATTATATTCAATGTGGAAGATTGTCAGTCGTGAGGTATTATTACAAAAATAAATGATGGTTCATCATCGTCGTCGGTTCCTGTGCAAGGCTTCCATAGAGCAGTGTTTCTTAACTTGAGGTGGGGGTTAGAATACTTATTTATCATGTATAAAATTGTTTTCTACTCTTTGAGAAGCGTCTTCAGACTAACTCGATCACTAGTATTCTTTTTATAACATAATTGTAATTCTCAAGTTGTAAATGAAAAAATTATGAATGGGTTTTTTTTCTTCTGGGCACGGGGAGAGGGCTAGACACAAACAATAACATTACTAATTGGAGAGGAAAATTTGATGGAAAATAAATTTAAAAATGGGAATCCGCCCGTTCTTTATTAAAAGCCATTTACCGATTATTGATAAGTTAGGTTCTTATAAATTTACTCTCATCTACTCATGTTAAATCCATGACTATGTACTCGATAGAGTATTTCTACATTAAATTTGAATCATTAAAATTATGTACACTCACACAAATATATAATTTGAACGATTCAAATTTAATATTGAAATTCCACCTTCAGTCGAAATCTTAAATTATTTCTACATTATTCATTTCATTGAAATTGTGATAGTTTTTGATTAGTGTATTAAACAGAACATTTACTTACTGGTGAGACAATTCTTTTTTTTTATTTTGCAAATTTCACTATATAAATGAGTCAGGCAGTTCAAAGAAAAATATTAAATCTGTGAATTCACCATAAGATATCGACTGGAAAGGAAAAAGGACATAACCCACAAATTTTACAGGAGGCGCAAAAAACGTGTTTTAATGATTTTGGGCCATATGCAAATTATGAATTATAAACAACCTTGTTGTGCACGGAGACTTCTAAACTAGTGTTTAATTGACATAACCTAATATTAATTAAAGAAATTGTCTAGGTTAAACCTTTATTTCAGTCTTTTTTCTTGGTTTTAACTTTTTACAATGGTCATCTTTTTTAAACTCAAAAGCTAAATTTAGATACCAATTCGGCATTTTCAGAACATGTGTCAAGTTGTATACATTGTGATTATTGAAAAAAAGCTGTTTTAGAAAAACTGAGGGTTACGTCCTTTTTCCTTTCCACAGTCGATATCATTCGTACACATTTACAATGTCAATCATGAATTTGAATACAAATTTGTTTAATTTCAATGCTGCTAGCCATAATAATATATATGGATATAAGTAACATTATTAATTGATCTACTGAAAACAGGCTTAGATACCCTTAACTTAAAAAGCACTGCTCTACGGTCATATCTGCTGTGAACTGTTTGATTGTGGGATTTTTTTTAATACTTGCCTAAAAATCGAGCTTTTGATAATAAAGCAAATTTGCGACACTTCTAATAACTGTGATTTCTGTTATATTTTATGTTAGAATTAAAATAAACTCCTAAAATAATGGTTATTTTTTATACACACTAAATATCTACATAAACACAACCCCACGAAGAAAGAGAATTGTCCAACTATTTCGAAAATGGTGATTTCAGATAAAAAAAAATACCACCAATCTACGCTTCAAAAAGTAATGATCTGAAAGTTTTATTAAGAATAACTTTAAAAAAAGCAATTTATAATGTGTCAATCAATCAATCCAGTTCTCCCCCCCCCTGTAATTGCAAAAAAATAATTTTGATTTAGATTTATGCATGCTATAAAAAGTCATAATATCGTGTTGGAGAAAAAAATATCATTACATTTTTATTGTCTAAGTTGGAAGATAACATGAAATCATGTTTAAAAATGATATGAAACATCGAATCTGCAATAAAGTTTACATTTTCGATTCAAAATATCGCAGTATCCTGTTTTTGAAGGATTCCTGTACACCCCTCATTATCTTTTCTAACCCCCATGCCCATATGACTTGCGCACCACAAAATTTCACTCAAATAACTTGATTTCTTATAAAAATTTAATTGAAGTTTTAGTTATGCATACTTCTTTCAATATTTTTTTATTTGTAGAACTGTGGCTCATTCTGTTATTCATTGGATGTGAAACAGCCACTATTTAAAATCTATTTTAGACATACGTGCACGAAGGGTTTAAGATATAAATAACTTGCCTCAAACTAAAAAATTCCATATTTGATGAATTTGTATTTACAGGGCACGCTTATGCAGTAGTGTATTTTGACAGAAATTCTCAATTCATTTTTTGTTTCCTATTTTTAAAGGTTATTCAGAAGTCTTAAAATATTAATTTATGGCTAACAGGTGGTGGTTTATAATATATAAAGGTTACTGTAAGGGTGTGAATGTAAAAGTGTCCAGCTTGCTGTTTTGATTACGTACTGCACCTTACGATAAGATAGTCATTAGTCAAAAAGCATGATTTGAGAAGGTATACAAAGATAAGTTAAATATATAAGAGTGTCACAGCTCAAAAAATTTATTATATGATATGTTTTATGAGAGTTCCAATCAAACATGGACTTTATTATAAAGTAATGAAGAAAAAATAAATGTGATTATACCGTTTATCATAGGTGCGATATATTACACTTATTCATTTGTCAGCAGGGCCGTTCTCATATGTGCAAAAAGATCAAGACACTTATTTTGGATAGTCTGAAATACGAACCACCATTTTGTATTAGCTTCTGATGGTTGTTATAGCACAATTGCGTCTATGTTCACTGTAGTCATTGTAGAAGATGATGTTTTGCTCGATTGTAATCTTACTACATTGTAAGTGTTTCACAGAATGACCAATACATCCAAGTATGTTAATCTACAAAAACAAGAATGAATATAGTCGCAGTTTATACATTTGGTGTATACCAACCGTCAGAAGCTGATACAATAATATTTTAGACTGTCAGATACACATTGATATATTGAGTATTTTTGGATTATAAAAATTGATGAAGCTTTCAATTTATTATTAAAATCATAAAAAATGATAGTTAGATACATTGGAACCCCCAATTACACTTCTCCGAATTACGCGCTGCCTTGAAATATTCGCCGCAAATCCCCCAATTGAACGATCGCATTCCATCGTCGTTGCTACGAGGCGGCCGTCTGTGCGGTACATACAGTCAAATGTTGGCTAGCGTCTGTGTGCTGGATTTTGCGTGCGCTTTGCATCACTTAGTAACTAAATATTTCGTCCATATTTTTTTTTTGCAAAACCAAGGAAACTCTTAGTTTTGCATTTTTCCTGGAAAAAATTAAAATCCCTAATTTTGTACGAGATTCACTCACCCAATTACACTATTCCAAATTACATGTTCCCAACATAAGTGTAAATGGGGGTTTTACTGTACCTTATATATCTGTATTTAAAGCAAGCATTACCTATGTCGTTAGTTTTCCTCTATATGCATATATGAATCTTTTGCGTTGTCCTCAATCCCATAAAAAAATACTCGAGGTGATGGGTGATCTTGTTAAAATTATAAATAATCACATACCTAAAAGATATATTGAAAGTATTTGATCCCTAGCTTTAAATTTCTTCAGAATTAATAAATCCAAAGAATTGTAAATGTGAACATAAGATTTGACTTCAATTATATATCCAATCAAAAAATAAAATAATTTGTTTTCCCGTCTTAACTGCCTTGTTAGCAATGGATGAAACGAGAACAAGAATTGTTTGAATCCAATGAAATATATTTTAAATATTTTTTCACTTAGAAAAACTTGTTATAAAATATTAAATTAAAATGAACAATTTAATCTGCTGGCCCTTTTTGAGCACAACAATTAAGTTTGTAGCATCTACACCTTGACTACACTTGCTTTTAACTGAAAAATCTGTATGTGTAACAAAAATAAAATGTGTAAATTCCAATATTTATATACTGTTTTCACATATTTATTTATTTTCAACACATTGATTAAGTGTGTCAAAAATGGCAGTTAATACCAACTAAATATCAATGCTTGAATTTATTGTTGAAAAATTCGTAATTAGATGCATGAATTTTGTTAATTAGATTGTTATGTTGCCTAGCGTGTCATTTATTTTTAAGCATGAACATTTCTTGACGGATATCACAATTTCAATTTTAAAACAGAACTTCTGATAAGTGTTAATTAAGAGGTAAAAGGTTTTTCTGCAAATTTTATACAATTCACACGTAGGATAGATATCTATGCTTCAACCGATTGCGATAAGTTAATTTCTATGTATAAAAATTGCAGGTCTGGTGACTAGTTCTCCTCGTCGTGCAGTTGTTCAGTTGCCGAGCGGCGGATCCACTCCGTCCGGTCTGCATCCGAAACAAGTGAAGCTGCTTCACGCCAGACCTCTGACCACCTCCTTGCACCGGTCTAGGATCATTACCACTCACCAACACTCAAATCAGACGCTGCACAATGCCCAGCAGGTACCTTACTTTGTCACTAGAAAATCAACAGTGTTCGTCTGTGAAAATATTATATTCGATGTCTAATCCAGGTGTAGTAAGAATCTTTTTGCATCATCAACAATAACCTTTTTTGTAATAATTGTATGGGATAGCAAATTGTAGTCGGGTCCATGCCGGACCTCACGCGTTCGAATCCTGGTACGAAAATTTTAAACATGCTTATGTTTATACTTTCGATGGATTTGGCGGTAACTTTGTGGAAATTCATTTTAATATTAAATATAAAATAACTTAGGTTATTCCATGTATTGTGCTACAAACTGGGACATGTGTTTCGATACAGATTGTCTATGTGAATAGTGAATTATATAAATATATGAATTATAATATTTCGAAATGAAATAGTGAATTGTACAAAAATAGAACTTATATAGGTTAAGGACTGCAATTTCTACTTACGTAGGCATGTGCATAAGGTTCGCAATCGTGAACATAGATGCAATTTTCTTATACCAAATGCCAAAAGCTTATACAAAATGGTGTTGCGAATTTCAGACTGTTTAAAATAAGTGCCTTGGTGCACATAAAAATAACCCCGCTGAAAATTTGCTGAACTATATTCCTTGAAGTTATCAAAAGGCTAAATTATCGACCGGCATGATTTCAGCAACATCACGTGGTCCAGCATTCGGTGGGCGGGACCGTCACGGGACGCCCTGTGCAATTTCGAGGAATGGCGGGGCTGCTCCAAGTGCAAGTCCGATCCCCGCATCACTCTCACAACAATAACAGGCATCAGAGGATGTACGCTGCAGCGCAACCGTTAGTCTCATTTGTTTTTGCGACTCCAACTGATAAAATGCTTTGAAATACAGGCTAAACAAACAAACACCCAACTCTCAAAAACCAATTATGTAAAATTGGTATTTGGGCAAATTTAAATATTTATGTAAATTGTTGCATAATTTATTTATTTATTTAATTAACATTGCAAAAGGTTGACAAATTATAAATTTAAAACTTTTACAATGGAGAAAAAAAAAAAAAGTACAATTTAATATTAAAATCAGTAGAAAAAAAAATGGCAAAGAAGTCAACTGAGTAAGCTCCGACGAACTCTACTTTAATACATAAAAAATAGTTTTCGCCGGAACTCACCCACGTCTACGTGGAATATGTCGACATCCGAAGCAATATTGTTGAACACCGTTAAAGCTCTCCCAATTGGCAGGCTGGTTCTACACCTTGGGAGAACAAACAATTCATGTCCACGATTTCTCAAAAAATAATCAGGAACATTTAGATTCACATTCTCAAGAATGGTGGAATTCTCATTTTGGCCACATATAAATCGAAAGAAATATATGGCCAGATACATTTCTTTTCTAACATTCAAACTATTGAAGTTAAGCATGCCTAAGAGAAAGTCAGTTGGATAAAGCCATGGGTAATATACATACACCATCATATAGAGAAGTCTCAAAAATTTCTTCTGAATCTTCTCCACCATAAGGATATATTTCGAGCATCTTGGGGCCCAAACAATTGACCCACTCTCAAGTCTGCTTCGAACCAAAGCGTTGTACATTAATATTAGAATTCTAACTCCCGAAAAGACTCTGGTGGTACGGATGATAAAGCCCAACATTTGTAATGCTTTCTTGCAAGTAATCTTAATGTGATTATTGAATGTTAGTTTGCTCTCAAATTGTACGCCAAGATCTCTGACTGATGAAATTCGCGAGAGAATTCGGCCATTCATTGAATAACGGAAAAATAACACTCGCGACCCTCTTGTAAAGGATAAAAGATTACATTTATCAATATTGAATAAGAAAAGAAATCGTAGACTAAAACTGTAAAAGCAATAAGAAATAATCTTATTATTTTATGTGTATTCATTTAACGGGAGAGAATGATTTCTCGCAAAATTTTATTTGTCCATCTATTCGGATCTGAAGGTTTGGCAAAACAATATTACTGAAAGGTCCTGACAAATTTTATGATGTATTTATTATATCAATCATCCAGTTCATTAGTTAGACAGCTCTTATTAACTTGTATTGAGATAATGGAAAAAAGCAATATTCAAATGGTTACCTTAAATCATAAATTATTTATCTGTGCATGAGATTCATACATTTTTATCAACATTTTGGTGCCATAAGATTTGCCATCCCTGTAGTATATCATGTATTTTTAAGAATATAGCCAAGATTATTTGCAAGATTAAAAAATTGGTCAAAATCATTTCTGAGATTCAACCTTTATTCATTGCAGGGATACATTGGAGAATGCATCACCGCAACTGGTGGAATCGATTTCAACCGCCAATCCGACGAATGCTGTCACCCCGCAGACGAGTCAGACCTCCATCATCACTGCAGCAATCGGCACGACTACATCTTCGCCCGCTTCCACGGCTAACATCAACAACATCACGATGGGTCAGGCGGGGAAAGGAGGCGGTGGCGGATCCCAGCAGACCGGTCCGGCTTCGCAGGGCTCCGCGAACAACAATAACGCCGCGGCCTCCAGGAAGGGACAGGCGCCACCTCTGCCCATGGAAGTCACGTGATGTCGGGCCCCAGCTCAATGAATTTACTACTACATTATTGCCAACATTTATGGTTGATCTTTCCAGAGAAGAAATCGCAACCGCCGCAAGAATGATGAACGCTGCTCTCGACACGGTGCAGCCTAAAGTTTCAATATGATATTTGATTGACAATGTGTATTATTATCTAATTTCCCTTCTGCAATATATACCGTCGCATTTTCTTCAATTGAACCGAAGAGCAGATAGGGCGAACGTATCAGCTGGGGCTTTCAAAGACACGCAACTTTACAGTGACCTTTACGCATTATTGATGACATATAACGCCTAGCTGATCTGAGCATCTGGAAAAATTCACCGTCGTACACGTCAAAGCTAGAAACCTCGGATAGAATACGAAGAAATATAACATCAATAAAAGAAAGAAGCCTTTGAATTATTGAGTAAAAGAATGCTTTTACTGGTTGTAATAACCCTACATTCTGAAGTCACTGCAGATGTCGTGCATCAAAAATGTATACTTATACAATTATCAAGAAACTAAAAAATTCACTGCAGTTACCGTAAAAACTCTTCACTATATCCTACCGATGTTTAAAAAATTCGACCGACTCTTCACTAGTGAATTTGTAATCAGCTGTGTTTGTGAAATCTTATTTGGTGTACGGAAAAACCGTGCTGTGGTTCTGCCATTTTCGATGCCTGCATCGTTAACATCGTCATCCAAGATATCTCCGATTGAAGTGATCCCGTAAAGTTTCCTGCTGTACTAATTATGTTTTCAAATCAACACGGTTTATTATATTTGGTGAAATTTATCTAAAAAATTGTGCCGATTATCTGCAGAAAAATATGTTCTTATGTCCAATAGCACATTCGACGGGACTGACTACGAAAGGATTTGTTTCTCACAATAACTTAAACTAGCGATGTTAATAATTGTATAGAGGGCTGACCGATGTCACTAGAATTTTGTGAAAATATCTACTGTCGGTGCGTATTTAGCTGCCAATTTTGTTTTGTTTTATAAATTAGATTGAAATGGCTTTATGTCTCGGAAGTTGAATCGGTGTTTAAAAAAAAAACAGTAGCTAGGACTCTTGAAAAAAATAAAATATAATACACATTTTAAAATTGAACACTTTGACATCAGAATAAAGGCGCAGATTCTTTTTATTTCATCGACCATTCGTTTGGAAATATCTTAATAATGAGTCATTCGTATATGTTATTAATTTTATAGTTTTGACCTCTGTACAAATACCACGGAAACATTCAAAGATTGCAGATTTCATTAAATAATTACAGTGTATAATGGTTTCTTATACTGAAAAAATCAATCAAGAATGGTTTTAAGAAACTATTGTAATTTAGCGTAGAAACAAGCAAAACAACGAATGTACCAACTTGCTATCCAAAATACACCACAATGAGAAACACTTCTAAAAATAATACAGTAACAAAATATTTACCCTTTTTTACCCTCCCCTGAGGTACACTATTAGTTATCTATGTAACCATTGTAAATCTTAATGGTTTCTGCGCTTTGCTATTCTGCTGTCAAAGCGTGACATCTAATACGGGTTTTAGGATAGTATCAAAATGTATGTGCGTATGACTTTAAAAAAAAACATTAAACCTTTAACGTAACGATAATATGTAATTTTAAAATTCTGAATTGTCTATCGTATATAAAGTGGCTGCTCTACAATCAGTAATTCTACCAAATTCAAACTCGCTAACAGAATATTGTGTATTTTTCATTATAATATGTTGAACAGCAAAACCGTTGGGAACTAGTTAAATATGTGTTTTGCAACATTTTAATTTCACCAAAATATATACATTGAGCCGCGCTTTAATATTCATTTATTTTCGAGTAAACTCTTCTAAAAAATTGTCATAATGATGAACTAACTCGATTACAGACTTGAGGTCGCTTCAAAGGTAAACTTTGCAGTTTTTCTCGCTGTATGAATAATCATGAACCACCTCTTTCTTAAAATATCATTTCTTTGGACTTAATGCATTCCATACCTCAATTATTGCCGTCGACGATATTGATGAGTTAAATAAAAAAACAAAGAAATGAATAGGAAATGTCTTGAAAAACACCAGTTTGCCGTATGCCGTGAGGACTTTGAAAATATCGCAGCCCGTTTACATTGCTTTGCTTTCAGTTACCGGTTCAGCTATATTTCTGAATTATGAATATTGACTCCACTTATAACCTGCTGGATGACGAAAAAGATATAAAAACACTTGCAACGGTTGATATTGGCGTGTAATGCTTTTTATGTATCGGATTTGATGAGGAGTTCAGTGAAATATTACAATATTTTGTGGCTCTTGTGGTATTTTTCTGATGTAAATGTATTTACTTCGACTTGAAAACCTCTACCGATGCTCGTTGTATTCTGTATTAAATATGAATAAAAAGTCTTCGACTTGTAAGAAAACAATTTTGTAATAGCGTTTGAAACGTTACAATTGATTTTTTATAAACTGTATCCACGCGAATATAATGTGACAAGCTATTTCACTGATTTGTGAATCTTAAAATATTTAAAACAACTCTTCCCGCAAGAGAGTTTTTTATTTATTACGTAAAGCTTATAAACGATTATAAAGATATAATGCTTAAATGTCTGTAAGCGATATAAATAAATTGCTCGTCGATTTGTTTTGATATTTAAAGTTTGCGTCGAATTGGATGAATACCTTGTCTTGTATTCATCACGGTACAGTATTTGTCGTGGGATCCGTGATTATCCACTGCGGTGTTCAAATATTTCTTCTCTGCCGCAAAGTCGTCTGGACGATTTTAAAAATAATAATGAAATAACTTCGATGATTAAACTGTATTCGGCTTTTCAAAATTATTGTCACATACGGATCGAGAGTCGTAACGGAAACGTCAAAATTATCGACAAGCTCTTATATTCATATTTAAAATTAATCCAAAAAATAATAGTCTATAAACATGAAAAGTTTCTTGTTTAATTTTGTACAATTCTTTGGTTCTTAAGTCAGAGAACTGTATATATATTATCATATATCTACGATGTTATGTGTGTACAAATTTACCATCATCGTATGCCACTTGTTCTTCTGAGAACATGCGGCATAGTGAAGCTATCATTTCATTATTCTGCGCTTCTTTAACCATGATTATTTACACCTTAAATGCTTAATTAATATATTAAAACCATAACTATTCAGTCCTCCTTCTGCTTCAATGCCCAAGGCAGAAGATGAAATTAACAGTTATGGTTTTATGTTATAGGTTACGGTAATTGTGATTTAAAAAAATATCACTGACATTTTATTAGCAGCAATCTTGTGATTCTCGATCCGTATGTATATTATAAAATAATAATAAAAAAACATGTAAAAAAATTGTCTTCAAAAAAGGAAATTTATTGAAAAAAAAATCATTAAAAAAAAAATCAAAAACAAATTGCGATGACGCTTAGGGTCTATATGTGTATTCATAAAATTAAAAAGTAATTCTTAACAATTGCTGTATTACAAGGTATAAGATTAATGTTCATATTGTATTTATATTTAATTATTGTTAATTTTAAAAAGTATGAACCGGCCATGGGGGGCAGCTTTCGACCGTTGAAACACTCGACGACTGTATTGTAATTTCTTAAACCATTGCCAGTTTTACTATTCACTTCGAATCGACTCTCCGTTTGCCCTAATGTTATCTTTTTCTAAATGCGTATTTTTTTATAAACCAAGCGTTTGAGAATAAGTAATATTTTATTGAAGTTGGTATTTATTTCATTGTGTAAATTTTACTTCACCGCAGTCGAGCAATCGTAAGTCAATTTTGTTGGTTTTTGTAATGAATGTTGATAAACCAATTTCATTTATTAATCATTGATATTACCCATCGTATACCGCAGACAAATTAAAAAGACAAATGCTATTTTAAATCTATTAATTAATCGTGTAAACTTTAGCAAGAAATCACCGTTCAGTTTAAACGCTCTGTATGTAATGTTTTATAATATTTATCTCTACAATGTGTATGCACTATTGGTTAATTTTTTTTAACTCATTCCAAATCCTGTTTACAAAAAAATTGTACAATTAGACCCTGCGTTTTCTCGCGTATTTGTTCTGTTGGTTAAATCGTCGGTGCTGGCAATGGTTGGAAAAATACAATTTCAAAGTGGCTTTAGTTTCCAATTTGTATTACTTTTACAAACATTAACTGCTACGAAATCGTTCAGCTCATTAGCTATAGCAGCTTTTGATATTGAACATCATCCTCCGCGTTCGACCGCATGTATTTCTAAAATCTAGTCCAATGAGAGATTTTTCGCTTATATTCTGTATATTACAATGTATATTAAACGAATCTTAAAATGAATGTAAAACGGGTGTTCGATTTTACAATTAATTGTTCGCCGATAAAGCTTTAAGACTTTCTCTTATTTGTTCACTGCATGTGTAATGTTCAGTTGTTTTCTTTTTTTTCTCGGCTACCCCCATGACTGCGTGGTTGATTTGTTTAATAAATTGTTACTTTTTTCTTCCCCTTTCGCATCACACTTAACCGCTGTCTCCGATACGCTGATCTGTTACAATGCATCGAATAAATATATTATCATGACATAATTGAAATATGATATGATATTTTGCCGTATGAATTGCAGTCAATGCGCGCACCTTATTTTTTTCATAATCAATATCTGAGCGAAGAATGTGTCGCAGAAATATCAAAATCGTAGTTTATTAAAATATTTGCAAACATACACTTTTCAATAACATTTATAAGTTTATGTCTGCAAAAAAACTCTTAAAAACATTGAGGGTTTTGTGGTACTTAATTATCCTACAGTCTCGATATGTGACTGATTTTATTTGTGTTGAATCCAGTAACATGCTGAAACAACTATTGCAAACCTTTATTTTGGGGAAGGACCACTGAAAGTATGCAATGGTTTTATTTTGTAAAGCAAATAAGACGATAATTAAGAAATTTATGATATATACACAATCGCTCTTATCACAGTTACTCTATCTACATTTTAGGCAAGCAAAAGAATTCAAGTTGTACATTTTTTTCCCCGACACCGTTTGCGATATACGACTTTATTGATGGTCATTATTTTTTACTTTGAGACTGATTATAAGACATCAACTACAGTAGTATCTCGTTCATATGCTATTATTTATATTAACATTTCATCAAATTAAAAACACCTTTTCTTGGAAAGTGAATTGATAAAAAAACTCGAAATCTCGCCTTAACATGTCAGATACTTTAACTGTGCCAGACACATATGCTCTTTTTGCTAATAATGCAAAAGAAAGTGGTTTTTTTTTGTTTTATACTTTTGTGACTACAGTCAGATATGTTGTAACAGTTATCAGCCAAAATATCTGAAGGATATTATTGTCAAGAAGCGGATGTAAGCAACGATGCCCTCTTTTAGATCAGACACGATTCCTTGTTAAAAGTTAGGTATTTATTCTTTCGTTTCTTTTCATCACAATTAATATTATTCCAAGTGTACATTTTTTTCCCTTCGATTTCGTATTATGGAGGTTTTTTTGTATATATTATAAAAAATTATGTACAGCAATGTTGTTGTCGTGTTGGATAAATGTGTGAAGTAACCTGCTTTGCGGCTCCTTTTCTAAACGGCCGGCCTGTGCGCGTACCGCCGCCCGCGAGAGACGAGCCCTGACACCGCCTCGGTTTCATTAACAATTACTTTATGTCTATATAACCGCTACAATTATCGCTTTATACTTCATTGTATTGTCGCTGTACATGTTTTATACGATATATCTATCTGTATTGCACAAATACACAAATACCATTTATGCGCTTTTTATAGAAAACCAATATTTATTAGCCAAGTTTTCTATTTCTGACTTAATTTTGCTATTTATTTGTTGCTGAGGCAATATTCATCATTAGGATTTGTTTTAAAGTCCCCTTTTCATCACTTACGACACGTAGATTATTGTTTTTAATTTCTGCATGTTTTTTTAATACTCGGAAGAGAGTCACAATAATTTGTTGCTGGATTTCACAAGAATTATTTGTGAATTGATAGAAGCTAATGTTGAAAACATTACATTGGATCCGTTTGGATTTCAAGACTATCTCAATGAATTATATCACCTGCCAGTTGCTAAACGTATCGATTTACAGAAATAGATTTTCTATTTTTAATATTGTAAAAAGTCAACCGTATCTGATTGTTTTAGATACCATCCGATATCGCGGCGGTCGTGTCACGGCTCATTTCTCGCGGACCGCAGTGTATTATGTGTGAATGAAGTAATATTTAGGTATTTAATTAATTGGAGGGTGGTGTGCCGCCCTTAAAACGGCGGAGCGTAGGTGAACTAATACAAAAGTGTTGCCAATCATTGCGCCGGAAGGAAATAGTCAAATTAATCTTATTTCCGTGACATCTATCAATACTCTTACACTGTATTTGTTTTTTTAAACAATATTTCAAGTTTACATTTAATATTTGTGATTGAATAGCATTCGTATCAATGAATTTGAATCAAATTTTGTTACGGAAGAACTCAAAAGACACTAAATTAACATTTTTAAGATGTAGTTCTTTATATTAATTCGTTACCGTATTTGTTTTTTATCCATTGATACTGTGGCGCTATTAAGTCATTCTTTTCCATGTTATTATTATGAGTATTAATCGTTTGGCTGGAATAATACTGTAATTATATGATAATTAACACGGTAAAGAAAATAATCCTAACGTTTTATTTTAATTACAAATTTACATCATTAATCAGCAAACAACTTGACGTGTTTCGAATATTGGTAATTGATTAATTTATTATAAACATTTGCTAATATTCGAAACACTCCTTGTAAATAATATGTCTTAAACTTCAATTTTACTGTTTTTTAAAAGAGTTCATGTGTTTGCCTATAACAAACAAAATATTACGATTTTACGAGAAATTATCTCTAATAAGTCGAATTTCAAAATGAAAACTAAATTTTGTGTGATATGAAGAATCATTATTTACAAATAAAAGTATTTTTTTCCTTGGTAAATAAACGATTCTTTATGATCTTTTGGGAAGGAGTTGATTGGTTTTATTTTCTTCCGGCCTGTATTCAAATGCATACATATTAATCGTCACCGGAACTCGGTGACTCTGTGTGAAAGAATGATGGCCAGACTAGGTCGGCTAATTGTAAATATTAAAATAATAAAATAAAAATTGATGAAGCGACAAAGTTGTGTGATGGAGGCTTGCGGCCGCAGTCTCGCAAGCAAATAAAGTGATAATAAAAATTATTAAAAAACCAATAACCGTAACTTGTTTTATTAAATCAAAAGGTTCCACACCCCTGACATTTATTTTTTTACCCCATTCCTTAAGGGAGTGATTTCCAACCTGGGAGGCGCGAACAGTCCAAAATATTTATTTACCCTTTAAAACATGTCTATTACTATGTAAAATAAAGTATGGGGAGCAATGTTCCCTCTAAGCCGAAGGGTTAGCTGCGCGGAAATTTCAAAGGCTGCGCGGACCGATCAAATATTAATTGAGCAACTGTCTTGTAGTGCGCGCCAACCCGAAATGAGTGTGCGGGGGCTTACCAACTGCTGCGCGGCCAGACACGCGCGCACCTTAGAGGGAACGTTGATGGGGAGGCGCGAAGATATTGTTTTCTTCAAAGGGAGGCGCTGTAACATAAAGGTTGGAAACCACTGACTTAAGCTGTGACGTCATACAGGAAAAAATCCTCGTTAAATTCATTCAACAAAAAAAATACGAGCCAAGAGGTCACCAGAAGATTTTCAAATGGACTTCCATATTTTATGATAAATACCAACAGTGGCGGATTACGCACTTGGGAGGCCCCAGGCGCAATACAATTTGAAGCCCCTGTTATTCAAATAAAGTCTACGTGAAATAATAATACATATTGAAAAAATATATTGGATTTATATATTATACGTTTTTTGAGGACCCTAAAATCGGAGGCCCCAAGCGCGCGCCCCTTGCGCTTATGGGATAATCCGCCATTGAATACAAATGCAGAATGCCAATACATACCACTCATTTCAATATTTTTCACAATTAGTTCAATCTCTGCACTATAACTCGAGAAAAAAATAACTTTTAAGATCAATTAATAAATACTCTCCATTAAGTAGCGTTGTAATTTTCTGCGACGAAAATTGATGACAACCATGGGCCAAATAACATTTTTTTCATAAATGTATGTATACAATATCATTTCTCCAATCAAATATTGACAATCGAATCAATTATTTCGATATTACGATCGTCTTTTGTTACAATCAGAAAATGGGACAGTGGCAGGTTGTGGAAAATTTGCAGGGAAGGTCCAAAAAAGTTGGAGTGTAAGATTCTTATCAATCTTATCTGGTAATGAACAGGCCCGTCTTGCGAGGCAAGCAGTGGCGTAGGAAGGAGTCCCGCCGCCCAGGGCGTTTCTTGAATTTGCCGCCCCCCCCTCAATAATTTGTCCACTTTTTTTTTTAAATCACTTAAATTTTATTTGCTGATACTCCAGGTGAATCAATTTGTTTTATTTATAAATACAATTTCTCTAAAAATATTGTGTTTTGTTTTTTTTTCTTTTGGATTTTTTTCAGAGAATGAACTTTTTTTAATGTGTCAAAAAAAAATATTAGTGAATTGTCTTTTTATTATGTTTGGAGGAAAAGTGACAAATTATTCCTATTATTAAAAGTATTCGTTTTACAAATAAGTAAACGAATATAAAGTTGTACTTTAATTCATAACCAAAGGTACCAGATTTTATTTTGTAAACATAACATTAGGGAAAAAAACATATTTAAAATTTAATTTTCTGGCTTTTCTCTTCACAAAATCGTAAGTAACGCTATCAACATCTATTTTATCTGTTTTATTAAAAACATGGTTGTAGAGTTGGAGTCGTTACCGTAGTCGGAAAAAAACTAACGACCCCGAATGTTTTTTTTTGAGTGTACAAATCGCATAAGTCAAAAGTCACCACTGGTCGATCTGGTATGAATGCAAATTAAATAAGAAAGAGATTTTTTATATAAATTGCAAAAGTATAAGGGTATTTCAATTTTTCTTCATATCTCTGTTTGCTTAGCAGGAACAGCAACAAAAAATTTAATTCTTCCTAAGCAATGCTACCATGATCTTGTTTTTAGTGTTTTACAAAGCATAATCATGCCAGGAAAAAATGGTGAATTAATTATCGCTTGCATTGATTCTTTATACGAAACAATTTTTGTTTATTACCTCTAAGTTTTTTTCTATTTCTTAAAAAAGCGACCCCCAAAAAGTTGTGTTTAATCAGAAAGATACAAAGCACAACTTAGACGAAAGAAGGCATAATATTGAAATAAAGCTCGCATTGATTCTATATCCAAAACAATTTGTATTTGTTTTTTTATCTTTGAAAATTTCAAAAATGCCGCCTCCAAAAAAGTATATACTGTCAGTGGGCGGGAGAAAATATAGTGAAATTGGTATTGCTTACATTGGTTATGTATACATATCAATCTTTATTTTCATACTACTTTCAAAATTTTCTTTTCATTTTTGAAAATGCCACCCACATAAAAGTGCCGCCCGGGGCGGTCCGCCCCCTCCGCCCCCCCGCCCCGCGCTACGGCACTGGAGGCAAGGCAAGGCCGCACGTTGGAAATAAAATATAACGCCACCCCATCAAGCTGATTTTATATATTTAAATTCATTATTATATGAAGACCCAGGAAACAAAAACGGCAAATCAATTAAACAGTGTTTTTCTTGTATACCTACCTAAAACGTCTGAAAAAAGTAATGTTAAATATTCTTATTAGAATTATCTTGCTATATCAATTTTTTTTTTGTAAAAATAAACGTTCAATAACTGAGGTGTTTGATATTCAGGACTATGTTAATTACCGCCTTAAATTCTTTAAAAATGTACACGTTAGAACCTTATTTTTTAAAATTTAACTTACTAATAAATGCGGAATTGTCAGCTCAACGTGATGATATATCCAACTCATTTTCTGCATGTAGACTGCTATCTTTGTCTCCAAAGCCATCTTTATATTAATAGCGCTAAATGTATGTCCTGCCGTGGGATTCGCCCAACGATAACGGTTTATTTTGAATCGCACATTTTTGAAGTGTCGTTCTATCCAATGGGAGCGGCTTATTTTAAGCCGCGCGTAAATGTTCTGATATCGCCACATTTGAAAATTGAATAATGTATTAACACATTTTCAGTTTATATGTTTTACAATGTGATGAATGATAAAAACATGGATATTGACAAAGAATTCAAAAGAGTAAGCTCCGAAAAAATCTACTTTATAAAACAATTAAAGAATTTTAACAGCTGTTTCATGGGCTGTCTTAACTTTTTGGGAAAAGAAACAACCCATATCCGCTATTCTTCAGAAAATGACCAGAAACATGACGGTCTCAAGAATTCTTATTTTGCCCTTTTATGAAAAAAATATGAATATATAGCCATGCACATTTCCTTCACGCGTTCAAGAACGCATGCGCTCAATAACTAGCATGCTTAAGAGAAAGTCAATTGGATAAATAGTAATTAATCATATTACCTGACATTGGCATAACTAGGAGATACGCCCAACCGTGGGAATCGGATGTTTTGCACCAATGCTTAGAATTTCCCTGAAGTCATTGAATTCGTTCACAGTTCTTTCAGACGCTTTTTCATACATTACTTACTATTTGGTTTAAAAATATTGTAATTTCACAATAAACAATAAGTATTTCGTCTAGCAGCAAAAACCGATAGACCACTGTGTAATGTTAGTAGCAAACGAAATTCTTGTGTCACACGCATGAATTATTACTTTATTTTTTCATAATATTAAATTTGAGTTTTTTACGAGAACTGTTTGTTACTCAATCGCGCAACCTCTCTTTTTCGAAGTATATAGAATACAATACATAATTATAACGAACAGATACAAGCATTAAAAAACGTACTACTATTTGTTATTAGATTATATAACAAAAAAAATTGATTACTCAATTTATGCGCCCCCTACTGATTTGCGCCCTAGGCGATTGCCTATTTCGCCTGTATAGTAGCGCCGGCCCTGTACCTATGACCGAGATTTCGCGAGATGTTGCCCGCCGAATCGTCCTAATTTATTTTGTTAATGTTACGTCAAGTGCGCCTATGATCATAAATAATATAAGCATGTAGAGAGGTGGCGTAATGGGTCGAGCAATCACCCGGGAAGTGAAAGATGCCAGTTTGATACCCGCCCGGGGCGACGGTGTTTCTATTTCGGCAAAAAATTCATTGTTTGGGTCTATGTACCTGCGGATCTATCAATAAGAAAGGAATTCGCACTATATTGGCAACTCATATTTTTCTTTGTTATTCGGCGAAACGAGGCCAGTGATGATAAACATTTCTATAACACTGGTTATATTAGAGACACAAAAGAGCCGTACACGCATGTCGTCAAATACATGAAGGAGAAAAGTATCAATGAAGAGGGATTGTAGAAAATATGACGTCACAAAATTGATAAAATATAAAGTTTTTTTGAGAGCATTACAACAATTCCATTATTCAGATGCAGTGCCGGCGTTAGGCATAAGTGCAATAGGCGACCGTCTGTCGTGGCAAATTTAAAAGGGCGGCCTTGCCGTTGGGTAAATTAAAACGTTTCGGTTATTATTCCACACATATTTTAAAGGTTACAATGATTGCCAAGAAGAAAGAGATAAAGAAAACTCCGGACACAGAATATACCGTACAAATAAAACAACGATTTGATTTTAGATTATTTAGGCCCCGGAGATTAATAACATAAAAAAATAAAAGATTATACATAGATAGTAAGTTATCGCTGGTGTCAAATATCAATGTATGTGTTAATTAATTCTGAATTGATGATCCCCAATCCATCGATCGCATAGAAAAATTTGGTTGATTTCGAAAACTATTGCTTTTTGATTGCCTCCGAAAATAAGTTGTTTTTAAAAAATAATGTCTTAAAAAAATTCGACAATACTAAGATTATCTCGTATGAGTGCTGGAGATCAGCTGCTAACGCATCAGGGTGGAGGATCGAATGGAGTGGAAGAGACTGATTGAACCGGCCAAGGTTAACCCCAGACTGTAGCAAGCACCAAGAAGAAGAAGAATATCTAATGACATATTGCATTTAAAGTAATCATTTTTAAGTTTTTTTAGCTCCCTAGTCGAAGCATATGGTCACCACATGGTTCCTCCGAGATCCTCTGTCCCCCACCAATCGGTTTGTTTCCTCCCTTGCCATTCAAGCGTCCCGTAGATTCGACGAGAACATCCTATGGATGGTCACCAGTGACCTTCCAGAAACTCGGGATCCATCCAGTTGGCAAAAGAGACAGGCATAATTCAGAATTTCTTGAGGCATCCGTAGCACATGCAGTGCCGGCGCGAGGTTACTTGGCGCCCTAGGCAACGGTTATTGGTGCGCCCCTTTTTTAACAAATTGTTTCTTTTTTTCACTAAATAATAAAAAAAGCAATTCGGGATCATTTTTTTCATATCCGTGTCCGCTTTAACTGCTGTGTGGTAGCGCCGGCCCTGAGCACATGTCCAAGCCAGGTCCATCGCCGTTTCTTCACTTTGGACGTGATAAGGAGCTGTTTAGTCCGTTCTCTTATATCCGTGTTCCTTACAAAGTCAAACACAGTATTCAGCGCAGGCACCTGTTTTCAAAGCACAGTACACGTTTACTCTGTGCTTACGTAATGTGCCATGACTCGCAACTGTAACGCAGCACTGTCAAAAAGTATGCGTTGAATCGGTGGCACTTGGTTTTAACCGAGTACAACAGTGAGTCCCAGACATTCCAGAGTGAATTGAAAGTTACTCCAGCTATTCCCAATCGGATCGCAAGCTCTTTACGCGGGCTTAAGTTTTGAGAAAAGAATAAAAGCTCTAAATAAAACATCGTGTCAAGAAAAGTAGCACCCGAGACAGGAAAGGTTGGGCACTCTTGTTTTGTATCCGGATAATTCTGATATGTTTCCAACTGGATAATTAATCTAATATTGATATCGACATGATTTTGTAAATTCTGTTGAGAAAAAGAAGCACGATATTATGCATGTCTTAAAATGGCGTGCACGACTTGTGCATACTATTATGAATTTATTACATTACGAAGGTATTAATATAATTAGCAATTATTACACGACAACGAAGTCCTTATTTCTTGGTTACCACATGAAATCTAGTAACTGGCGTTTTGAACATAACTTTGCATAACTATTAAAATATAATATGTCAGAGTCGAATGAAAATCGCCTGTTTATGATTATGATATATGTTTTAATGGAGATATTTTAAAGGAAATATAGATGTGCTAACATATTATTTTTATTCCATCATTGTTTAAATATGATTTCGGGCATATCAGTACCGCCACCAGTGGCGGATTACCCCATAAGCGCAAGAGGCGCACGCTCGGGGCCTCCAAATCTTAGGGGCCTCAAAAATAGCATAAATTATATAAATCATATATTTTAATTTCAGCTTTCAATATTCATTATTATCCTACGAACAGTTTTGCAGCACTTTTATGTCATTCGAAAAACAGGGCCTCCAAAATTTATTGCGCCTAGGGCCTCCATAGTGCGTAATCCGCCACTGACCGCCACTGTCTCGAAGAAAGAGCAATTTAGAAGTCAGTGGCGGTTCTAGGTACTGGGCTAGGTGGGCTAAGCCCGACCTGCATTTTTCACCCAAAACATTAGATGGCTGAATAAAAATGAACAGCAATTCGGCCGCTGAACAAAATAAATACATTTATAAGCGTAACTAACCTTTCCCAAATGAATATAATATCTTTGTTTTAATTTTCTTCTATCAATATAAGACAATGTTACGTCTACCTACAATCATATTCTCGATTGTGTTTTGTATTACAATTTTAAATTGAGCCGGCATAAAAAAACAATAACCCTATAAATACTTCACAGGGAACAGGAACGTTACGTCACTGGCAACACCACTCAAGGGCTAGCGATATTAAGCCCGCAACCACAGACAATATTTCATTACACTGGGGCGCAATCAAGCACGATTAGATTTTTTTTGTATTTGTATGTACGGAAACGTCATCAATCACAAAGGATTGCGTTTCAATCTGTCAAGCTTCTGTTGATCGTTGGGGGCTGATCTGATTCAGCCCATTACGCATACTTATGCATTGAAACACAACACCAATATCGTTGTATTGTATGAAAGTGACAGGTATTGACTTTCAGTGACAGTTCTATACTGCTTTTAGTAGGTACTTGTTATTTCACTTTGAAAGAGACGAATTTAAGGATTCCGTGTTATTATTCTATTATTTCTTAGTTACATTAGCATTGATTTTATTATATAAAAATTTATGCATTGCAGTAGTGTCATAATATTTGTTAATTTACTTGTAGATTAATGTATAAGGTGAAGTGGAAATATGCTTTTCTCTAGCCCACCCAAGATTTCAGGTCAGGAACCGCCACTGGTAGAAGTCCAATTTTCGACCAGTTTTTGTAGCAGTTGCGAGTCGCATTTCGGCAATAACGCGGCAAATCTTGACTGCCAAGCAGTCCATCGTCTCTGGTTGATTGGTATTGAGCACCAACTTCACGTATCCCGACATAAAATAGTCTAAAAGTGTCAAATTACATGATCTTGGAGGCCAATTCACTAGTCCATCACGCGAAATTATGCGCTCATCGAATGTTTCCTTCAATAAATTGATTGTATCGCAAGCAATGGGGCATGTTGCTTCGTCTTGTTGAAACCACACCTCGTGAAAACTCGCTTTTAAAGAAATATGGAGTAATGATTACAGCGTATTTAAAAAAATGTAATCGTTGTATGCTACTATTTCGTAGTATTTTAGAAGTTTAATACAGATTAATAGATGTTTTAAGTATTTAATTATCGTCGAAAAGTAGACATTTGTAATAATATAACAATAACCTAAATTTTCACAATTTGTAATAGTTTTGGTGTCAACATTTTGCTATCGGAACCTTTGTCAAATAAAATGTGGAAGTGTTACCAAATGTATAATTACACTGTAATTATTTTCATGGATAGCGCTATATTCTTTCGTTTTAACAACCATATAAATATCTACGAATAATTCCTGAAAAGAATTTAATGGATAATTCAATAGTTGTGTTTTTTGATTGTTCATAGTCAGTATAAGTAAAGGGTTTTCTACATTGTTTGCCATGTAGAGAACCGTCAGTTGTCATAATTTTTATTTTAGCAGACCGTAGCTGAAATACTATTGCTTTTATTTGTTTTCGTTTTCTGAAGTTATTAAATCATCGACCATTTAAAAGGTAACTATTATTTTGTGAAATAATAGGAGAGCCTTTTTTAAAAAATGAGTGGCATAGTAGCAAACACTTAGAAACCACTGTCCTAAGCCCGTCAAAAAGACCATTGGTAATTATAATTGGTCGCTTAACGCCAGGCACTGAAACCAGAAATGTAGTTTCTGCTTCCCTTCCATACGACACGTCACACAACCTTCAAAAATCATCAGTTGCGGGTTAAGCACTTTGGAGGCCCCAGGCGCAATAAATTTTGGAGGCTCTGTTTTTCGAATAACATAAAAGTGTTGCAAAACTCTTAGTAGAATAATAATGAATATTGAAAACTGAAATTAAAATATAAGGGTTTATATAATTTATGCTATTTTTGAGGCCCCTAAGATATGTAGGCTCCAAGCGCGCGCCTCTTGCGCTTATGGGGTAATCCGCCACTGAAGATCATGTATAATATATTAACGTCGCTGATGTAAACATTTTTTAAAATTTCAGGAAAAAGATCTACAATTTAATACCCAGGTCCTGATAGTTTTCAAGAGTAAATATAGAGATAAAATATCGTATTATAAAAATGTATTAATTAAGCAAATAGTACATTGACAAATTGGACTTTTCAAAAGCTTCAAGCCCCTTTTACCGCCCCCAACCAGGGATGGGCTCGGGGGGGGAGCTCGCGCGAGCCCCTTGTTAAGATAAGATAATCATTCGTTTTAGATCAAATCATCACATAATTGCAAATAGTTAAATTTGAAAATTAGTTATCCCTTCATTTTTTCATTCAGCGTTGTAGGCTTCCGTGTGGGACCTCACGGGTTCGAGTCCCAGTACAAAACAGCATTTTTTCGATCGATTTATCTATTTTCTGTTCGAAGTCATGTGTGTTTGTGATGTCTTAAGATTGCCTCCCACTCTTCCGATCCTTCAATTCAACTGGGCGCTACTATAAGTTAATCACTAGTCCTGTAGTATCCTTATCATACTATCCATATTACTCTCTTTGGAAAAGAGAGGTTGAGCGACTAAGTAACAAGCAGTTCTCGTAGAAAAATAACTTTTTTTGAGATACCTTCATTATGAGGTCATATGCTCGACATTGGGAGCGGATATGGATAAAAAAAATTAATAACATTGACCGAGCTCCTTGCTATGATATTGGCAGCTCACCGCTGTCCCCATCCCTCATTAGGTACGCTTTCAGTAGAGAGAGTCATTCGTTAACTACTAGTCCTTTCTTAGCTCCACAATTCTATCAAATTTTTTTCCGAAAAAGAGAAGTTTTCGAGCTAAACATTATGCCTTTATGTTGAGAATTGAGATGCTTCGTAACACATTAGATCAGTGGCGGATTAAGCCATGAGCGCAAGAGGCGCGCGCTTGGGGCCTCAAAAATAGCATAAATTATATTTTAATTTTAGTTTTTATTATTCACTATTATTCTACGAAGAGTTTAGTTGCACTTTTATATTATTCGAAAAACGGGGCCTCCAAAATGTATTGCGCCTGGGGCATCCAAAGTGCTTAATCCGCCACTAGATATGTTTGAAAAAATAAAGGAAAATGCAATACGTTTTGATGACCAGCTTACACTTGTCTTGCTAAGTCCAGCCATTTGGCCCTTGGGTTGGTTTATAACTTGGGCCACCCACTGGAGCTAGTGACTAGACTATCTTCTCACCTCGACCTGAACAGATTACGTTCTACGTAACTCAATAAATAGATTTAAAATACATACAATATTAATGCGTTTAGTGATTTGAGCGAGTTGTGTCATTGAGGATACTGATAGACGAGTATGGTCTTTATGACAAGTGTTGTCAAGATTTATTATAACGTAGAAATGTCATCTCATCTCAATCGGATGAACTTGTTTCAAGCAGGTGTACTTGGCATAGAAACGAAAGAGTGTCAAACTGTGCATGAATAAACATGAACGCAGCAAATTACTATTAAATCTTTACGATAACTAAACGGCAAATAATTTTTCACTTGATGATTTAACTAAACATTTTTGTGTTTAATAAAAATGGAAGACCACTTTTAGGGTGTTCACTCTCAATACTCGGTGGAAAGGCATTATATTAGTAAAAACACAATATTCCTTTGTATTTCATTCCACTCCTCCATTCAGTTGACGATGCTCGTAATGAGCGAAACCAGTCCTGACATATTAAATAAAGTGGAATGAAGTACAAAGGAATATTGTGTTTTTACTAATAAAATGGAAGACATTTGTTTTGTACTAATTCGTCAATTGTATTACTATTGACCCACCGTGACCATTTATAACTATAATCAAATTTAAAATGCAGTAAATTTGTCTAAATTATAAAATGAATACAAATAATTAATTGCGCATGCTTTTTTGTTATAGTTATTTAAGATTTCGACTGAAGGTGCTTGGTTGAATTTCAATATTAAATTTGAATCGTTAATTATATCATATCAGTATTGCTAGTACAGCAAGATTGACTGAACAATATATAAATACTATATAGTAAATTAGTGTTAAAGTTTCGGGTTGTTAGTCAAAAGTTGTGGTTAATATAAACACCATACATTCATTTACCAAGCGCCAGTTCAAGTTCATCCGTGCACTTGAACGCCTGAAGATGCTTAAAGGTGAAACCCGGGTCGTTAGTGACAAAACTTGTGTTAATATACACAATTTGAACGATTCAAATTTAAGTTATAGTTATTGTTTGTTATATTTGGTCGTGTGTTTTCTGTTCCAATAAGAAACAACATTTAGTAGTGAAAACCATAAAAGCATAATATTACTAGAACACAATAATAAATTGATAGCTTTTACTTTATTACAAATAAAATATCTCCAATAATTGAATTAATAATTGTTTATATGTGAAAGCAAGTTATATCAATTAGCAATATTCGATATGTTATCACGATTAATATCCCGTTAAATCTGTCTGACAATATAGAACAGTAGTTTGTATACTAGATTATGCTTGCTTGGTCGGTGTAAGAAGCTAACCTTTCATGGAATTGACATTTTATTTGGTATACCTTCATTCAGTGGCGGATTAAACAGTTGGGAGGCCCGAGGCGCAATTAAATTTGGAGGCCCTCTTTTTCGAATTACTAAAAATTAATTGAAAATATTATATGAGTTTTACAGAATATATTTTATTTTAGGACCCCTCAAATTGGAGGCCCCAAGCGCGCGCCTCTTGCGCTTATGGGTTAATCCGCCACTGCCTTCATTGCAATA